>JBAMCK010000919.1:0-271075 GCA_037075185.1 Drosophila pseudotalamancana | reverse complement strand
GGTTACGCTAAAAAAGTTATAAAATTCCAGTACATGGGACCTACCAAGAGATATTCTGAACCTCAAAAAGTACACATGCATAGACATAGAACACAAGCCGCTAGGGAAGAGAGATATCCGGAATGTGAAGAATCCAAAATGTATGAATTTCCTTCCTGAATATATATATACTACATACCACAGCGTGTTATCAATAACAATCTGGAACGGAAAAAGTACTGATTTCCTACTAAGAATTTTCTAAATTTTACTTATTAATAATCCTAACTCTAGAGAAAATTTCCATTGTAGAGAAAAGCAGAATTTAGATAATAAACCTGTCAAAATCCTCTGTAAAGAGGTTATTACCTCCACTCCTTTTTCTGGTTCAGTAAATTATTTTCAATCAGCATACAGTAGACGCTCGGTAAATAAAGCTGAGGTTCTAAATCTCGAAAGATTCTTATTTCGGAATTTTGTTTCAAGGAAAACAAATATAGAACTCTTTACCAAATTATATTTATTGTACTTGATACAATTCAGTGATTCAGTTTTTTTTTAGCTGCTTTAAATCATACATTACTATATCATACAAAGGTTCAAGAATTTGAAAATATGTTTTCTTTTGTCTGTTTTTTTGAAACACTTTATTAAGTTGTTTGTTTTTTTCGACATATACTTTCATCATAAATATCTTCATTCCATCGATGTTTTTGATGTCTCGAGCAGATGCAACACAGTTTGGCTCAATTTCATTAAACAGTGTGTGAATTCGCCGAATAATGGTTCATCACAATTTATCAACAAAAATATAGCATCGCGTATTGTATAGCGTTTTAAAAGGGTATTTAAGTCCCCGCCTTCAGAAATTAACTGTGCGAGAATTTTAATTTTGTAAGCTAGTTTTGTTAGTTTTATGCTAATACGCCACAAAACATAAGGGAAAACGCCTTTTTTTGAATAAACGAAATTGCAGCAAAAGGAAAAAGCAAAATTCGCTCTGAAATTAGAACTGCTGGTTCTAAATTTGAAGAATTCAGTACAAAAAAACGGTTTGTAGAAGATTCTAATTTCTTAGATTTCTAATTTCCAAGCGTCTACTGTATATAGTAATGAATAGTTACACACTAATTAATTAATTATCGATGGATAATTGTTACAATACATTCCTCAACGTAAACCGTGACTAAGGTAGCTGGTCATCTGGTCAGCTGGTCATCTGGTCAACGCATTCAGCCAATTGAAACGGGAAACAACACTCATTTCCATACAATTGAGCGCGGCCGGCGGTCAAAGTAATTTCCACAGTACCACATGGCGGACTCTGATGACATTTGTTTTTTTTAGCAATTAATAACATTTATATTATATTTTGTATATTATATACTGATTTTTAACAATGTTTTGCGCAACGCCAAGAAAATAATATCAATTGACAGGCAACACATTTGATTTATTGCCGGGAAAAACCAGCTGGAGGAGAGGTTGAGCTCGCCTTATAAGAGACTGGCAGATTATTTATATACACAATCTGCTAAATGTGTAAAACAGTAGAGCACAACAAGCTCGCACGTGTGTAAACAACAAAAATTAAATATCCTTAAGATTACCGGATCTTATCATAATAATCTATAATGCACTTTTCAACGCACTTTCCACACCTTTGTTTTTAACATATTGTGTTCATTCTTAGAGGCTAAAAAATAACATTTGAATTTTGGTATATACAAAAGGATTTCAGTTGTTGGTATCTTTCAATTTTAGGGAATCTGAAATATTTCTTAATTCCGCTCTAAAGAATAAAAGAGAAATATATTAGTTAAGAATAGAAAAAACATTATTCACGTATAAATCGATCCTTTCACATTACACAGAAACAGAACACAAAAAGTAGCCCAAAGGTTTAAAGTTACAAAATAAACAAATTTATTGCGATGGTTTTAATCTTCTGTTAAATTATCTTAAATGATCGTTTCAAAATAAAGCAAATAAATAAAAGGGTTCAAAAGGTGTCACGTTTTAATTGAACCCAAAATTAAACTACAAAACAAAAAAAAAAAAAACAAAGAGATAGTACCTGAGAGCATCTTAAAAAGCTGATAAGAGTTAATTGCCTAGTTTTATTTACCTAAGGCTAAGTCTGTTTTAATTAGGTTCACGACGCTGTATATTTGGATTTTAACGAATTTCTTAAGAGGCATGAATTAATTAAGAGGAAAGCAGCAAAACTGAAAAGTGTGAAGCCAGATCCGATTAACCTTTTTTGTCAGGATAATTATTTTTATACCCTTTACTTTACTATACTATTTTAGACTATTATAAAAATATATATTCAGTAAGCAATTAAGTATATATGAGAACTAAAAAATATAAACATTTAAACATAATTCTGTATTTTTTGAAACGAACCAAATGTAACAAATTTTTTTATTGAAGTATGTAAGCAGGAATAATTGAGATACTATTTTAGTTTTATTTTTCATGGCTGTGAGAGTATTCCAGTGAGGATACCCGTTTAACAATTTGCATGTGTGTTGAGAAAGAGTATGCGAGAGTGTGTGTGAAATAACAGTAGAAATGGGAGCTCAAACAAAGCCCGTGAGCGAATTGAGTACATAATAATAATATAATTTTCTATAATAGAACTCAATGGCCGGTGTAGGGGCTAGGGGCTAGAAGCTAGGAGCTACGGGATGGAGCTGTGGCTGGGGGCTGAGCGACGGTTAGATGGTCACAAAACGAGCACAAAAGCCGAAGAACAGGCAACTGATTGAGAGAACAAAATTGAAACCGAGTTGTACAGCAAGTTCAACAACCTCGCCCAGCGCGGAGAACGAGAAGAAGAAGAATACTTACAACAACATTTGAGGCCAGCGCGAGTGGCTGAGCTTCTCTGCGGCTAGAGTCGCAACTACCGATTACTTCACACAGATACGCACACACAAACATACACACACAAACACACACACACACACAAACACACACACACTCACACACACACACATACACAGAACAACGAACAGACACACACGAACATGCAAGTTAGCAACAGCTTCGACAACAATTTCGATGCCGATATCGATTCTGATGATTACAAAAAGAGGAGAATTGGCAGAAAAGGGCGCCAACGGTACTTGAAGAATTCTTCAAGTAGAGTTTTCATTCTCATTCTCATTCGGATTCTGATTTTAATTCTCAGTATTATTTTCACAGCGGGTACCTCATTAAATTTCCTGTTCCTACAGTTTTACAAATCGAATCAAAGTAATTTACTCAATAAAATTGATTACAATGCTTAACAAATTTCACATACTTGGAAGACTTAGACTTCTCAGTTCGCCACTTCGATCAGGTCTAGAGTAGGTGAGCTTGTATCTGACCTAGGAGTGATTGTATAATTTTGGCAGCAGGTACATAAAATGTACCCTACAGCGGAAGTGGAAGCGTTTGTTCTTTTGTTGTACTTTAACTACCTCCGGCTTTACCAGCAACAACAACAAGGTGCTGTAGTTAGTGCATTATCTCTTCAAATATATTAACACATAAGAAACTCAAGCCAAATAAATAAATTACCATGAACCACGCTCGTATTTCGGGAACGCGCACTCAAGTATTCGCTGTGTCAAATGGAGTTCGTTGCGCGTGTGCACAATTTGAAAGAAATCCAAATGACAGCCGGTCCAAAGAAAATACCAATTCAAATTCAATTTGAAATCTGAAAATCAATCAATTGCCCAGTTGTGTATTACTCTAGAGCTGTCTGCTCGCTGCTTGTCCGATGGTTTGTTCCACCGGCTGCACCTAGACCTTGTCAATAGTGAATAGTCAATAGTCAATAGTCAAAAGCGACTTCAAATGAGACTCTAATGAACGGAAAAAAACAATCAGAATTGATTTTTAAAAGTTACAATTACCATTGCACATATGTACATAACACATTAAATATACCCTATGCCAAACTTGAGTGCAAGTTTCTATCTTGATCTTGTCGCATATTTTTGTGATCAACTTTGACATTATAATGTACGAAAGAATCAGTTATTTTAAGAGATTTTTGTTTATAAGTTGAATTGAGTGAACTTCTCTACTTAGCATATGTGCTCAAAAATATATAAATTTAAGACACATTCAAAATTAAGGCGAATTTGTCAATCCTAACATTTACTCATTTTATTTTATTTAATATTCTTATTTATAAATTTTTAATGTTATATATGAATTTAAAGCAATATATGAGATAGACAAACATTAAAAAATAATTTTAGAAGAAAAAAATAAAAATAAATAAAATGTTTCGTTTGTCAAATTAGGTAACTTTAATTTTTAGCAGTAGTGTATTTTATAAGTGTATTCCTTCTCTTCTCATTGCTTCAGCAGGCCGTTCAACAAACTGAACGAAGGGAAACAAAGTAGGCCAAATACGAAAATACACATGTACATGTGCACATTCATGCACACTCGTAAATGAGCACACACACACGCGTGGGTCAATCCAACCCCGTAGACATGTGCGAGAATTGTTATTGTTGCTGTCGTATTTGTCAACTGAAAGGAAAATGAATGAAACGCATTCGAGTGCTTTTTGTAATGCAGTTCAATTAACAATCGATTCCGATGGAAAGCGTCCCACATGTACCCCACCCCTCCTTCCACCTTCCACCTTCCTTCCATCCATGGCAAAAAGCCAACAATTTGATTAATTAAATGGAAATTATTTAATTCGCGGGAAAATGCGAAATTCGATGTGACTTTCACACGAAGCGACATTACCCCAATTCGCCACGATGATTTATGATTTTTTCTAGGTTCTGTAAATTGTTTTTACAGTTTATTTTCACCGTCTTCTATACTTATCTTTCTAAGCTTCTGTTTCTTGTTTGTATTTATCTCTTTTTGTACCCTGCACCCATTAAAAATGGGTAAGCAGGGTATTATGTTTTTGTGAAAGTGCTGACCCCATAAGTATAAACATATGTACTATATATGCTGGATCCGGATCCAAAATGTGTACACTTTAAATTTGGTATGCTTTTTCCACTTCCAAAAAAATCGAAAAAAATTATATTTAGTTGAGTTCTTGTGTTATCATGCTGCACTGGTAACAGGGTTTCTGCCAGAGGGATACGCTTGACTAGAACTTTCTCAGTTGCCATCGATTGACATTGCAAATTTATTTATTTACGCCGTTTCCGGAAGTGGGTTAATAAAATACGGAATTCTACGTGAAATTCGCCGCAATATGGTAAATATTCAAATGGCAAAAGTGTACAAAAATTCACAGTCTTTAAAGAAAACAATAAATAACTTTGACGTTTTTCCAACTTCAAATTATTAAAGCGGGTTGTTAAGACTGCCTGTTCATTTGGTCAGCCAATGAAAAGCAACAACAAGAACACCTGCGACACAATCGTCAAAGTTCGACCGTGCTTTAGTGTGTGTGCATAAATTAATTTTTTCTTAATCGGTTTTTTTTTTTTTTTAACATTCGACATATTTTAAGTACGAAGAAAATTAAACTCAATTATTTTCTGCGGTGAATTTTATTTTTCCTTAACTTCAAACAGTGGTCCACATTTTTAATGATATATAAAAAGAAAAACAAATTAAATTTAAATCTTGGCATATTTATACCTTAAAAATCAATCGATCAACAGCCCACTCATCTATCCACCTGTTCGTCCGTGTGAACAAGGTAAGAGATGTAGTACAATGATGAGTTTAGCTCTTAAGATGTACGAAATTTGTTCAAAAAATTCAAGTGCGTCGATAACAACCAGATGGAAGAATTATTTTTCGAAACAAACCCGATAGATATTATAATTTCGGAGATCGACGCGTTTGTACATACGGACAAGCGGTCAGTCGGTGAATATATATACTTATGATTTCGACTACAGCTGTTTTTGGCTGTTACAAACATTTGCGTATTTCACGATTCATAGTATCAGAAAGCTTTAAATTTGCTGTTTTGCAAAATATTTTGGATACGATTTTAAAAGCTTTAATACCTTTAGTTAAATAGAAGAAACTGTATTGTGGAATGGATATTTCACGTATATAAAAAATGGTTTGCAGTTAAAGTGATGTCTAAGCAGACTTTTCGGAATTGATAAAAGAAAACAACAAACAAAATTGCAAATTGGAAAATATTTCATGCACTCCGACAAAAGCTAATTACAGCTAGAGATTGTCTGCTATTGGCCCCTATTGATTTTTGTAAATTCTTTATTTCAAGTTGACTCTTAAAAATAAGGTGGTAGTACAATGTCGAATCAATGCTGAGATCTACAGTATATGTATCTGAAATATCTTTAATTAAAAGCACAAACGTACAAATTATGCAAGACGTGCGCAAATACGGCAAACACCTAAATATTTTAAGAGCTAAATTCCTCGTCGCTCCATTGCGTTCCACTTCAGTTGAAGCATACACACAAAGAAATACATACATTTACATGGGTTCGGTTCAGGGCGGGTGTGTCTACCGTGCCACATACTCTGTCTGAACCACATTCAGCTGCGCATGATCAGCTTGCTTAGAGCTCACTAAAGCCACGCAAGGCATAGCTTCATAGTCGTAGTCGTAGCTCAAAAAAGCCACCGCCAGCACCACCGGCAACTCCTCCACCTCCGTCACTACCGCCAGCACCACCTCCACCATCGCAATAGCCATCGGCAGTGGCACAGTTATTTGTTTATGGCTGTTTTTGTTAGTGGCAACGGCGGCAGTCGACCCACGTACAACAGCCAAACAAATCGGAGACAAACTTAAGCATTGTCGGAGGTAAATTAAACGTTCGTGTTGTTGGTGGGAGAGTCGCAGACGTACCACCCAACCACTGTGAATGCCTTGAAAAATGTATTCTCTTGTTCTGCATTTGCGCATAGTATGAAGCGATCCTCACAATTCTCAAGAACATATCCAAACATGACTAAATAATAGTAATCAGGAAAGATAATTTATCTAATAAAAGCCTCTCTACGGCAAGAAAACCACGCTAGAACCCAAATAACCTTACAGACATATCAATTAAAACTTTTCCATGGCTTATTTTATATAGCCGTGGATATAGTTGTATATCTTTCAACTGTATAGTATATAGTAACTATATCTGATACTCGAAAAAAATAATAGCCTTATATATGAGCCAACATATGTATGTTATATACCTAGTATTATATATAGTAAGCATCTTATGAAACTATATCTGGCTCATTGTTTGACTTACGAGACTTTGTAAAATGAAGGTTAAAATTGTTCCTATATTTCTTATTAACAATAATACTAATAAGTTAGAAATGAAGGTGTAGATGTAAATGAAGAAAATTAGTTATAAATTAAAATATAAGGAAATACTCTCGTTTATAGCAAAAATGTGAAATATCAAAAATATGTATATATATGTAATATTAAGACATATGAGATATGCTTGAATAACTAGAAAGTGTTCTCGATAGCTGCAAACTCGACTGGGCTGGCGGTTTGTTTGTCTGTGCAAATTTACAGTAATTGCAGCTTGCGCCGTTTTTAGGCAGCACACAACAATTTATTTTATTTAAATAAAATGCGCCTAAGGGCAACGACTGGGAAGACCTGAAAGAAGGGAATGGGCAGGGGCGTCCAGGTGGGGAGGGTACGGCTTTCCAAATAGGTCCGTGCGGGACGTTGACGTTTCTGCTGCTATTTTTGGGCTCGACTTGGAAATCTGTTTTTGATTTGTCTGGCTGGAATGGAGGAAACCTTGGAGCTCTCCCCTGTCTCTCTGCGGTGTAGAGTGTCGCTGTCTGCAAGCCCAAATTATCGTGTCCACCCACATAATTTAGCATGTGTTGTTACTTTTCCTCCGGCGACTGCCTAAATTATTGGTTGTAAACAAAAGCGCTCCCCGCGATCGTTTCTTTCCGTGTTTTGACTATTTCGAGACGCTAATTGGCAAATTACATATCAAATTCATATGGCTATTAATAACTGTCGGTTGATTCAGTTATACGAACTGCAATCTGACTAAAAATTAATGCACCGGGCGGAGACACTTTTGTCTGTATAAACAAAGCATTATTAAAAATCGTTAAAACGAATTTAATCAAATGTCTGCGAAGGTAATTCTATAAAATAATTTTATAATAACGATATATAAAAACCTTAAGTCCGACTAAGAAGACCAGAACGAATTTGTAAACATTATTTAAGGAACGCTCTTGCATTCTTATCTAAATAAATAGTATCCACTGTTCCTATAAAAATGTATAATGTATATAAATATGAAATAAGTGGAGGTGTTCAATGATAACCCTCTGTTGGGCACTCCCAAGTAGACTGCTTATTTGTCTTGATGAAATTGGTATCAAATCATTTAATATGTGTTTCTCTGTGTCGGGCACGACCCAATCAGATTAGCACATCTTTAACTTCATTCATTCGATATGCCAAATCTGTTCCAAGAACTCAGAAAGAGCCCCAATCACAAAACATTCACGTATTTCAGGCAACTAACAACAACAATAACATAAACAAAATTATAATCATAATCGCATTCAAAAACTAGATGGCCAGTAGAACAGGTTGCTTTGCAGATGATTTATCGTTTTGTCTGTAAATTCCAAACAAGAAACGAATAAACGAGGCGTCTTCCTGGAAGTGTGCTCGGACTGTCACCTGCCTTGATTCTCACTCACCTTGATCTCAGCTTAAACAATCTTCGATTCTTTCAATCCTATAATTACTTTCAAGCTAGAATTACTTTTCAATTAATTGATAATTTAAGTTTTAATGCCAAAAGCTGTTGATTAATCACTAGGACATCTGCATGCCCTCCTCAACCATTTATAACTTCAATAAATTTCGCACTCGCACCTATCTATCTATCTATCTATCTTCTTCATAAATAAGAAGCCAGTCCAGGGGCAGCCTAAAATATTATTATTATTTTTGTGGAACTTAATAGCCGCCTCGGAGATTGCGGTTTTAGAGCCTGTTTGCAACTAAGTGGGGAGCAAACAACAGGAGTAGATATTCTATTGTTCAATGTAATTTCCCAGAAGCTGGCAAGCGGGTTAAAACAGAACACAATATGTTTTTTGTGATGTTCAATGATGGGGTAAAGATGAGCACCAAGTGCTCATTCACATTCAATGTGAAAAATTAGAAGCAAACTTGATTAATTACCAAGATAATCAGTTTTAAGGCATAGCTTTCGACATTTGGATTCGTCTCTTTCTGTGATATTCAATATATTTTTTTTTAGGTCATTGATATACTAAAAAACATAACACAATTTTCGATAATTGGTTCACGTGACTTTCATTAAATGCTTCTAAACGATATATAATAGCTTCTATATGACTTTTATTCGTTTTAAACTTTCCTTTACTTATAAATATGCTATAGACACTTCTTGTCAAGTCCTCAGATGACCAAGACTTAGCTCTTATTTCTGATAATTAAAGAAACTGAAATGACTTGGAGAACGAACCAGGGAATGTCTTCTTGATTAATTTTTGCTTAAGAGATCTTCAAAATATGACAATGGAAAACAAAAATGAGAGTTGAGTCTGCTGTTGCGTTGATTAATGATCTGTTGTCTAAGGCCGAGTGCCCCAAGTGGCAAACAATTTCACAAAATTGGCAACCCTGTCCAATTTTGTGTGGCAACTCTGTGCATATTGAAAGATAGAGGTTCGTGCTGATAATTGGCGCATGCAAAAAACGAAAACGCCAATTCTAAGAAGAATATAAAAAACAAAGTCGGAGTCGAAGTCGAAGTCGAAGCCAAAGCCACGCTAATTGCAGCATGGAAATGTATCCATCAGATTCAAACGAACACAACTTGGCGATAAGCAAACAAAAGTTGTATCTTATCTGAAGACAGCGCATAGAATTGAACGCTAGCAGTACTTGTTCGCTGTTGGTTGTCTGTTTTGAAGTTCGTTTATCTGCGTATCTGTGTCCATATCTGTGCTTCTTATTTAGTACCTGCACAACTGCACATAAAATGGACTCGGGCATTGTTTATCTCAGCGAGTTGTTTGTTTTGGCATTGCTTTATCGTGTGTATACACACTTATACTTAGATAAAAGCACAAGCGATGACTCATCAGGTGCTCCCTCTCTCTCTCTATCCCTCTCTTGGTTTGCTTCCTACAATGGTTCAACGCACTTGGCCAACTAATTAGAATAGGGAAGTGCAAAAATTCACCCGCAGGACCGCTTCTAGGAACTACTTGACCAAACATCAATCACTCTAAGCAACTCCAACAAAGTTCACTTGGTCACGTTCCCTTTAAGGATCACACACGCGCGAACAACTAGAAGGACTGCGTAGGCCAAAACGTGTAATGTTTGTGTAGGCCAACAGGCAAGTTCAAAGGTCAACAAAGAATATGAAAGAAAATATCTATTAGAGCCATAAATTGAGATACCTGCGAGGTATACAAAAAAGCTTCGCTGCTAGCTGAATGAAGAGCCTCAGTGAGAAACGTAGGGTGGAACCAACTCCAAGAGATGTAGTTAAGCTTAGTTCGGCCAAACGACATTATCTTTGGTTAAGTATAAGACTTAAGTTAGAGAATAAGAATGAAGAAAAGCTGGCTGCTGGTTTGGATAACCTCGTGGTGGTCTAAAACGCTTTGGCTACTGGTAGTCCGATTAGGTCACCTGAGAAGTCCCTTAATTTGAATGCAGGTGATCTGCAACAATTATGAATGCACTATGCACAGCAGAGGCTGAATGTGCAGCGATTTTAAATTTAGACAAAAACAAGGGGACCGCCTAAAAGGCCCAAGACGCAGTCTCTATCTGGGCTCCAGTTGTAGGTGATTAATCGCAAGAGTCCCCCGCAGAAGTTACCGCTACCCCTCACCAACCAAGATATGTGACCGACCCATAAACTGACATCTTTAGATTTAACGTACTTCATTTTCATTAGAATCGAGTAATACATATACATAAATAATTCAAAAACTAATTTTACATGGCAATATTTAAAATGCTTATAAATGCGATTCATTTGTTTTTATTTGTTGTAAAATATGCAAGAAGTTTATAAATAAATATTACTTTTTTCCGAAAAATCTATTAATCGCTTCAAAAATTCCACAGACAAACAGAAACTATATGATAATAAGTTGGTGTTATTTAACTCGATATTAACATTTTTTATTTTATATTTTTGTTTTTATTGTACCTAAGTATAATTAGCTACATTTCTATTTCAATTTCTCTTCGTGTCATTTCCTTAGCTTCATCTTTTATTATTCACTGATTTCAATCTAAGCTAATTTTATTTTTAGAATTTGACCTGAAAAAGTTTCATGTCGCTTTTCTTGTTTTTAGAAATGTTCTGGGTTTCAGAGCAGGAAATGGAAATGTTTTAGACTTCATTGACAGTTTGTTTTTGGGGCAGCCGGCAAACAATTTGTTGTCACTTTTTCTTTTTCTTGCCTTCGGGACTAATATCGTGTCGAAATCTCAAAGAGCTGTTTTAATTTTTTGTCGAATTTCAGTTATCGGATGTCTCTAGCGACAAAAGGTATAATTTTAATTGATGTGAATTACAGTTCACAATAGCCTCGAGCAAATTTGGCTTACCGCGAAACGAAATTATCTTTTTGTGGGCTAAGTGTAGAAATCAATTTCTGGCTCACACAAAAAAAAGCTGTTAGCCAAATGCTTTAAACGTGTCCATGAGTAGAACACTTGACGAGAGAGCCGTACATCGACTCCGACTCCGTCTCCAGGTACATCGCCGGCTCGATTCGGACAGAATCGACGAGTGACCCCCACAAATTAGCAGAGAAACACAAATAAAGCAACTCTATTGAGGAAGACGCAGAGCCCGAGGCCGACGTCTCGACAGCCGTGAAATCCAGCAGCATTTGCGACCTGTTTTACTCTTTCTTAACTGCCGAACTTCTTCTGTTTACTTAAATAGCAGCCTCGTAGCTGCTCTTAACTCACATTTGTTTACATGCGTACGGAGTAAGCCCAAATACAACCCAATACAATAGTAACTCATTTGTGAACAACAACTGTTTCAATACGAGTCGAGAAACATAATGAATATAAGATGTGGTTTCTATCTATCTACCTCAAATGATCTGGAAAACATATCTTTAGAAAAATTGTATAATCTTTAATCAATTTGCGATTTATATAATAGTTTCAATAATTTCATAGTTTCAATTGGAATGAAAAGTCAAGATGAATTATTTATTGTTATTTATTTTTGGAGCAAGTATTAAACAAAATCACTTCCCCGAGCTAAACAAAGAAAAAATATACACTTTCATCGCTGTGACTATTCCGAGTAATCTCAAAACGATATTTTCCCACTATTCCCACTATTTTCAGCTGCAGAGTTTACTTCTTTTCATTTTATAAATAAGTCTAGCCAAAATAACCTTTAAGAAATCGTTGAAACCCGAGTAAGTTTATTGAAGATCTAAATTAAAATTATATATTGAGTAAAAAGGTAAGGGCTCTAAAATCTTACTTTAATTCTCAAACTTTAAAAAAAAAATTAAGATGTCAAAATATAGGAGAAACTTATTTGTTTAATTTCTGGAAGTATATTTACCAATGCATATGATATATATGAGATTCACATCATCAACGGACTACCTCTTTTTTGGTTAGATTTCTCAACCAGATTACTTATCCATGAACATAGTTTTTATGTCATTATCAGTATAATGCAATTCTGCATTAAGGTAAAAACAAATTTGCAAGTTCAGTTCACTCGGAATTCGACCCAATCGTATAAAGCAACCAACGAAAGGTGTGCGGCAGCACAAAAGAAAAACTGTCCCTTTCTCGTTTTCTGTGATCGTTTCTGAGAATAAACGGCTATTCGGAATGTGCCACCGAAAACTAATTAAAATAACAAATACCGATCAAAATACAATAGTAAACATTTATTTGGAAAGGGGGAAAAAGTTCAAATCGTTTCGTGTTAGCGACAAATTTAACCGAACCTTAATCTGCTTTTATTCGTTTATTATTATTTTCCCTAAGCTTAAACATAAATTTTATAAAGTTAACAGAGTCGTATTTGAGAGTATGGCTGCATGCCTGCCTACAAAAATGAAAACTGAATATTGTGAAAGTTACAGAACTGGAAATCGAAAATAGAAAATTTTATCATATAATATGCAATGGATATTTCTTTAGAGATATTTCTTGATTTTAGTTTTATATTTTAGATTAAAAGATCACAGATAACAATCAATAAGAAATGTTTCCTATTATAAGTAAGTTGAAATAGATATGTACATATGTATGTATATACAAGAGATTGGATCAGCGGCATTTAATTTAAGCTACATAAGAAACCATTATGCACCATGCTACAATTCTATAAAAAACAGTCCACTAGATATACCAACTGCATCTAACAATAAATTTACACGATGAGAGAGAGAGAGAGAGAGGGAGAGAGAAACAGAGAGAGAGAGAGAGAGAGAGAGAGAGAGAGAGAGAGAGAGCATGAGGGGACCCAAAATTATATATTAATCTGGGAAACTAGTTACTCTTGTTCTCCCCTTTCCACACGCACACACATAAACACACACATACACACGCACTCACACACACACACCTAATGCGATCACTCACCCTATTGCATTCCAAGGCAGCGGCGCTGTGCTCCTCTCGCTGACGAAAACAATGGCTGCATTTGCTCTTGTTGAATATATTTGGTGAGAATTTACGACAGTCAGCGATGCGTCCGCCGCTCACAATTGTCGGGGGCGACGTAGCTGAAGTGGTTGCCGCGTTCGCTGCTGCTGCGGCCGCTGTTGTTGTTGTTGCTGCAGCTGCTGTTGTTGCTGCTGCTGTTGCTGCTGTTGCTGCTGTTGCTGTTGCTGTTGCTGTTATCGTTGTAGTTGACATTTTGGCAGTTACGCTGGAGTTTCACTCAGCTACTTCACGTTTTTAACTTAGAATCTGTCGACGAGCTTTGAGCTCTGCTCAGCAGCATTGATGCTCAGGGCTGAGCGCCATTGCGTTTGCACACTGTTCGGACTCTCTCGCTCACACACGCACACAAAGGCAAATTGCTGAGAATGGCCCGAAAGCGTCGACACCCAAAGCCAATTTTAACAATTTTGCACAATTTACTTTTTTTACACACATATACATACATAATACATATGCATATGTATTTATGTATTTCGACACTTTATAAAGCGCACGCCGGGCGGGTAACGACGACAATGGGGGCGGGGTCGGGGTCGGGCAGCTTTACATATTTATGCAAATACGGGGATCAGCTACGCAGCTGTTCTTGCTGTTGCCGCTGTTGTCGTTGTTGTTGTTGTTGTTGTTTTTCTTGGTCCGTGAAGCTGCGGACGCAGCAGCCGGCACGGCTTTTACGTTGCTGTCGTTGTTTTTCTTTTTCTCTTCTAATTGCTCCAAAAATAGCAGAGCATTCGCTGAATCAGCTGCCCGTTGCCTTTGTCTTTGCCTTTGGCTCTGCCTTCTGCCCTTTGCCTTCTACTATATGCCGTTTGCCGTTACAATTCACGATATTTTCTTCGCCAACAGTTGTGCACGTAAGCTTTGCCCCTTAGATTTTGATATCAAACTTTATATTTTTGGCATGGCAAGCAAATAATACGAACACGAATACGATTCGAATAACAACACACATTCACACGCACAGACACTCACTCACACACGCGCACTCAGTAAAAATTATTCAATTTTGCTTTGCACTTGGCTTCTTCATCGGACACCAACAAAATACACGGGCTGAATTGTTGCTAGACGCTGACGCGCGCTTTGCAAATGCTTCTCTCGGCACAACGAATCGGCTCGAATGCATACACGACACTGAAACGCGAGCCCCAACAAGTCGAGCCGCAACCAGTCGAGCGCCAAAAACAAACACGAAACAGTGAGAAAGAGAGAAAGAGCGAGAGCGACAAAACCGGGAGAACGTTTAAGACTGAGTAAAAACCATAGGCGTAACTGTGGTAGGTAACGCAACTTAGGGGCCTCCGTTTAGGCTCTCTCTTAATATTAAGCAATATTTATTATTAAATACATATGTATATGTATACAATCTTTTGCTATTATTACAAATCTTTCATTTGAAACTGTTGATTTAATTCGGAAGCAACAATAACCAAATTCAATTTACAATAAGAGTATCATCGTTTCATAGCATTCATTTAATAAATTGTAATGTAATAGCTCCTAGGTCTTATACAACCTATTTCTGCATAATGAATGCTGTGACATCACAAAAATGCTCTCTCTTATACGAAGCTACTCAACAGCGAAGTTTCTGATCATTGAAGCATCTGTTTTTGGGGCCTCAAACTTGGTTTGACAGCGGGACTGGTAACTGTTTGGTTTAGCTTTAAAAAAGCTAGAATTTGTGTTTGAAGGTTTTTGTATTACAAGGAGTCATTTTTTTAATGTACAACAAATTTTTCTTTTCATTTAAAAGTAATTTATAAACTTTTAATAAATACACCAGATTTTACTTCTATTTTGAACTAATGTGCGTTTTGACCTTCCTCTCATTTGGATCAATTCGAAAAGTTGTGGATGTCGGAAAAGTATCCTAAAACGATTTGTTTTCAGCAACCGCAATTACAACAATATGTAATTAACATAACGACTTACTGCACGGTTCAATGAGAGCCTCAGACAACAAATTTTCAAGTGCTCCGCCACATCAGAGCAAGCAGCGAGACAGACTGAAATCGAGAGAGAGAGATGGAGGCTAAGACCGAGACGAACCCTTTACGCACCTTCGAACCGCGCAACAATATCAAAGAGGCTAGAAAATAGAATTGATTAATTGCGCGTCCGCTCAAAAAAATCTACCTTTTTGTATGTATATATGTGTGTGTGAGTGTGTATGTGTGTGTGTATGTGTGTGTGTGTGTATGTGGGTGTGTGTATGTGTGTATGTGTGTGTGTAATTATGAGAGAAGGAGGAAGAGAAAGCAGTGAGTGGGGAGGGGGAGCACCATGCGACTTGCAAGGGCAACGAAACACTCAATCAAATATTTTGATTGACGCCGTTGGACCCTGGATCATCCGGCAGTTAGTTGAATACTCTTCTAGAGAGTGTCACGGGTTAGCATTACTAATTATTAGCTTAGACAAAAATTTATAAAATGCTAAACCTTTCTAATTATTAACATCTAAATTACATAATATGCTTCTATGTATTGCATATCATAAATATATTTTATATTATTCTAATCAGATGCTCTTCGGATTCTTCGAATGTGATGCTGTACACTTTTCTTTACTTTTATTGTTTGAATAGTTTTAAAACCGAGTACCTAAGCATATATAAATTTTATTATAGATCTGTAGGGTTAATTTTAACGTTTTGGAAAATTTAATGCTTTATTAAAATATTCTTGGTTTACATAAATTTATTTCATTCTTTTTAACTTGAAAATTTTCTAAAATATAAGATATTTCTTATATATTAGAAATGTTTATTCTTTATTATAATAGAGATAATTAATTCGCTTCTGTTCAAATTTTTGGTCCGGAAATTGTAGAAATTCCTGCGAAATCCATTGCCGTATTTTGTATTTTTGCTGCTGTTCTTATTGTTGTTGGTTATGTTGGAGGCTGGAGATCGTTTTTCCCAGTTTGCACTCGCATTCAAATGTCAATCGAGTCACGAGCGCGAACAAAAAAATTGAAACAATATAAGCCCCAATTCCCAAACATTTGTATACTCTTCTGCAGGGAGTGTGCAACATATCTTTAAGCATAAGGAATTTGAATTATATAAACAAATCTTATCGCTATTGGAGAATTTAACTTGCCAAAAGCTTAAGAATAGAAAATAGTTCTAGTTTATTAGAAACACTTATTTTTATACCGTAAGCCTACTAAAAATGGGTAAAAACGGTGTAATATTCTTATATATATAAAAAAAGTTGGTGCCATCACTTTACATTTCTAAAATCATAAAGAATATTTTTGCAATTGGTTCCTAAATATTGTAAAATTGTGAGAGGATTACAAACGCACCTAATTATAAGAGTTACTATTACTTATTATATTAAGAATATGAAACATTTCACGTAGTAAATATAAAATTTGAAGTTCATATTCATCTTCAAGCTTGCAATTGAGTTCAATTTTCATGAAAACTTGCCCTTTTGACAGCACATTTTCAAGTGGTTTGCAATCGAAAAGACGAAAACGGGCGAGGCTAAAATGTTGCACATGCCACATTGAAACTCGTTGTTACTGATGTTGTTGCTACATATTAAATTGATTGCAGCTGCAGACAGCAGACAAACCCCGCTGCCAAACACCGAACCGAGTCACACTTTCACTTTTCTATGCTAATTTATAAAAAGAGCTTAAAAAAACACACAAAATAAAAAACAATTCACAATTTCAATTTTTATAAGTCGTATTTGATGATTTCCAAATTATCCTTTAACAGTTTTGGGTGCATTAGTTTCTCGCACATACATATCTATAAGAAATTTCATTTCCTTTTTATGGCCCAAATTTGTTTGATAGTTTTCTTATTGTACCTTTGGATATACGTTTTGATCGCATGACTCATTTATTCATAATTTTAATTCCTAATCTCGGAAATAGCTGAAAGCGTCGAAAGTTGTCGATTCTACATTCGTATAAATAAACAAACCATGAAAAATAGGTTATTATAGAGAACGATTTATATCGATCTCATGCAAATACTCTATATATATGGTGTTATTATTCTTAGTTTCTCCGATAGATCTTCAAATGAGGAAGTCTTCGGGTTATCAATAATTCAGGGGCTTAGCTTAAATAAAGTCCTTCTATTTAATTAAAAAATCAGAAATTCATCGGCAGCAAACACTTCCTCGATGAGGAAGCACTGTCACAAACCAGACATGGGCGTGAGCTCAGTCAGCCATGGACAGATCGGCCAAAACGGGAGAGGCATGCAGAAAACCAGCCAAGCGACCGATCGGTGACCATTTGGCTGTCCGGCGGCAGCCACCTGCGAACAATTTCCCATAAGAGGAAAAAAAAAATAGCTTAAAAACTCGTGAAAAACGCCGCAAATCGACGGCTGATAGTCTATGTATGGCTGGTACCAATTTGCCGTCGATTCGCGAGGTGCAGAGAGAAGCGAGAGCGGAGTAGCGAGCAGAGAGAAGCGGTTCGTGCAACACGAGGAAATCGGGGAGGCGTCCATAGACCTTTCGTGAAAGTGAAAATTTTTGTAAAGTGTGTGCGCAACTGCAAAGGCAACGAGCGCTACTTTGTTTTCCCTGTTCTGCAATTGCTTAAACCTGATCGAGCACTGAATACCCTTTGAAAATTCAAACTCGAATGGGAGTTCCTAGTTGGAGACGAGAGTTTTACAGCAGACCAAATGACTTAAGAATATATACAATGAGGTAAGCCCTATCATATCATATAGCTGATATAGCATAAAAAGAAATAGGGTATCTTTAGGTCGGGCTGCCTCGCAGCAGTCTTTGCTAAGTCCGCTTTAATAACGGACTCCAAGCGCGTGAATAATAACAAACAGCGTAGAGTTAGGAAAAAGCGTTTCATTAACATGGAAAACGAAAACTGAAAATAGAAAATGGAAAATTGAAATTGGAAAATGTTGCACAAAAATAAAATACTTTTGGCGCTTGACATGTGACGTGCGCTGGCAGTCACTTCGGCAACTTAAGAAACTTTTGGCTACTTAGCATTGCGTATACGTACCGAGGTACTAGCCAGCGGATGAAGCAGTGGAAGGGGCTGCAGGTAGGATGGGGATGGGGTTGAGTGCGGGCTTATCTCGTCGCCAATTGACATGACCGGTTGTTCGATTTTTGGGAAAGTGCAGCGAATCAGAAGACCGACTTACTCTTGTGGCCAAGGCGACAACAGCATAATTTACCGCTAACTCTTCATCATACACGACAAAAGACGCAGCACGCAAATGCGAATCCGCGAGCAGTTTTCCTGCTCAACTATTTTTAACTAAACTTCTTCCATTTCCATTTCTGTTTTTTTTTTTTTTTGTTTTGTTGGCGTGTCTTATGATTTATTTGACGTGACAGTCAAATGAACAGGGATTTATTTTTCATTGGCGCATTTTTAATGATTTTCTGCTCTTTTCTGCTCAGAGCGGCAAGATTTCAAATTCAACAGCCAGACGAAGATTGAGACACAGACAGCGACACGCAATTGCCGCCCAGTTAACAGTCCAACAGTCCAACAGTCCAACAGTTGAACAGGTGACCAGTCCAAGCGTTGACCACTTTTCCAGTTGTCCACCTTGCTGTCTGTTGTGGACAGTGGCCATTGCGGCAAAGCATCTGTGGCCGTGTGCCCAGTCGAATGATGCATGTGCGCTCGTATGTGGGTTGTTGTGGTGCAGCTCCAATTTGTGCAGCTGCTGGCAAGAGCAAAAATTAATTATAAATCTTTCCAGCAATTTCAAAACAAAGTGCAGCAGACACACATGCCACATGCAAAGCCAAGCGAGAATCGAGTATCGAGTATAGAGTATAGAATATCGAGTTCATTACTGCTTCCTACTATATTCTGGCCCACACACATACACATACGAGTATATTGTGATTATTATGATAGAATTATTATTATTATTGATTTTATTATAAGAATTTTTATTTTATAATATAATTTCTGAATTTAGTATAATTAGGAATTTTAATATTGATATAATATATATTATTATTATTATTATTATTATTATTTGAAATATGCTAATCACCAGCATCTAAAATTTGCAAATTGTGTGTTTCCAGTATATATATAGTATGTATAGTAACATTGAAGGAGATATGCTCGAAAAACTAAAACGTGTTATCGATAACACGCAAAGGAAAAAATTATTGATATTTTTTACTTATATAACAAAACCCTTTTTCCTAGACTGATTTACTTGTATTCTTGGGCAAGCCAATAAAGAAGGCAGAGAGAAGACCGTATATAATTAATGTATTAAATAATAAAAGATAAATTGTAAAGAGTTAAACATAAATTTCACTTTTGGCTGCTCTTGACCCAGTTGACTCTCTTTTCGAGCTGTGGCAAAGTGTGAGTGCGTCGCCAAAGCTGACTGCCGGAGCTGTAAATAAATCATAAGCAAGGAGATCTCAGCGGGAAGTTGACCAACAGGCTGAGTCAGACTCGGATTCGGAGATTCTACGAGGCGAGTATAGATGAGAGAGATTGGCTGTTGCAGTTGCAGCAGCTTACTCACGGATAAGAAAATTTAAAGCCTTCAAGAGATCGCTCAGAGTGCAGAAATGACAACAATAAAGACACTAACAAACAGGTGTTAAACACGTGCTGTAAAACAAATTCAATTAAGTAGCGAGCGTTATGGAAATGCAAAGTAAAAGTCGCTGAGTGGGGGCCTTACAATGCGTTTCTAATTGGATTTGTATTGCAATTTGAATTGGGAAAGTGAATGCAACAGCTTAGTTGCGCACTTACAGTTTACCCCACCTGCAGTCCCTATTGAAAGGCTTCCCCTACCTTCCCAGGTGATGCAAGCAGTGTGCACACTGTGGCATTTGCATTTAAATACAATTAGCAGTTATGATTTTCACTTTTTTATGGACAGCAATTTTCCATTGTGGCAACAATTCCGAGCCCATGTGGCAACAACAACAACAACAACAACAACAACAATGACCAAACTCATGGGTGCAATGGCCAACAAACACGTGTGTCTAACTTCGTCTGGGATGATTGCCAGGGATGCTGGACGGTGGAATACTGAAACGGCGGGACAGTTGGGTATGGTAATTTCATAAGAGCGGCAAATGATTTTCGATTGCAAAACAACAACAACAACAACAACAATAATGCATATGTTGAAAAAGGGCAAACAGCCAAAATTAACGTGCAACTTCATTGCAACGCCAGTTGCAACAATAGACCAAAATCTGGCCAATTTCCCAAAACTCGAAATGAATGCGATTGTATAGGTCGTATCTCAATAAAAAACATCGACTAACTTTTGTAAATAACAATTATTTAATATTAACATTGAGCTATTGATCTAAGAGGTGTACTTGGTGAAAATATGGTTCAGAGCTGTTCGCTTAAATAGTCTTGCAAAAATAAATATCTCAATCTTCAGATATATTTAAACAAATGTATAATAGTATGCTTTAGTTATACTTATTATAAAATTAGATTTCGTGCTTCCGTTTAATTTATGTATGTATTTAAATATATATGTAAAATAAAATAGGAGATCACCAGTAACAAGTCACCAAATTTGGTGATTCCAGCCTTAAAACTGTGTAAGATGTGTTTTCTTGATTTACCACGCCCTAAAAAAATTGTATTTATAAAATCTTAACACTTTGTCTGTTGGTACCAATAATATATCCAAAATTTCAAGTCTCTAGCTCACAGCGGGACAGACATTCTACAAAACCAATAAAATAAATAAAATATGTTGAAATATATGTTAAAATTATAATTTGATGCGACTTTCACCTTGCAGGAAGATAATTTTTTCGGGTAATACTAGCCAATAACCAAGATGGGACTGAATGTAGGGGGAAACCCTACCATTGGTATCATACAGCTAAATAAGCGAATATTCTTCAATCTAGGAAATCTTATAGAAATATATGCTGCATTCGATTTAGATAAGGGTACTAAACCTACGTTTAAGTCTTACGTCCTACACGAATAAATACAGTCGATTCGTTTAGACGGAAGTCGACTGCTCCACCAATCGCAGTAACTTTCTCTATTTGTTATTGATTTGTCTGTGCTTTCCTATCCAAAAAGATAAACAAATGACACCTCGGCTGCATTGGGAATGTTGGATCTCGTTGCTTGATGTGATAGAAAATTGTTGTTTCCACTGGCTTTAACAGCGCTATCAAAGTCGACGACGTCGTCAACTTGACCCAAACACCTCACTTAAAAATGTTTACAAATTACGACTTAATCGCGTGCTGCTTGAACCCTACAACAGGCACAATCACAACTGCAACTATAACACCAGGCACAACAATAACAACTACAATCATAAGAAGTTGCGATGTCAGCTTCAAGTTCAAAGTAAGCCACAGAAAACAAACTTGGCAACTTTGTTCGAGTGTCTGGAGGGCATTGAAATTCTTTAAGTCTATAGTCATTCAGTTTTTTCTTTACCCTGATTAGTGAGTGAAAAAGGGTATATTGGTTTTATGTTTCGCTATTTTTGTTCTGGAAGTACGTTCCGTATTAATCGTAATGATATACTTTGTTTTTGTTTTGTAAGCCTTTCCAATTATCGTTTATGCTATAATGAAACTATTCAATATAATGTATTTACAATTTAAAAAACAAACTTTAAATAATTTCTTACATATTTACAGTTTGTATAGAGCGGTTCTACTAAAAAATGTTGTAGTCTTCTAGTTTATGAGCAATTCATAAATTTAAGCTGTTCATTTAATTTTTTGCTTGAATTGTTTTTTTTTTTCTCTTTCAGTTGTTAAAAGACTTAATGTTAGGTAATCGTTCATAGCGACGGATCCTCGACTAATCACCAAATAAATTCAATAGATCATTTATGTTATTTCAGTCCTTATTATATTCCGATTTTATAACTGATTCTACCATTCTATTGTTGGGATCATAAAAACAATAACAGATCGAAAACCAGATGAGGTTGGAGTCAATACGTTGGAGTTAATACGATTTCTCGCTATTGATTAATTGAAGTCTAAATTTACGTATTACGCAGTCGGGTATACCCCTTTCTGCTACTTTTGTTGACTTCAGAATTGGACCTAAGCAATGGAAATTTTGTTGAAGACCTTATTAACACGAACTACGACAGCATAACTTGGACCGGGAGACGGGATCGTGTAAATATTACCACAAGACCCCTGACGCCAAGGCGTACCTTGTCCAATTTATATTTAATTATTCTTATTGTTTTCGGTTGCTATGGCCGAAATTCAAGGTCCGACATCATAGGATAGAATTGGCATCAGAAACAGAGATTTTGATGATTGTCACTCGTGCAATAAACAAATATCTGAAAATACGTGGAATTTTTGAAATAACATCAACAACCGCAAAAACAATACCAACTATATTTAAATATTTAATATATTATATTTTTTTTCATTATATTCGTAAGTCTGCAATCAAAACGATTGAATATCTATTTAAACACATTGCTTCCTCTTCTTCAATTGCAGCAGGTTTGTTACAGTTCCAATAGGATCTAAAATGCTTTCTGATTGGGTATTAATCGGTTATATATTTGGGACTCAAATAATTCAAACTATACGCAAACTACACTTTAATCCGAATTGCTCGTCATACTTCGGAAAGCCTCCATGTGTGGGGTTCGTGCTTAATAACTGAAGAGTTTCGCCGCATTTTTTCATGCATTGATTTCGACAATGGAACGTCTGAACGAACACAAACTACTCTGATTGTTGTGTTGGTCTGTGTGTATGTGGGTGTTCCTATGACTGTGGCTGTGGTTGTGGGGAATGGGGAGGCATAGAGCTAAAATTGCATTGGATGACGCGGAGGACTGTCTGGCAACCTAACGGGTGTGCCGAAACTTTGAACCTCTTTAATTAACTGCATTGAGTTTTACTTTCGGTCGTTTCCCCAGCCTCCAACTGATTTGCATTTCACACGTTGAAGCGGAATGTCCACAGGTGTGGAAACGTTGCAGCGGAAAGCTAGTAACGATTCGATATGAGAGCTGATAAAGCAGGCTATGGTCTCTGCTTTCGACAGTTGTCAGTGGCGTGAGTCGAGAATCAAAATATAAATAAATATATAGACAAATGTATAAGTGCCACACCCTGGACTCAAAACGGCAATTAAATTATTTATTCATAGCATAACGTTGACAAATAAAATAAAGCCGTGTTAGCTGCATTCAAAACACGAGCTTAACAAGTTTTATAGAAAGAGATTTTTGATTAAAAGACATCTTTTATTTTTAATTCAAAGACTTGGTGATTTATCCGCAACTGTTTATTTTTAATCTTACATTAGATGATTTGTTGAGCTCTGCCTTTTTCTAATCAGAGTCCTACATTTTTAATTGGAACTAATCACGGATTAGTTATTGTACAATCTTTATGATTTCTGGGAACAAATATATATACCTGTATGCACATTTATGAGGACATTTTTCTTTTCACTTTTTGGCTGAATGATCTTGAAGTACTACATTTCAATCTGTATATTCCACGAGTTTAAAAAGATATTTTTTCTAGCTCTAGCTCAAATATACATAAATAACAATATTAAAAAAATAGCTAAGTTTTCGTTTTTTAAAATTAAAAGGGTCTTGACAATCACGATAGCTTATTTACGAAGAAAAACATAAAAAGTATAAAATAATAAAATTCTTATACATACATAGATATCATCCTATAAATGGGATTTGCTTTGAATATGAAATTATGTTATACAATGATTATTTTATTAGTTTATTCGAAAACAAATTTTAAAATATTCAAGAGCAAACAAATTTTGGACAGTGGACAATTTTCCCTTTACTTTCACGTTTCCGACCCCATTCCTAGGACTATATGCGTCCATTAGGAACTATAAATACAACAAATATTTACAAATTGTCCACATAAACAAATAGAGAAGTCGCCAGCCAAAACAGAATTGAAGCCCAATATGAAATACCAATGCACGTGTCTTGAACATAAATTTAAAACATGTCTCAAATGCAGTCGCCCGGGAGAAAGGATAGGGGAGGGGGGCAAGGGATAGGGGACAGGGGATAGGGGCTTTGCCACGGCGTCCAAAAAGACAACCGAACAATAATAAACGCATGAAAATATGCTTGAGGCGTGCGCCAAGCGATTTCACCTACAATAAACCTACAGCCCAGGGGCGTGGGTTCGAGGGGGGCCCGTATATGTTGCTGGTCACATTTTGCATAAGCGCACCCAATTTTGAATGTTACCCGCAAGAGAATGGAGAGGGGAGTGCCAGAAGCTCCAACGTATCCATTTGCCACATGCCACTGCGTATGCCTAAACATGTGTGTGTGTCTGTGTGCATAGGATGGAAGGGAGGCTTGTGGGTGGCGTGTAATCCAAAATGGAAATAGCTGTAGCCCAGCCGTGTTTACAAATATCTTAAGTCTCGCACTGCGCCAAAGTACACATAGTTATATTGCCAATGTTTGGATTGTTTTCCAGGAAGTATCTTCAAAAATTTCAAACTCCACCACAGGCCGCGTAATATAGAATTCCCAGCTTGTAGATTGTTATTATGTGCATTTATAGATTTAACATAGTATATCTGAATTTGACGACACAGAAGTATCAACCAAGTATTACAAATATTTTACATAATTTGTAAAGGGGTCTCCTTAGACTAACATAATGAGCATAAAATCGATTAATGATTCCTCGAAATTAAATCAATTATTTATATAATTTGGCTTTAATATACATAAGATACTACTATAGCTACAGAATTAAAATTGTATACGTAAGTTTAATAAAGAGCTCTTTTCGTTTCCTAATTGTCGAAGTCAAGTTGTAGTTACTCGAACATATCTCGTAAGTCTTAATAGCTTAGGTTGCCAAAATTAGTACATATGTACATACTCTCCAAAAGGAAGTTCACATTTTGAATTCCACTCCTCATTCCCCAACAACATCGTTTTTAAAGAAAGTTGCGCTTCAAAAGAAACGCGAATTTTTTATAGCGTGCACTGGAGTTAACAATTTTGGCTGACATGTGCATACGTTAGTTCTTGTGTAAGAAACCTCTAGTCGAAAATGCTCGATTAAGCGATACCCTGAGCGAACATCGCAAGACTATAACTTTTTTGTTTCTTATACGCTCTTAATTAATTTTTTGGAATATGTTAATTACACTCAGCTACGTATTTGTTTCAAGGGCCACTTTCTAACTTCAAAAAAAGGGGAAACGGGAAAAGGGAAGTATGTAAAATATGTGTCTCCTTTGACTGAATATATATATATTTATGAATAGCTTAATACCTCTAGCTCTTAAGATGTGCAAAATATGCTCGAAAATTTATACATGTAAATAACAAGATTTTGGATATTGAAGAATCTACATACAAAATTTTAAGTCCCTAGTTTTTGCAGTTCCTGAGATCGGCACGTTCATACATACCGACAGACTCAGAATATATATACTTTCTGCGTCTTACATGCATCACAAAAACATTATTAGAAGGATATTATAATGTTTTAATGTTAATGTTTAATGTTTTATTAAGTCTCAGATACTTTGGCTGTAATGAGTGTCGAGCTCTCCGCTTCAGTGATACGGTATTTGTCATATTTTTGTGAGGTTTCACTTATGTGGATCAGAGAAAATCAAAGGGTTCGCGATCGTCACCGACTAGAGTAACTATTAGAGTAAATAGTGGCCCAGCGAGACAAGCGCGAAGCGCATTACGGAGCACTAAAGGTGTTTGTTAGGTGTTTGGTGCAGGTGAGAGGCGCAGACTTTCGAGCTGCACTGTTTGGCGTACGAGCGAGCAGCCGCCCGCTTCTAACGAGCGAAAGTGTTGAAAAATATTTGTCGACTTTTTATATATTTGCTATAAGCTGAGCTTTTGTCGTGTGTTGGCTGTGTGCATGTGTTGCAAGTTGCTCTTTCTTCAGCTTAACTGTTTTTTCCGTTTTGTTGTTTTTCCATTTCGATTTTTAATTGCATTTTTAGCGGTTATGAACCTGAATCTGGCGTCTTACCTGCCTGCTCCAATTTGTTGACATCAAACAGAAAACATTTTCAGTGTTGCCACGGTCACAGTTTATCGGATCGGGGAGTCCAATGGAAAATAGCGAATAGCGCGTTATTTATTTGCCGTATTAATTGCCATCATTTAATTAGCTAGAGCAAAGTGTGAAAATGCAATTTTCGGTTTGTGCAATAACATGTTTCCAACTGCTTACACAGATATACGACAATTAAGAGTTAACCCAATTTAGGGTCAATTTCCAAATTATGTTCTATCTGTCTATCTATCCACTGATCATTCATACGACACATATAAAAAGAGTGGGCATATGATTATTGGAGCTTGTAACAAAAGTAAGCTCAGTACATTATGTGTACATTTACAATTTGTATTATTATGTAAAGACGTATTGTCTGTCGAACTTCAAGCTTTGGCATTCACATTGTAACTTGGATGATGTATGAATATTATATAATGGAATAATGGTTAATTACAAATTGAATCCACCCATTTGTTCTAGATTAAAAAGCTATCTCATAAATGTAATATAAATGAATTAAAACCCAAACATTGGCTTCTATTCACATATATATATTCGAAGTTAATGTTGTTCTTTATTTTGGAACCTTTTGAATTAAAAGTCTCATGAACAGCTCGTAATTGTTACGCTCTTTTTAATTCTCACGAGAGTCCACTTTTCCACGGATTCTCAATGTCTCAAGGGAACTGAATTTCAATTTTAATTTCAATTTCAATTTTCCACACGCCCACCGCGAACCAAGAGGCGGAGGCGCGTGTCAATTGGAGACCATAAATCTTCATAGAACAGTTGACTTGCGGCGACAGTGTAAATTTTCATTAGGTTTTTTGAATTATAGAAATGCAATAAATCAAAATCTCGTTAACTTTAGATTAACAATCAATGAGTATTGAAAGGATGCTAACAGAAATTTCAAAATTGCAATTATTTCTTCTTGAGTTGCTGGAGAATATTTCTTTTAAAAAGGTGGAGCATTTCAAATTTTTCGCGCTCTGCTTGGCATGTCTATTCTACTTTATTATATTCCTCTCGGTCTTACTGATTTTTTCTCATTTAATTGCTGAGCTGCTTTCTTTATTCAGCCATCTCTACCTATCTCTATTGTCTTTCGTTTTCTCTGCTCGAGTCGCTTGTTATTGCTGTCGAACCAGATAATAACCAGCAACACCCAAAAACCACCCAGTGGATGCGGTTGCATGTGGCATGTAATAAGTGGGGCTGCCCACTCATGTGTGCAACGGCAGTTCTGTAGCTGGTTGCATGCACCCAATAATTAAAACAAATATCATTCCTAAGAATGTATACAAAATTGTAAAACATAATTTCCACAGCTCATTTTTTTATTTACAGCGGTCCGTTGTTTAGCGGTTGGATACCCTCTATCTATGTATGCCACCAAAGAGTGTGTACTCAGCTGTCAATATCATTTTCATGATTTAATGTAATAAATGAAAAAGTCAACATAAATATGCTACTGGGTATCACCCTATCGGATTCGCTCAGCTTATCAAATATATTTCTAATTTCTCAACTTAATTCATATTTCACACTGCTCTTCATGAACGACTTAATTTAACTGTGATTTGCATGATTAGTGCTTTAGTTATCAGAGACAACATTGATAAGGACGAAAGCAACAACCGCAACAACAAAAGCAAGAAGTAAGATCGTTGGAGTCGGGTGCAACCGACTCTGTTTCAGTTTATTGGGATCATATTCCTTTCTTTTTTCAATAATATATGAATATCAGCTAATAGCAGTTAAGTCGCACTTGCCACGCCCCCAATACGGCGATAAATATAACTTTTGAGTAAAGCTCTATAGCTCTCCTGCGAATCAAATGCAAGATTCGGTGTCTATACCATTAAAACGGTGGTAGATTAAGTGTAACCCGATTTTCCACGCGACATTTGGGCAATATATATTTTATATTTTTATGTCCAGCTCAACTATACCCATCTATAGTCAAAATTTCAAGTCTCTAGCTTTGTTAACTGCAATGGCGATTATAGAAAGTAATGAAATTTTCCCCCGTATTGCCACGCCCCATATTTTATTTTATTTTTTATGCGATCTATAGAGGGGGTAAACAGTAAGCAACTCACCAAATTTGGCAATTCCAGCTTTAAACTGTGGAAAATATACAATTTTTTGATTTTCCACGCCCTCTTTGGGCGTAGATTCGTAACCATTACTTATAATTAAAATTTCAAGTCCCTGGCTTCATTAGAACACTTTGTTAATGGTATTAATAAGTATATGTCAAAAATTTCAAGTCGTTACAAAAGCCGCAAAAAAATGGGTTCATACGGTCAGATGGCCGTCAGCTTGACGGACATTGCATTAAACCAATAAACTCTTTTTTTTCCTTTTGGAAACAGAGTCAATAATTAAAAAAAAAATTATTTCGTTTCTAGAGAATTTGGGTATAGAAAAAAATTAACACTTATCTGTTGTCTCTTTGTAAAATATACAATTATCAAAATGTTATCATATATAAAGAGAAACTTTGAAGTAGATCAGTTTTTCATTAAAGTATACAATAGGTCGATAAAATAATATAATAACATTATTTTAAGTAAAAAGTATAATCAGCAAAAACAACAGGAATTTTAATTTAGATCTGTCTGGTTCTCTGCAGATTGTTATTACTCATTTTAAAGACAGATATCAAATTATTGTTAGATCTGAATAACTTAAGCACAAAACGAGACGTGCTAGAATATTGATTATTTTCTACTTTCAACAGATTAACAGATTAAAATTTTGGTTAAAATTTAGACATTTTTTGCATAGAAGCAATTTTTAATTTCTATTGGGTTTACAAATAGCTTTTCTAATATCTAAACTAGATTTGAGCTCCTATAGCTGAATAGATCGTGTCCTGCACTTGGGCGGGCCTAAAGAACCTGCTTACCTGCTCGTTACCTGGAGTATTTATGTCATCGTAAATTTGTGCTTCTAGCTGGTTTTACTTGATTCTTAACAAGCGCAGTGACCATTGCGCAGGCAAGTTGTTGCTTCAAGTTGTTGTCTTTCTCCTTGTTATGGCACAGGTGTGGCACAAAATATTTAAACACAACATGAAAATTAAAAACTAGTCTAATCACAGAGCCCAAGCTGCTGAAGTTGCCCAGAAAGCATTCATATCATTCACAGTAGACGCACCACGCTTGTACTAACGTTCTGATTGAAGAATTGAAAGGATTTCAAAACTGTAAACAAGAAACAGTTTTCTGTGGGCGAAACATTTAATTATAGTCTAAATTTTTGGTAATACTAATATTAAAAATTTGTCTGCTTTATCATACCACTAAGATATAAAACAAACTAGATTAATTTTATGATATGTAGGACTTTATTTGAATTAATAAGAGCATATTAAGAATCTTCTCATAAATAGAAATAAATTTAAATATTTTTAAATATTATTCATTATTCGCGAAACACATTTCCACCAACTGTATGACAAAGCTCAAAATTGTGAGCTGCCAACAGGTGTGCATGATGGAAGGCAATTGTGTGCTGAGCTCGTTGCGTGGCTCAATAGCGTCGTTATCTGGTGCCTACCTGTGCGTTCAGAATCTAAGAGATTCTGTAAACTGGTTGGCTTTGATTTGATGTACTCGTAATTTGCATGGTAAGCAAACTGCAAGACCGCAGGCGCAACACTTGACACAATTCCTGTGGTGCTGGCTGCAACTTATGGGAAAAGGAAAATTGTAAAACGAGCCGCAATTACAACCCAACCGACGGAGGATGGCATATAAGCTGAAGGGCGGCCGAGGATGACATCAATCATTGCACTATGAGACACTATGTGGGTCAATAAGAAATGACTTGGCAGGTTCTTTTTTGAGCTAAAAGTCAAGATGCATTACAAAGGTTTTTTGTGGCCGCAGCTCAAATGAACCCACATTCATCAGATCCATCTAGCGGCAGTGTTGGCTGCCAGAGTGACAATCGATTAGGGTCAACCCAGCTGCGCTATTCCATTGCCGCAAAAGTTGCAAAAGATTTGCTCTGGGCTGGTGCCCAGACTGTGGCGCCTCTTTTCTTCGCGTGGCACCCAAGCGTGGCTGCTTTTAAGCTCACGGTTGGGCGGATCAGTGGAGAGGCTGTCAGAAGTTGAGGGGCGATGGGAGGGCGATTTGCATGACTGGACCAGTGGATCAATCGCTGGGTGCGTGAGCAGCCTCCAAGCGAAAATCGCCAGAGAAAAAACAAAACTGGAGCACTTCAATCTCTCCACCAGCGACTCCACTCATGCAAACAATTTTAGGAGCCAGTCCCAGTTATACAAAACCAAACCAAAGGCACACTGAACCACTTGCCCATTTGACCGTGCGATTTGCATATTGTATTTGCTATACGAAAATATTGCAAATTTTCAATTTCTCTATCTATCCAAGAAAGAGTTCGACAAGCCATAAAAATGGTTCAGGGTATAAAAATAGTTTGTACCCAGATCAGCTTTGGTGTAAGCCATCGCCCCATCCTAAGGTTCGATTTATTAGTCCCAAATACATTTACTGAATACTATATATATGTCATTCAAATAAGCTGAGTAATTAAATATATGTATAATGACACTCAAGGTAAACAAGAAATTTGATTGGAAGCCAAATTTGCATTTACCACATAAAGCTACAAATAACAGAAAGAGATGGGTAAGTCTTCAGTGCTTATTGATCTTAAGGACTTGTTTGTTTATATATATTAATACATTTCAAGACTGTCAACCTCCACAATAATAATAACATAGATTATTCCCTTTTCATTTCGTACGAGGTTGTTCCTCAATAATTATGTTCTCATTGGATAATAGAAGCTCATTCGCCACTTTCTTTATACGACTTGGGAAACCAACTACTAAACAAGTTTTGGGAAGTTGCTGGTAGTGCTTGTAAGTTTGCATAAGAAGAAATTCTAAAAGCCCAGTGAGCACTTTAAGTCCAAATATCTCCACTCTTCCCTTTGAGTATATTTTATCCTGGCCTAAGTTTTAGGAGGCAAATAGCTAGCTTATCGACAACCGTCCCCAGCTGCTTGTCAGTGTTAATTTGGAGCCATTAGCCAAGTACTTTCACGGTTAAAGCTGTTGGCTTAATCAATTTGTGTCTCCTTAACGACCAGCGCATTTTTCTTGGCTACGCTAAAGGCTTTCCACAAACGCATAAGAGTCCTTTGTTAGCCGCACAATTGCACGTGAGCTTGCCTTCTAGGCTAACGATGTGTATGAAGCCGGGAAAGGGAACCGAGAAAAAATGCTAATTCATTTGCACTTTGGCTAGCGACAATTGGTTTATTTATGAGAAAATATAAGGGATTAGGAACCTCAATACATATGACGAACCCACTTAGTGGAGAAGGCGAACTATGCCAGATATGCGTCGTACGTATTGCAAGTTCTCTCTTTGGGCTATCATCGCCGAGCCACAACGGTGTGTAGTGTCAAGTAACGCTTTGAGTGCTGCTTTAAGAATCAGCCACGCCCAATCGCAACTAACCCAATTTTCAATCGCAGTATTAAAAACAAGCGTGCGAATCAAGCAGCCTTCAATGGCAAACACCTGCCGAGCTGGCCAACAAATTTCACTTATTGCCAATTTGCTGCCAGTGAAATAAAATACGTTGTATGCGCACTTTGCTGATAGCCAACCTCAACCTGATCCAAGGCTTGCACCGGACCCAAGCCCCGAGACTTGAACAGCAGCCGGTCGGGCAGTGCAATAAATAAATTGCAGAATTTATTTGGCAGCACTTATGCGTTGCTTTTTTCATCGAATGTATTTTCTACGGTGATTTATTTACATGGCCATCCAAAATGGGGGTTTCCTCTTATACAAAAGTATTCCACACGACCCATTGTAAGCGATGCTGCGGAAGTTTGTAAGGCTAACACTCTAAACTGTTACTTGCGAGATTTGAATAGAAAGCAATTGGTTTATATTTTACAATTATAATACAAAGTTCATATATAAACCGAAGTTAGATTGACTTTCCCCAGCTGTAATTATTATATATTATTATTCTCTTTATTTTATTGGAAAAAACTACGTATCTTATGGTAGCAGTCACTGTCACCGATTCACCTACTTAGACACAGCATAGGAATCGTGATAATTCTAATATAAATAAAGTTTCGTGACGGTTTTCCAACTGTTACAAAACATTCTGTAATACTCTAGTATCTATAATAATATGACTTCGTTGATTGCTTTATTCCCCTAAATCACCGATTCACTTGAGTAGCAGTTTTGTTGTGACTCGGAATCGCGACATTTGTTTATGGCTAGAATTGATCAAAATTTGACCTTGCTCTCAGTTGCTTTTCTGCAAATCTGCCTTTTTAACTGCATGGCGCATCGACCTTTCAGGGATTTGCAATTGATTTTCCAATTTATACAACAGGAACCAATTTATACGACAGGAACCATGTATTAGTCTTCATTTAACGGCACTCAATAGACATGGTCTTCGTCTGTACACTTGATCAAGTTGTTATCCTATTGTATACGCCTACGGCTGTAAGTTATCGGGCGGGTCTTCTCAACCTCTCCGACAGCTAAGCAAGAATCTTGACTGATTTCTCATGCGAAATAAATGAATTGAAGAAAGATGCAGAGATGCAAAGATTACCCACTTAATATTTTCTGTAGAAATGAAACACATATTTTAAATTATAGAGAATGTTTGATAGCTCTATGTTCGAGACAAGCTCATGTTATAAACTAGTTATGGATAACAAGCACGCGGTATAACTATACCAACACTATATTACCAATAAACCATTAAAAATAGGTGTATCTTTAGAATATGCTTAATGTAGGTTCGCGTCTTTGCTAGAGCTTTCATGAGAAGACGCGCAGCCAACTTCGCGTGAGCTCTAATATGCGCAGCATGAAGTTGGCTGCAAACGCGGTCCGCGCGCACTTTTCAAATGGCCTTAAACAATAATTCATATTGAATAGTTAATATTTAAGATTAACGACAATACACATACACAACGATATTTATTTTTTAAAAATTGCTTAAAATATTAGCTTAATTTATTTATTTGGTTATACAATGAAACCCTTTAGATTAATTGCCCAACGGTATTAAACCCTGTTTAACAATTCGTAATGGATTCAGACTATAAAGTAAACAACGCTTTCTAACCATACAATATATATAAACTGGACAGCTGGAGCAAACTTTTTCGCCACTCTCTCAGAGAGCCGCTTAGACTGTGACCGAGGGGTATAGACAGCACCATATTTTCTGTCGCACAGAAAACACGCACACATTGACATCGATACATTTGTGTGTTTTTCTTTGTTGCAGGACAAATGTGTAAAAATGTGAAAATTGAACATTGTCGGTCCTCGGAATTTCCGAAGTATGTTTGTATGTATGTAAGCATGTACCTGTTTATTTGGTAGGTTAGTTAATTCTCAATAAATTTGAATTTTAGAATTATTGTTAGTCGCTTAATAAGTATTATAATAGTTTATATAAGTGAAGCTAAAGATATTTTAAGAACATGTGTTTTAAAACACAACTAAACAAACAACCACAACTATAAAACAAAATAAAACGTTAAAAAAAAGTAAGCTTTGTGTTCGGACTTAACTGATTTGTTTTTGAAATCCGTTTTTGTTGTAATTGACAAATGTTTCTCTTTCACAATACACTTTCATTGTACTTCACACACAACACGTTTCAATCTCTCAATTGCGTTTGAGAACTATTGACGAAATGCAGAGATAAGCATATTTTTAGGGCCTAGTTTCCATTACCCCTTCATTTTGATGGTTTCGTTAATCAGCGGAAATATTTTGAAGCCTCAGCTGTGTTAGAAAACCTTTTAAAGGAAACCAGCGCAGTGGTGAGTCTATTTCTATTTAGGAAATTCCTGTGATTTTTTATAACAACATAATTATTGAAATCTGAATAATATCTGAAATCAAAAGTTGAGCTATGAGGAACTTCAAGTCAAATACCTGCAATGTCAGTGGGCTCCGACGAGGTCGAGGACTCCCATTAATGATACTTAAGATATCCATATTTGTATTTGTGATGGGTATTCCATTAATAATAGCAAAGGATTATAATTCAAACTCAGATAATGTGACTGACTTAATGAATGACCAGATATCAAGTTTTGCACCCATAAATTTTACTCCATATGTATCAAATGCTAGATATACTGTACAGCCAGACTATATGTACATGGGCATGAAACCATTTCATGATCTTACTCATAAATTATTTGATAACGAATTAAACATTCCTAAAGGTGATAGATTACAGCTTGAATGTTGGCTGCTGATTGTAAATCTAATGAAAATGATCTTATTTCTGTAGGGTATATTGAGAGTATAAATGGCAGCGATGTCTTTGCCCTGGGATACAAGATACAAGAAAATAATTGGAAAGATGTACTTACCATCAATAAAGTCTGGATTATCTGGATACTATTTATTTTATTTCTCATAATTCTTGTACCGTTCCTTGGGTAAGTAGTTGATTTTTTACACCCCAAATCCATTAAACGTGGGATGCACTATTGTAAGCGTGAGTGAGTACACTTGGGGACGAACTAATTTTTGAAGATAGAAAGTGCCCTTAACCTCGGGTATGAAATAAAAAAGTTATAGCCGTATATTTGCAGCTTTTCGTCACTAGTAGAGCTCGCTCGAGTCGCCCATATGCATTCGCATATGTGTGTGCATGTGTGCGTTAGTTTAACGGGCAGTTAACTTGATTATGATTATCTATCTATGCGTATGTTCTTATGTAATCATGAAGAGAAAGTAAGAAAGTTTACAGATACATATAACAGCACTTCAGGGTATCTTCCTAGTCGAACACACTCGACTAGAGTTTTCTTACTTATTTTTAGGTGAATAGCTCTGGTCGACGTGTCCTAATGAGAACACACTTACTGAAAGATATATACAAAGAAATTCTTTTTGAATTTTTTTTTTTGTACAGAGTCTTATATTTTTGCTTTTGCTGCTTCCGTTGCCCTATCGTCTGTGCACCTTGTAATCGAAAAACGTATAGGACTAAGCGCAACTTTTACAGCGTTTTGCTTTTGTTGCTGATCCTGGGACTGCTGTAAGTAAAGTCTGATTAAATATACAATTTTTCATAATGGCATACGTATAGGTTTGGATTAATAATTGCGTTTCTGAACGAAAAGCTAGTTGATCGCGGACTCCGGGAGGGTATCAAAAACCTGCAACGAAACCGCAACGATATATGCATCTTTCTCAAGGACGTTTGTAACCACGTGCACCATGTATTTAAATACAATTTTGAAGAATTGGAAACATATCTATTGTCTATGATTAATGGTATGCAGGCAACGATTTACTTATTCCTAATTCAACCAACAGTTTGTGCCCTCGTATTCCAGGTGCTCGTAGTCAAGTTTTTTCGGATCTAACCAGAATTTCTGGTCTCTCAGCAGCTGATGAATTGACACAGATAATAAACGCATTGCCCAAGGCTTTGCGTGTATTGAAATCATTGGAAAATATTAAACGTAATACTACTGTAAGGATGGCCCAGTTTCGAGATGGTATATATTTTTGTAATTTGATCGTAAGCGTCATTTATATATATATAGAGTCTTAGATTTGCGTGGCTTCAAGCGCTATTACAGCTACCTTCTTACTGTCTTGTGTACCTACGATTATTGCAACAGTCAGCTGAGGTATACTGATGTTTTAAAAGTCGACACTGCAAAATGTCTGCATATAGATGATGTGGGTATTTATAGCGCTATTAATTGCGATTATGACATATATTCAGCGTTATAATCGTTTCAGTTGCCGGATATAAACAAATATATTAGAGCAATGGAGAATATCACGAAAAATTCATCAGAATTTGGTTCATTAGAAGGAACAGAATACATTCGAGACATTAACAAAGTGATCAACAAAGCAGTGCAAAGTACGGTACCATACCTTATTAAACAGTTGACCGACACGGGTATACAGTTCAGCGAAGAAGGCGATAAGATATGCGAAATTATCGTTGCGTTAATGAAAGACATTTATTACCAAAGTTCGCAAATGGCAAAAGGATTCCACGAGCTGAACGATGATTATGAAATACGCAAATTATTTAGCATCATTTTATGCTTATCAATATTAACGGTAAGTACCGATACCCATTCATAAAAAACAATTCGATAGTATATATCGTAATCTTAACCAAACAATTTTGTTTGTTTAATAAAAAACAAAATTTAATTTTGAAATCTTTTTGATATTTTAGATTGTGATAATATTGTTATTCGCTTTGATAAACGGATGGTGTAAACGTAAAGATAACACCGGAAGTAATTGCCTCATAGCGTGAGTAAATACATTTTAACGATTATTCCTCTCAACATCTCTGCTTTTCTCTCTGCATTTCAGGGCCATTGCAATGATGTTTTCTCTGCTGTCACTAATACTGCTCGTGAGTTTGTTTTACTTGATGTTGGGATTGACTATGTACCACGCTGTGTGCATACCGCGTACAGAAGAGGAGAGAAACAAACTCTTCGGTTCTATCAGTCTTAATTTTAACAACACACTTAAAGGGAATGATACGAAATGCCACGAAGATCAGAACATTTTTGCGCTGTTACGTCAGACTGGCTTATATGACAGCAATTTTTTGAAAAACCTCAAAATTAAAAGGGATTCAAATTCCAGATCCGTTGGTAAATTACAAAATGTGCAAGTTTTTACAACAGACCAAACTAAAAAGTTTAATGATTTGGCTAATGGAAACCTATCAGACTTTCACAGCAAATTGATATTAGATAATATATGCCCAGAAATAACACCTTTAAATTTGGATACAATCTACGCTGATATCGAAAAAAACCGGACGTCATATACAGCATATGGTCGGAAAAATAAAAATAAAAATGAAGCTCTCATGTTGTACATGATAGATGCTAATGTAAAAAGGTGCAACAATCACCTTTTAAATATCAACCGCATGAAAGTAATTATTGTTGATTCTATAAACGAAATAATAAGCCTCGCGAAGATAGTTGGAGATCTTATAACAAGAAGTAATAAGGATTTTAATAATACAATTTCAACGCTTATACATTCGATTAAAAGAGCGGAAACTTTTCTTAATAATAACTCCGGCATATTAATAGATAAATTAAATAGAAATTATGAAACCTCAATTATCGAAGAAATCAATAATTACGTGGATTATGTGATTAGAGAGACTAATTATAGCATTGGCCTCTGCCGACCTTTGAGCTACATGAACAAGCGTAGTGTTGAAAGGCTTTGTAGCCATTTGGTCGATCCTATTGTAAGTAAGTCTTCAGTAACTAGATAGCTAATTAATAAGTACCTCTGTTGCTGTTGATCACCTTGTAGAACGGATTCTGGTTGGGGTTAACCATTTGCGGCCTGCTTTTGCTCCCTCTGTTTTTTGTCGCCCATAAACTGATTTGCTTGTACAGGGTTTTCAAAGGGGACCCAATTATTTACCTTAACAGGGAAGGTTGTGTTTGTATGGGAGAAACCTATCAATCGCCACCTCTTATCATATATGACGGCAACCGAATTGACTTATGTCCCTGCCAGGAGCCCCGTGAGAAAGATGCATAAAAAAAAAATAAGTTAATATGGAGAATATAATACAAAGATATGTATGTACCTGTCTGGTCATTGTATAAATGTAAATATATAATATATATATATATATATATATATATATATATATATATATATGAAGCTAAGATATGTATGTTATTTAATAAGACCATGAACATGAAAAAAATCATTGATAAATGTTTAAAATTTAACTAATGTGTATGAATCTTTAGATGCAAAAAACAAGTAAGCAATCAGTGTTCAGTTGCACCCTGCTATGAGATACCAATTTCTTGCTATCGATAACACGTTTAAATTATTGAAGTCTTACATTTTTTGGAATACCACGTGTGTGTGAATTAGAGAAGTTGAGACGATATTAAATTAAGAGCGATTAGATGTTTTTTATTGCCATCCATAGATTGTTTACATTAGTAAAATGTCAATTGTTTCTACGACACTCTTGTTTCATAGAGTGTCTACATTAATGAGGAGGTTACCCTTTTTGGGTTAACTGTAATCAGGGGAAATGATGCTAATGACATAATTCCTCCTCTCTTGGAATATAAATTCTCCTGTATTCCTTTTACATTATAAATATTTTTATTTTATTAAAACAAGTTGGAAAACTCTAGTCCAGTGTGCTTGATTAAAAAGCCAGCCAATCAAATATTGAAATTATTCAGCGTTACTAGTCTAAAACCCTTAGAAAGTTATACGTCAATGACACATTTTTGCGTATACCTTTCGTAAAGTAAATTTGTATCTAGCAAAATTCGTTTTCTCCCCAATAATTCTGAAATGGGGAGGTATCCAAAATCCGAAGTATTCCCCCTAGCTGAATATATGTATATTAAGTAAGTATAAGTAAGTTTGATGGCTCTAGGTATTAAGATCTGCGTAATATGCTTGGAAAACATAAACGTGTTATCGATAACCAGAAACGGAAAGAGATATCAATAATCGATCAAATAAACTCGATATACGTGTACTATCGGAGAAAATACATGTAAATTTTAAATCTAGGTCGGGCAGTTGCTGAGACAAGTTCAAGTTTGTACAAACAAACAAACAAACGGACAGACAGACGGTTATGGCTTAACCGACTTCGCTGTTGATCCTGATCACAAAAACATTATAAAATAGGTTCAAAACTAGTTCCTACATAAACTTGAGCATATAACCTCAGCGCTACACCTATAGCCGATCTTAAATTGACTTAACTACGACTAATGTAGTCTATTTTTTGTGTGATGAATGTTAGAGTGTGTCTATGTGTACGTGCAATAGTTTTTCGCCCCACGGAGCTCAGACTGTCTTTTAGTCTTGCACCCCCAAATAAAATTTGTTTCTACTTGTTTTTTGATGTAACTGTATTTTTGACTGATGGCTACTAAATATCGTAAGCATTATTATATGTATGAATACAATATTTTACGTCATACAATGTGCAATATTTGTAAACTGGCCATAGATTAATATACATTCTATTGAGTTCTTAATTATAAATACCTTGAGAGTCAATAGAATGAAAACAACAAAGAGATAAGCTGTTAAGCTAATTAAATAGATAACATGTGGAATAAAAATTTAAAGCAGGCTAACGAAAAGCAGAACTCGAGAGCTCAGAGCTAAAACCTAAGTCGAACCGTTTAGTAAATATGTTCGATTTGACAGGCAAGCACGTATGCTATGTGGCCGACTGTGATGGCATCACGTTAGAGGCGTGTAAAGTGCTGATGGGAAAAAATATTGCAGTGAGTCTAGTTATAGAAAGAAGAATGTTTTGTTTATATGCAAGTAGTTTAATACCGGAAATCCTATCAGCTATAAATATCTTGATTTAATAGATCCACTCACTTTTATGTTCGTATAAAATAATATTTGATACACAGTTTCCCCAATTCATTTTAGAAACTGGCTATTCTCCACAGTGTGGAGAACCCACAAGCCATTGCTCAACTGCAATCTATCAAGCACAGTACTCAGATCTTTTTCTGGACCTATGATGTGACAATGGCACGGGAGGATATGAAGCAGTACTTCGACGAAGTTATGGTCCAAATGGATTATATTGACGTGCTCATTAACGGGGCAACCCTCTGCGATGAGCAAGATATTGATGCAACGGTGAACACAAATTTAACCGGAATGATGAATACTTGCGCCACGGTGCTTCCCTACATGGACAAACAGCAGATGGGAAAAGGTGGGATGATTGTAAATGTAACCTCAGTGGTAGGGTTGGACCCTTCGCCAGTTTTTTGTGCTTACAGTGCATCAAAGTTCGGGGTAGTGGGATTTACCCGAAGTTTAGCGGCAAGTTCTTTTCATTTTACTTTTCATTTTAGAAATTTTATAATAAGTCTTCATAGGATCCTCTGTATTACTCCCAAAATGGGGTCTCTGTGATGGCGGTATGTTGCGGGCCCACCAAACTTTTTGTAAATCGGAATTTAACCGCCTTCCTCAGCTATGGACAATCATTTGCCGATCGACTCCGAACGGCTCCCTGCCAATCGACGAGAGTCTGTGCTAAGAACATTGTCCAAGCGATTGAGTGCGGCAAAAATGGACAGATTTGGATTGCAGACAAAGGGGGACTGGAGCTCATCGAACTTCATTGGTATTGGCACATGGCCGATCAGTTACTTCACTATATGCACACCAACGAAAAGGAGGACGAACCCGTTTAACACTGCTACGGCACTTGTAAAAAAATTGCCTTATATCAAAACCATAATTCCCAGTCCCATGACCATTTACGATAACTTTTCTTCTGTGTTAAAGGCTAATCAAACCTTATTTATAATGATATTTTATGCCGATATAGATAGTTTAAAAACGATATTTTGTATGCCTTTAACTTTACTGCCTGCAAGCAGGAATGGAATATAGATTTACTTATAACAAGTACAAGTTCTCGGGTCGACAACGAGATACCCTGTTGCGGCTTATAATGTTGTCTACATGCATACACATTCAACTTACGCACAGACCAATACACACACCACCGAATGCATGCCAAGGGATTATGTTTTTGTGAAAATGTATAAAATCGACGTATACTTTAATGACACATTTTTCCATATCAGAAATAAAAATATCATACAAAAAAATAATGTATGTAATTTGATGGCTCTCGGTCTTAAGATGTGCGAAAAATGCTCGAAAAACTAAAAACATAAAAATTATTGTAGTTACCGATTATCGAAAGGGAACTCGATTTGCGTGTGCTATAGGAGAACCTACATATGAAAATTCAAACTTGTAGCTCTTGTAGTTGTTGAGATTGACGCGTTTATATGTATACATATACAAAGAGAAGGACAGACGGGCGGACTGACACACACATTTTAGAAACTTCATATTCTGGAATATCCCCCATTCCCTTTATTTTGGGAATGAACTCATTTCTGATATATTATTATTGCTATTAGCAATTCCAAAAATTTCGTTAAGATCGGATAATAAAATAGAATCTGCTAGTCCAGCATACTCGACTAGAGTTTTCTTAGATGTTAGTTTTGTTGTCTGTCCAATGGAACAAAAGTTATAACGGACGGATGAGCAGTCACACACATTGATAGGGCTTGATCAAAAGCTCCATTTGAGTATATTTGCAATACGATTTTCTATAGCAAACTGTCTTCACATGTGGGTTTGTTGAACGGGAGAGTCGCCAGAGTTGTAGATAAATATTATATTACATCAGTAAGGGCAATATTGATTGCAAATGTGACCATGTCTCATTATATCGTATCGGATGAGTGTGAGATGTACCGTCCTCTGTAACGCATACAAATTTATTAGTTAGCCATCAATATAATATTTTTGTAATTACTTCAATAAAGTTCTTTAAAATTGGTGTATCCTAAATTTGTTTCCATTAACTGAAAACTGTTCTGGAACATGAGAAAGATTGATTTGATGAAGAGCTGTAAGCTTATGGTGTGTGTCCCAACTAAAACTTATTTTTTGGCTTGTGTCTCCACTGTGAAACTTAAGCAGCTAACTTCACGTACAATTTCGAATGCCTGGCGCTTACATGGAAGTTGGGTGTAGGCTTGAAGATACAGTGCATTTAAAAAATTTGTTTTAATTCTATTAAATAACCTGTATGGAAATTAGAAAAATAGATAATAGAAATATTAACAATGTCCAATAAGATATATTCTCATGTATGTCACATATTCAAAGCAAACAATTGATTTTACACATGTTTACAATTTACTATCTGCAAGTAGTCAGGTGAGCCGATATTGAAAAAGTATACGATTAAGAGTGCTTTAGTTGAATTCTTATTATTTAATGTTAAAGTGTCTGTATTTTTATTATTATTGAATATTAAAGTTAATTGCTAGGTTTTAATATGTATAGACTATGAGATTGTCTTGCTAAAGTATGTCGTAGCAATATAAAGTATATCTATTTGAGTACTCCAAATACAATATATAAACACACCTATTGTCAAAAATATGACGTCTATTTATCAATCTTTTTGGTTCAAGCTTATGAAGTAATACAGATCAATAAGCGGTAGCATAACTGAAATCTTACATGATCATTCCAAAAGTATAAACGGACTAAGGAATCTGAGGTACCTTAATAAATACTGAAAAAGATGAAAGAAAAAGAATAAGATTAGTAATTAGAACAAATGTAAAAAGCTAGAATTTCATTGGCCAACTGCAATGCAAAGTGAAAATCGTATACCTACTACTTCTACAAAGTTCACTCCTCATCTATTTATAATTGCCCCGCCTCAGTCTATCGACTGTCATTCCATTCTGGCTATTTGAGGGCTTCCTGGTCGGCTGTCCGCGTTAACGTTCCATTTGACGTTGACAGCAATGCTGCTGTGGGCGGAGCTATACTCCATTGTGTTATGGACTTCAACACCTTTGTGTGGGGTATTCTCCATGAGCGAGACCCTCCTCAACCAAGGCGAAAAACTGAGTGCCCAAAGTGATAAACGACTTTTCAAGTGACTTGCAACAAAACATGGCAAAGCATCAAGGATCAAATCTTGCGCAGAGCTGCTGCCAAGTAAAATAGTTGGCGACCCGGGCAACAAATTAGTCATGGCAAACAAGGACATGAACGGAATCCTGCTTTGGCGAATCGGCGTTATATGTGTGTGTTTGGATGTGATGGCCCTTGGAATTATTGATTAGAATTGTGTGATAGATGGAAGATGGGTGACTCATCTCGACTTCTGTCAAGACATTAGGCATCAGACGCTGTGCCCATTTTCACCTGCAGCTGCAGTCATTTTTTAACACTGCTCGGGGTAGTGGAGGAGTTGAAGGAGGGCCGGTTTGGTTGTCGAGGGGCACATCCGTTAATTGCAGGCAAACGTCAAAAGTCGTCGTCTGTCTATTTGCCAAGCCAAGGCTTTGGCGTCCCCGTCAGTAGCTGTCAAGTCGCAAAGTATTCGTATATATACATATATACATCAGCAGCCATCAGCCATGGTCATGGTCGATAGTTGTTGCTTCTCATCTGTTGTTGTTGTTGTTGTTGTTGCTGTAGCTGTAGCTCCTGCTGCCCACTTTTGCGAACAGCAAAGATGGATGGGTGCTGTACATCGGTGGCAGGCAAAACGGAGAATAAATGATGTTGGGTGATTATTTTTCTTCATTGAACTCGAAACTGAGCAGCAGTCATCAGTCGCTGCTGTTGCTGACACTTTCTCTCCCTCTCCCTCAGTTTCGCATTCTCCCTCTCTCTCTCTCTCTCTCTGTCTCTCTCTCTCTGTGTCTTCCCCTCCGTCTCTCTATGCTCTCTGTTTTACGATGTATCAACAGCCATTTTGACCATCAATCTCCGCAGCGCCAATACATACAGCATCAGGCAAACGGATGGCCCATCACGTTGCTCGTCTGTTCTTTCATTCATTCATTCACTCATTGTTCCACTCATATACAGCACATTTGGACAATCCATCAACTTGGCTTCAATTCAAGAGGTGTACGAGAATCTCTCTTGTGTGCAAATCAAATGTGAATTGCTTTATTTATAATGGTTTAGTTGGTAATGCTCGATTAACAGCTACCCTAAGAGAACACTAATATATTTTGAACTAAATACTTATTTTTATACGGTTCATTCTAAGTCGTATCAAGAAATTAAGAAATAGGGCTTATAAATGTAGGATACTTTGTATTAAAATTATTTTTTTTTGTTTTTGTGAAAATGTATGTAACATGCAGAAAAAGACGTGGCTGACCCCAGAAGGTATATATTTTGTAATCAGAGTCAACAGCCGAGCATATTTCCTTCATCTTAAGAGCTAGAAACTTACAATATATATATTCGGCTAGAGTAGACACTCATTTCACATCTTCAGATTTTGGATATCCCCTTTCGATCGGGTCTAGCGTATCTCTTAGTCAAGCACAATTGACTAGAGTCTTCTAATTTGTTTTTAAACTGACTTTTCGGGACGGAGAGCAATTATCCCATCAGGAATCCAGCGAAAGTCGACTTAAACTAATAAAATTGAGAACGGATTGTGTTAGTGATATTTGTGTTTGCTTACTAGAGCAATGAACTTTGCATAAAATCGGAGAATCTATTATAAACAATATAATTAATAATAGATAATTAGATAAATTGCGGCTGAGAGAGGAAACTTGATCGCATCCAAAAGTGGAATATTCCGTATTCGAGCTTAGGCAGAGTCTCTAGTAAAGCCGCCAGAGAACAATCTTAGTTAAGAATTGCTGAGATACGAACATTGATGCATTATACAAACAATCCAATATTAAATATTTTCTGTTCTCTGCATTTTTTTACAGTCTTTTCCACCTACAAACGATTCTGTACAAAAGAAGTGCAATATAATCAATTACCAGACAAATTTAGTGGGAACGTGGCTGAATTTGTCAGTGGGTTATACGGCGTGTAAGGGCGTGGCAGGGCGGGGAGTGAAATAGAATGAAATGCCGGATGCAAACAATAAAATACATTTTCCGGTTACTTGTCACCCAGTTTTCTGACGTTTCTCTCCCGTTCCCGCTTGTCGCTAGAGAGGAAAATCGCCAGCAAAGCTGACACATGCTGCTCTCCAGTCGAAAGACAAGGGCCAGGACCCAAAGTTCTGGCAACTCCTCAGCAATTGCGAACGCAGCAATTCACTTTTGGCCAGCTGTTGTTGTTTATTTTACTATTTTGTTGTTGCTGCTGTGTTTCTTGTTGTTGTCCAAAGTCATGTCGACAATGGCTTTAGCTTTGCTTTTGACACTTGGTAAATGGCGCCGCCCTTTGAGCTTGGTCGCTGAAACAAACATTTGGCCAACTGGGCGTGGCCGAGTAGAGAGCCGGGAGCTAGGAGCCGGGAGCTGGGAGCTGGGAGCCAGATATTACCTTAGTTTTTCCCATTGAGGTCTGGCTTCTGGACACCAACTTGTGTACCATTGCACTTATAAGTCGCTCCTAAAAGCCCCGGAGCCCTTTGATTGATATGGTTTCCTACATCCTACATATAAATTACGCTCCTATTATTGGTGCCCAGAGAGAGCTTGGCAGTTATTTCCATAGTCGCATTCCATTTCAGACAGTGAATTATCATGTGCCTTCAAAGAAGCTAACGCAAGAGTTAATATCCTTCGTAATATTGTGGGATACATTCAGAGATTTCAATCGAGGACAGCACGTTTACTGAAATTTAAGCTGTGATCATGAAATATATAATTGTAAGCAACAGCTTATCCAACAGTTGGATAACTCTGCGTGCATAGCCGATACATATAAAGGTTTTACACATTTTGCTGTCATTAACAAATTCTTATAATTGTGTTAAGATCTGATAATATTCGTGTGTATGTGTACATAAGATTTACGAATTTTGACATGCATATGCTTGTGTAAGTTCTTTTGTAAGCATGTAGAGATTTTATTATAAATATTAAAATAGAAGCACTGCATGAGGTTCAGGGTATTTCCTAGTCGAGCACACTCGACTAGAGTTTTTTACTTGCTTTTGATTTTATGATATTCTACTATAAGTAAATGATTTTTTGAACATTTGCACTAATTATACTATCTTAATTATTTTCGTAAAGAATTAGGCTCGAAAGCACGGCTCAAAAATTTGTTTCATCATTTAAGTTGCAAAACTATTTGAAACCATTTACTATGATTTTCATAAGACATAAAAAGAAATAATCTTTTCATTAATATTATAAATGTCTTATTCGCTAGAAATTGTTTAAACTGTTGAAATGTAGATGTGGTATAGAAACAATTTTTTTTAAGAAACACAAAGTAAAACTTCCCCGTTTTTCAGGTTAGACTTCAACGATAAAATTGGTTGTCATTGTATAACTAGTAAGAACGTCTAAGTCGGTCCCAATAGATTCCTTTAAGCTCGGGACTTATCGGGAACATGTATTTTAAAATTTTTAATAGTATATAAATATCAAAGAAACGCTAGAATCACCACTTTTTGTATGCCCCACCTCTAATAGCAATTTACGAATTACTCTATATCGATTTAATTGCATTTTTAAAAAATTGCTTGTTTCACAAATTCAAAAATATTGAACGCAAAAACAAAATATTGTCCGAAAAATATCATCAAAAGCCATTAATCGATACTTTAGTTATTAAGAAAACGTCTGGTTTTCACTTTGGGAAAAATACACAAATCAAAATTCAATTAGAGCCGCACGCAGTGTTTTTGTATTGAGTTAGTTGCAGTTAAGTCAGAGGATGGGAGAGAGAAGTTCAAGGGAAAAAGCTGTGTACGCAATGCGAAAGATCCAGGTTTAAGTCCGGCTGACTACGGCCATCAAAATATATCTATATAAATATCTCTATCTTTATTAGAACGAAAGTCCCCCATGCTTTAAGTTACTGAATATATACAGTATATTCCGATTTGCCAAGGCCCAGAAGTCCTAAAACTTGGTCTGTTTATGGTACCAATAACTACATATATCTGAAATTTCAAGCCTCTAGCTATATTAGACGGCGTGACGAACACATCGTTTTTTCCTTTGGTAAACAGAGTCTAACTATATTGTTCAACACTCGTTAAATATAGATAAATATAAAAATGACATACAATAAATATGGTCTAAAGAATAAGCGTAAGTTCATTAAATTCTAAATTATACCAATGTATGAATCTCAGAAAAAAAAGAACAGAGGACATCTTCATGACGCTGAGAGGTCGTGTCATAAAAGACTTTTCCACATTTGTACTACGCCTTGTCCAGCAAGAAGGGACAAAAAATTGAGAACATAAATCTTAGCGGTAAGTAGTAAATTTTCATTTTCACACCTTTCAACACTTTTCACACTAACACAACCAGAAGGAACATTTTGCTGTCAAAATGTGAACGAAGCTTTTTGAAGTATAAAAAAAGCGGAAGAACAGTAGCCTGGAGAGTCAGACCCGTGCACTCGCTCGCCCCTTCACGCTCTCCTCTCTTCCCCCTCGGTTCCTTGGCTTCCCTCTCTCTCACTCCCTCTTACTCTCTCATTCTCTATTCGGCTGACAGACTACACAAATATCGTCATACGCAGCGCAAAAAGCATTGCAAGAGAGAGAAAGAGAGAGAAAGAGAGAGAGAGAGAGAGGGAGAGAGAGCGAGAGCGTTAAGAATTGGGAGAAGATGCAGTGGAGGAAAAAGACCGTAGAGGCGCTGGTAGAGGCAGCGCAGACAAAGTGCCTCTGAGCGTAAATAAATTGGAAATGTCCTTTGGCCTGGCACTGACTGGCGTTAGCCATGCCGGTTACTCGCCTCCATCTGTGTATCTATGGCTCTGTGCATTGCAATGCGTCCGACGTTGGAAGCCGATGCTTCCATTTTAATATTAATTTTACCCCAAAGCGCAGACGGTGCCCCGAACACCCGGACAGCAGCAGATAGGATGGGATGAGATGGGATAGGGTAGGATAGGACAGGATAGCAAGGGAAAGCGAAGGCCAGGCGAAAAGTTATTGCCTTGGCAGGCAGGCTACCAAGCAAGCAGTAATCATGGGGCAAGGTTCCTGGGAGCTGCACTCTCTTCCTCCCCTCGAGTTGGCTCTGCCGTTGTCAGCTGAAGCAATTTATGTCAGTGCATATCCGACAGCCTGGCAGTTGCAAGCCATGTGCGAGCCGAGGCAACAACAGAGCTCTTGCTCCTTAAACCAACACCAAAGTGTCCTTGTTGGAGCCAACACAACAGAGCGTCGACAAGAAAAACAAGAATGCAGCACCTATCAAGTTATCAAGCTATCAAGCTGGCAAAAGTCGCCTTTCCATTGAAGGCAGCTCCCAGCTCCCAGCCCGCAGCTCCCAGCTTCCAGCTGCCTCATCTTCTGCTCCCTACTGTTTACGCCTGTTCACTCTTGGTGTGTCCGCGAACCTTGTTATTCTGGTAACGACATCGAGCAGGCCAAAAGTTTAGCACAACCTTTGATTTATATTTGTGTCCGTCCTCCCTCTCTCGTCTCGTTGGTCTGTTCCAGGTCGTTGTGCCAAGGGAATTGCTCTATTGTGGACTGCATATCCTTTTTAGCACACCGGAAGCCAAAAAATATTTATTAGTTTGTTAAATTGTGAATTGGCCAGCACGTCGTTTACTCTGCAAGTTCCGTCTTCTTCGATTGTGAACATTCATTCTCCCTCTCCTTTCTTTTTCTCTATTTCTGTTTGGATTCGGCTTTTAGCTGCCTGGTGATTTGGCCTCTGGCCTCAGTTCGTTGGCTTTAATGACTCTTGGCCTGGTTCGTAAACGAAAAGGATTCCATTATTATCTTTCATTGCCGTGCACTTCGACACTCACTCCTTTAAATTCATACAGAACAGTGAGCCCGATCAAATATTTTGTCGATGAACGGATTTATGACTCCAATCTGCTCCGATGGAATCATGTTAATGGGGCACCTTCGTCATCATTGCATTCTTGTTTTGAAGTATAATATTTTAATTAAAATGTAAATCGCAATGATTAAGTGCTTCCAATTTAAATGTAATTTTTCATAAACATAAAGCACTGAAAATTGTCGGCACAATACAAAGGCCCATAATTAATTACTGCGCCCCGAGCTGCACGAAACGAAGGGCAACAGCAGCAACAACAAAAAGAGCTAATGACAAACGAACAGTCGAACTCGGACTCGAACTCGAACTCGATGTGGAAGTCGAAGTCGAAATCGAAATCGTCTCTCTTACCCCGCCCTCTCTTCATTTAGACCAACAGCAGCTGATTAATGATGGGCCCGACACTAGCGAGAGCGAAAGAGACAGGAGAGAGGCAGACAGGCAGACAGGCAGACAGGCAGCACTGCTGTCGAAATGAGCACAACATCATCATGATAATGAACATTATGTGATAAATCAGAAGAGCTGCAGCGAGCGCCGCTGAAATTTCTGCCGCAAAATAATAAATTAATATAAATGATACTTAATTTTATGATTAATGATATTGATGAGTTTCCACAGGCTGCTCACAACTCACAGCTTGTCCGTTGGCCACTGACCGTTCGCCGTCAGCTGGAAAGGCGATCTCGGGCGGGACCGGACTGGGTCGGGCCTGACCGAAAGTATATGACAAAAGGACAAGAGTTCTATAAATTAGTCAACGATAAATCAATAGAGCTTCCGCCTATAGTCTGCAATCCACAGCTCGCAGTGAGCAAAACAAAATATATAATACACAATTACAACATGTGATTCGTTTACGTCATTGTTTAATTAATAAGCTTCATCAATGTCCAGACAAGAATATATACATTCATCGAACAAAATACGATGTTTCTCAAAACTTCAAAACTTCTACACATAGTCGAGTATTTTTCGAAATCAAATCAAATTAAAAGATCCATAAATAGATCGATGTTGCAAAGATATATAATAAAATTTTTTTTAATGCTTGATATTTATATAAAAAAATTGGTTTTGTTATTTTATTCCGTCTTATAATTACAATATGTGTATTGTGCGGAGCTATAAAGAATGACTTGACAATTGTAGCTTGAACTCTATTATAACAAAATGATACCTGAATTAAAACAAACGATCATATCTCTTTTTGTTTATGAATAAGGACTTTGGTCGGTACGAATGAAAAGAAGAAAAAATCCTTGTTTGTTACAATAGACGTAACTTGAATGATGATTACTTGGTTGTTACAATATAAAAAATAATGTAATCGTCAGTATAGTCGTCAATCGTTAATTTTCTTTTTATTTTTAAATTTACTTCCATGCTGATTAATTTTTCTTCTTCATTTGCTATTGCTATTGGCCGACTAGTTTAATATTTCCATAAATTTCTGAATAGGTTTGTTATTTTTAATCTAAAATCAGGCATAATATATTATTATTGGTGATCCTGAGTATAAAAATATTATAGCTGGTTTTTGGCCTGTTGTTGAATGAATTATTTTATGATTATAGGTGTAAAGGATTGTTTCGATCGCTGTTCCTTTATCTTCGGTATTATTATTTTCGTTCAGTCTTTTATGTAGTTTTTCTACATCTGTAATACCTATTTTACTTGTTATTTCTATTTTTACACCTTCTTTTTCTATCCATTGTTTTATAGTTCGGCTCCTGAAAGAGTTGTTATAAATTCTGTTTTTCCTATATCACTAAATATTTTAATTAAAGCTCTTTTCGTTTCAAGTCAAAATAAACATCAATACAAAAAAATATAATAAAAAACTTTTCTCTTATATTACATAATTCTGGGGTTATTTCAAATGGTAAATTTGTTCCGCTTTACTCAAGTTACATATTTGATATTCGTTAATGATATTTTGAACGAACTTGGTCGGTATTTTTCCTCAGTCGGAAGCTTTTTGTAGACATTTTACATTATTTGAGGATCATATTATAGTTTGATACAGTGGGACAAGTTATAAGTATCTCTTTATGAATTACAGTGGATAAATTATTATTAGGCTGTTATAAAGTGGTATAAATATATAACTATATTAATTATACATATATTATATAACAATATATGTTGTATATATAAATATGTGTACTTATAAAATCTAATTTAAAACACACTCACATATACACACATATATATATATATATAGACTCGTGATGAAAATAATAGATATACCCCGTAATTTCAGCTTTAGCTTTGAACAACAATTTTTGCACCACTTTAAATAATAAAATTTAGATGTACGTTTCTTTATTGAACACTTATTTCTAAAAAAAAAACTCAAATACGAGAGAAAATGAAATGTTTTTCAAATGATTTCAAAAAAAGGAAAATTTTGGCACATTGTGATGGACTAAAGTAATAGGTACACTTCAACTTTCTAAGTGAAATTAATTTTTTTGTTTATTTTTATACTACTTATAATCCTTTTTTTATTTTATTAGGCATACTATTAAGGATTCCCAGGTCTCTCACAAGTTTTCAATTGGATTTAGATCAGGTGACTGACTAGGCCAAGCGAGAATGTTGACTATATTGTTCTCAAACCATTTTTACACCATCTTTGAGGTGTGCTTTGGGTCATTATCCTACTGATCAGACCCAGCGCAGAGGCCTATTTTCGTCATAATATGCCAGCATAATCCTTTATATCCCTATAATCGTCTGCTTGCATTATTCTGGATATTGGATATTGATAGGACCTACTCCATACCAAGAGAAACATACCCACACCATAGTATTTCCACCTCCATACTTTTTTTTTTGTTTTGTATTTTGTGTAGAGCGGACTGAATTCCTTGCCTTTTGGACGTTTTACATGTCTCGAATAAACATTTCCAAATAGGAACATTTCGTGTTTCGTCGCTAAACAGGATATTTCGCAATTTTTTTTCCATCAGGTCCTGCCCATGTAATGTGATCAAAGCAAAATTTTGCGCCATAATCAAATATTTTGTGCGCTTCAAAGGAACACTTCGAGCGATTCGCCCTGGTAGTTTTGCCATTTCTGATTGACGAAGCGTTGATATCGTTGTCAATTTCGGATGCAATGACTCTTGAAGACTTAAAATGTCAGATTTTGCAATCCTCACAATGCGTCGGTCCAATTCTGGAGTGGTTTTTGATGGACATCCACGAAGTGACGTTCCAGTTTATTTTGTTTTTTTTTTAAGCGTTTTACACGAAGTAAAGGGATCTTTCCATTATTTTGGTAATATCTCGCAGACATTCGCCGCTCCTTCTAGGGTTAAAAGCAATTCTGCACTCCTGATTTGAACAATAAATATTTCGACCCATCTACATGTGATATTTACAATTTTTTACCACAATTATCATCTTTACTATTTCCTTGCAATAAAAACAGTCCCGTTTTTCTCAAATTTGTTCAATTATAAGCTGTCAAGTGTATCTCTTATATCCAGCAAGCTCTTTAAAATAAGTCCGATTAATAAAAATTGGGAGGAAGTACAACTTTTTTTTGAGTGCATTGCGTTGCCAGACCGTGTTGTTATAATTACCATAATATATTTTTTGAAAAAGTAAAAATTTAAGCAGTTCTGAAAAAATAACCAAAATGATATATATATGAATTAGATTATTTAAGTTATTTGCGAGGTTGAAATATTCATTGCGAAACATCAATTATGTCGAAAATGTCTTAAATATTCTAATTCACATTCAAATACTGATCGTTTTTATTGTAATTATTATTTTAAAAACTTTATTAAATTCCTCTCCACAAGCAGTCGGTAAACAAAAATCTTTTCAATATCGATTAATTTTTGGATGTTAGATAATATAAAAATTGCAGAAGAAATAAAATTAAATAGCTGATTTTGAATTTATCTTTTGATTTTGAATTTTGTGAAATGATGAATATATAGAAACGAAATTGTTTCTGCTTTTGCAAAATAATTTAAATTGATATCGAAAGTCGGACACAAATTATATTCAAGGAGTAGTCCTCTGTGCGCTGAGAGAAATTAATTAGCGATTTTAAACTTTATGTATTGACTTCTGATCACGCAACTCATCGAACAGGCGAACTGCACATGATAAAGAGGACCAATCCGAGGATTGGGAAAGTCGCACAAGTTAAACTGTCAACGGCAGCGAAAAAGACGAACAAAAGTTTTCCCGGGTGGGTCGCAAAAGTGAAAAGTTAAGCAAAGTAAGGAGGAAGGTTAGACAAATTCAAAATCCCTGATGCCTGCAAAGGACTGGCCCGAGAGTCGAATGGAAAAATGTTTTGCTTTTGGCATTGTTTCTCCCATTTGTTTCTACAAAAGTGCAATTTGCGCCAACACAGCCGCAACAGGGCAGTTGGCATGTACCTTAAGAGCAGAGGGGAGCGAGGGTGTGGTTAAATAACGAGACACAAAACACGAGACACAAGAGTGTTGACAATGGCAAAAGAAACAATGAGCGTTACATAACACACACACACACACACACACACACACACACATGACAAAAGCAAAGAAAAATATCTTTTGTGCTCTGTAGCAGCAGTATAAAAAATCACGAAAACTTTTTAAAATAATCTACGAACTCGGAGTGTGTGCCATATGCTGTTGTCTGCCCCATAGATAGATGGGTGTGTGTGTGTTGGAACTCCGGATCATCTGTGGCAGAGCGCTGCTGCTACTGCTGCTGCTGGGAGCCAGCGATAAACAGACCAGCCAAAGAAAGTAAGGAGAACTGCAAAATTGCAACAGGAACAGCAACAGCAGCAGCAGCAGCAGCAGCAACAACAATGCCAACTGACAGCCGCTGTGGCAAACAGGCACGCCCCCAACTCCCAAGCTTTCGGGCGGAACAAATGAGTACGTGACACTTGGTGGCTCAGATATAAGAATGTCACATAACTCAACGTGATAAACGTCTTTTGACGCTTTCAACCAGAGTGGAGCCTCAAGCTCCAACGGCAGACCCCAACAAAGTCTGCATTGAAATATATTACCGACAATAAAACAAGTGGTTCTCCGTGGATACTCAGTGGGCTCCTCACATGGGGTAGCTTGCCATTTAGCGACATTTTCTATTATTCGATTACGCCGCTATCTGGACTTTGGTTACATATTTGTTTCGGGCTCCACTCGAAGACTCTATTCATACAGATTCTAGCAAATATGTGTGTGATAGCAGCCTATCGTATACCTAACATAATCATTGTATGTTCTGGGTAGAATGATAACAAGTTAGATATTTATAGGGATTTTAAGGGATAAGTTTCATTTAGATGTCCAGTTTTTCAATCTAGAAGATAAGGACCATAGAATAAACACTAAATAGATACTTAATTATACTTAAATATAATATATATAATTAACATAAATATGGACCTCTTTGCAGTATTTAAGATACTGCTGGAACGATATTATACTGCATAAAACTACAGAGCGGAGAAATATCACATTTTGCTTAGCTTCGGTCTAAGGGTTTAATTTGTTATATTAAGTATTAACTCCACTAAGAGATAAATGAAAGACATAATCTTTAACTTTGTTAATAAACACAAGCAATTGTAATCTTCTTCTTATTTTAGGGATACATTTTCCGTTTAGAGAGTTGTACTGACAATTTGATAATGAATCATGAATGTACCCACGAGCTAGGTACACCGATTATCAAATAAGAACCGGCATTTCTCCACTGGGTTCTAGTTGGGAATGGGGATTGTTGAGAATGACGCTTCCAACTGTGCTTAAGTCAACTTTAATGGCACGCGGAGCCATCGACAGCGCCGCATGGCTACTGAATTTCCAATATTTCAACACTCATTCACACACACACATAACTCGCTCAAAGTGTTCATACATTAATCATTACAATGTTCAGTCGAGGAATCAGCGGGGATGGGAATCGAAATCGAATTCGAAATCGGTTGTGTGTGTTGTTCACACATTTTGACTTGAATTAGTCGACGGGTATCATGAATGAAAACGCAACTCAATGTGGTTGCGGACCCTGGGACTCGGAATCGGACTCGAACTCGGACCACATGCGGTTCTCGCACAATAATAAAGAAATCCGCCGACAAAATGCTCCCAGTTCGTATCATTCAAAAATCAAGAAATGCGCAAAATTAATGCTTAGCAATCGTCATCGTTATTATTTTGTAACGTTTCACGTTGAGTTCGAAAAATTGAAACCAGCATGGGGCCAGCTAGGAGACCAGGACAGCTAGCCCTGATTGGCTGGTTATGTGGGTAATCGATAGTTTTTATTTTTTAACTTAATGTTGGGAAAATGTAAGTCTCACTGCGGACTACTCCTAACTTAATTGGGTTAAAATGCAATACGAGTTGGTCTGTGCGCAAAATATATATATAATATATAATATATAATATATAATATATAATATATAATATATAATATATAATATATAATATATAATATATAATATATAATATATAATATATAATATATAATAAATATATAAAAAAAAAGTCTTTACACTCGAACCAAGTCGTGTTCTCAATGTTTGTTGAGAGCCGACTCACACCCTTCGAGCATCTTTTGAGTCAAAGCTTAAACGGCCGAATCGGCTGTCAAGTCCATTGTTCAGCCCAGTCACTGCGTGTGGCAGCTTGACAGGCCGAGTGACAGATTTGCCCACATGAGGCATGCAAACTTCTCTTATAAAACTGACCTCGGGTCAAATGGGCGCAAATGCAAAGACTGACAGTGGCCAACATGAATATTTTTCCCATCTCCAACAGCTTCCAATTTATCCTTTTCAACATCTCTTCTCTTTTGAACGTATTATGTATCTAGAAATGACATGAGGTGTTCAAGTTTCTCCCCAAAAGCTTATGTAATATGAACGATGTTTTTGCTCGTATTTTTCTCTTTTAGTTGATTAATAAGTATTTTTCTGTATTAGAATATACAATATAAGGCGAGTAGAGGGAAATTGAACGCAATTCCCGTTTCAGTAGATTAAAGGGTTAGTCACATATGAATTATATTTTAAGGAGTCAGAAATTTTTCTCTCTTTGATGATTTCTTGTTAATAGCATTACCCAAACATAACTGAGATGAGTATAAGTGGGGAAAGCGAGATGGAGTTGTGAAATAGAGGTAGAGAGGAGTAGAAGCGAGGGGGAGGGAGAGGCAGAGACAGTGAGAGGAAGCCACTGCTGCAGGCTGCACAAGTTTGGATCGCCTTCAAAAATATATTCTGTATGCATTTCTCAAGGGCTCTGAGCAGAACGATATATACTATATGTTATATAGCTAGGCATACCCCGGTCAACATGACCAATTTGGCCAACTTTAGATAATCATGCTACTCTCCATCCAGCATTTGTTGTTCTCCGTTTGCTGGCAACAGTAATTAGGCCTGCCGCCAAGTGGAACGCGTTGCTAAGAAAAAGGCGGGGCGGAGATAGAAAGAGAATGAGAAGGCGGGTCAGCAAACAGATGCCTTCGGCTTCGGGCCAACTGCCTGTGCGGTCAGGCCAATTGCACTTGTGTTCCTTAACGCTACAGACTGCAATTTAATTTGGCGATAAGCTTTCTGAAATCTGCTCGCAGATGGTCAACGAGAATGGCGTAATTCCAGTTCATTTTTATACCCTGAACGGGCTGAAAATAGACGCTCGGTATATATGTAAATTAGTGATCACAGTAATTCTTGATTAAAACTCAATTCTAACATGAATGTTCTCGACTATAAGATACCCTGAACTCCGTGTAGTGCTGCTATTAGCAAATTTTGGTAATGGATTCGATTTGCCTCAATAATTCTCAAGCGACAAGGAGGAAGGATATATATATATAGTATTAGTGATAACTCCTTATATTGATAACTGTATCTCTTATGATGTGCGAGATAGGCTTGAAAAACTAAAAGGTGTTATCGATTATAAGTAAAAGGAAAGAAATATCGATTTTTCGAAACAAAATCGATATGCCTCAGATCGACGGCTGTTGATCCACATCATATATATATATATATATATATATCTCGCACATCATAAGAGATAAAGTTATATATATATATATATATATATATATATATTTTTTTTTTTTTTTTGATGTATATATATATATATGTCTCTATGCCTTTCACAAACAGACGGAACAGTTCTTAAACCCGGTTTCCCAAAGGAAAAAGGGATCTATTAGATTTGTGCATACTTATTGGTAAGATAATCAGACAAGAGTTTCCTTACTTGTTCCATAAAGCAAGTGTGAAATTCTGAAATTCTTTTTTTAAGTTGTGATCTGATTCAGAGCTAATTTTTTTTTTGAGAACTGTTTCCACCTCTTATATTCATAGTTTTGTTTCGCGAACTTATATAAATAAACCTCGATATAATGAAAAACAGACTTTAAAGACCCTTGAAAAAATTCGTTCTCACGAAGTTTTTCATACAACGCAATTATTCAAACACCTTTATACAACGAATTCCAAGTAAGATAAAATAAAATTTGTTGCTAGCTATTAAAGCCCAGTTTTCATAAACTCAAAATAAACCAATGATTGATTGATTGATCAAGTGTTTCCACTCGTGCCGAAAAGTATGGAGGGCTAGTTTCAAATTCTATTGCACATATATTTCCCTTTTGTATTTATATTAAACATCTTGTTTCTCTTAAGCCAAGCATGAATAACATATTTTTTAGAATATTTTATTTTTTATTAAAAATGATTACAGCCACTATTTAACTTCCTTCGAGTTTTTCAAACTTGATGACATTGTCAAGATGACCTCCATTACAGTTACCAGAAACGAAACAAAGTGCTTGTTGTGAAGGCAAAGCCTCAAAATGTGCAATGTAAAGTAAGTAAAACGATGCAACGGCAACAAAAAGCGCGAAAATGAAACAAAAAAGGAAACGAGTGGAGTGATAAAGAATAATGACCACTTTGCCATCTCGTGGCAAATAACCATTCATCAAATTGTCCAAATTACAGACATTTTACAATGACGCGAGTTCTTCGCCCCTTCTGATGAGTTTCCAACGTGGCCGACACAGCGGCGACTGCAATAGCGACGACGACTTCAATTCGTTTCCACCAATTTTATGGTAACAAGCTTCTTCTGGCCTTACCTCTTTTTTCTACTCAGCTCGGACAGCTGTTGGCTGAGTTGAGTTTGAGTTTGGACTTCAATTTGAGCTGCATTTGGCCTGTCGTGTAATTTTAACACAGTCTATCTGTCGCGCCTAAAACTATGCAACAGCTGCTTGTCCAAGCTGCTGCATCCGCCATTTCAATCACACATACTCTCCCTCCCTCCCCCTCGCACCCCCCTCCCCCCCCCCCCCCTCTTCCATCTTTCTTATAGTCTTGCCTGGCCGGTGGGCAGTATTCAATTTCATGGCTCGCCGCTGCCGACAACTGCAATTTGGGGACATTAAGTTTTGACAGTGAATAATCACCGTTAAAGGCGTTGACTATACCCACCACACTACGCAGTGAGGCAAAACACAACACACTCTGGCGGTCTTCCATTCTCAACCTCTTCCGAAGCTCATTCATGAAATCGCATAAGCCTCTGGGCCTATTATGAATTCAACTCAGCCATCAGCGTCAGAGCAAATGCAGAGCCACATATGAAATTTTCATAAGGGAGCTTCGATTGGTGCGGCATGGAAGGAGGTGCAGCATGTGGCAGAGAGTGGGGCTAGAGCCGAACTGGCTTTGTTTTGATTTATTTGCTACAGGCACGACAGTTAATTTGATATTTTGATTAACTGCAGCAAAAACAAATGGTTGGATTGCGTTGCAATTGGGCTCGGGATTGGCTTTGGAAAAGGTTTCGCTTCAGTCGCCGGCAAAGGTGGTGAGCGCACAGGTATGGGTGACAAGGGTCAGTAGCCCGCGGCACCCGGCTAATCCCTTACATAAGCTCTCACTTTCGAGACTCGTACCTATGAAGTTGAGGAACAACACTGCCGTGTTTTCGGGTCCCCGGGTTCGTTTCTTTCATGCTTTCCTCATTATTTTTATTCACTTTTCGAAAATGTGAGAATAATTGCTGCAGTTAATTTATTGAGTCGCTGGCAGGGCGAGAAACGGTGGGAGAAACACGCTTACCCACAGATCTCCTTAACCATTTCACAAAGAGCAATTGCACAGTGGGCTTAGATGTTCTGAAAATATTTTATTTTCTTCGCCAATACTACTTATTACCCTGTGTACCGTGGGCAAATGTGTTGCTGGTAACTGTTTATTGGAAAAATGTATTTATTATCGCGATGTTCGGGTTCGATGTTCCCTTGTATAATCAGGGGTTGCCTTGTTGCCTTGTTGCCTGTCCATCATACAAAATTGGAGTGGCTGTTGTTGCATTCACCACCGGTGGTGTAGCAGCGACGTTGACGATTGTTTATGTTATTGTTGTTGTTGTTGTTGCATATTTGCATCGATTAAAATAAAAATTTTGCATGCAATTCGTGTTGTCGTCGCCTGGCTTTGTCTGCCACTCAATGGGCCCCACCGACACACACACCCATTGCTGAGGGCCCAGCAGATTCCAGACCCCAGCCCCAGACCCCAGTCCCCAGTCCCCAGACTGTGATCCGCCTCGACACACGGCTTAATAAATTTACAAAATAGAGCCAAGCCGGGCTGAAGGACAGAAGAAGGAGCAGAAAAAGCCGAGTTGCTTTAAAATACACACATATATGCAAAAATTTTAACGAATTGCTGATGAAAATGTCGCGTCATAAATTATTTCGTATTTAGGGCGTCTTGAAGAGACAGGGGCGTAGAGAAGAGGGGTATCAACGGAGTTAAGTTAAGTTGCACTGACCGTCCCTCCATTGGACTTTCATCTCCTCCTCTGTCTCTGTCTCTGTCTACACTTTTTCACTCCCTCTTTCTGGATGTTGTCTTGTCACTCTTTGTGCGCATAAATTAAATTTATATTTTACTTTCGAGTTATGCGTCTGGGTAATTATTTTATCTCTCGAGCCCCGCTCACCGTCCGTGCCCACTGTACAGTGCGCTCTGCACACAACGCAGCAAGGGCTACGTGGCCACGCATGGCATTCAAAGGTTAATTGGCATTTTCGGGCTTAATTGCCTAGCCAGTGACACATGCACATGCACATGCACATGCACATGCACATGGAGATTCACATGCAACAGAGCAGTAGCACCGCCCATCCACAGTACAAAATACGATAACATCATCGACATGCAACCACCACGAGGCTGGATCGACTGCCAGAGTGGGGCTGGGGCTGACAGCTCGTTGATTGATTGCGGGCGAAAGTCGGTTGACTGCGCCAATTTAGATGGGCCTTCAAATAGAGTGCTCCACGTTGAAGGCATGTCTGCCTTGGGGTGGATGGTGGTGGCACACTCTCGGATGAATATCAAAATGTCATGGAATCGGCTTAGGATGAGTGAAGCTCTTCCTGCTGCGAAACTAGGATGCAGACAGAGCTAAGTGCAGGCCTATTGCATTTACCAAAATGTTTCCTTTCTCAAAGGATATCCTATGAAATCTTTCTCGTACTTCTGTACCTATCCGAATATTTTATTCTCATCTAATTGTCTAGAAAGTATTTTTTATTCCAGTTTGAATCAATCAGTTTTTATGGAAATGTAAGTAATTTATGAAATCAAATTAATTAATAAAATTTAATTCATTTTATATACAGTACATGAATTCAGAAACATGATTTTCGGCAGCCTGAACAGTAACTACTACATACAGAGTATCACAAAGTCGGCTACTTCTATCTGCTTGTAATCGGGGCATGTAAGCTATATTCAATAGCTACACTTGGGGCTGCCCGATTATCATCATTGAGATCTTCAGCTTATGTGTGCTTTTACATATTTTATGATTTTCTTGAGATTCCACGTAGTCAAGCGTCATGCTCTCTACTCACAAGACCCATAAAACTCGGCACTGCGCGAATTGCAATATGTTCTTCTTCTTCTTCTTCTCCTTCTTACTTTTCTTAATGTTGTTGTTTTTGTCGCTGTGTGATGTCCGTGTCTAATGTCGGACAGGCTGCGGCTGTCGTGTCGCGGCAGGCGTCAACACTGGCGCGCCAGAATTGGCATTAATGAGTAGACAAAGAGCCAAGGAACAAGCAGAAAGAACAGGCGGGAACGAGCTCGAATAAGAGGAAGAACAAGAGTGACCACTTAGCAGCGGAGCGGCGCAGAAAATGCGTCGATCAAATTAACAATTTAATTTCTAAGAAAACTAATTAAAAAACACGCAACGCGCCGAGAACTGTGCAGCTAAAGAGTTCGAGCCCCCACTTCCCACCACTTGCCTCCTCATTCTTGATTGCCGGCTGACTGGATGACTTGGCTGAACTGTCTAAATCATTGTTGCTGTTGGTGCTTTTGATTTTGCTGTCCGTGTCTGAGCCAAGTGCCTGCAACATGCGTCAAGCATTCGCAATTAGCGTTGTTGCAGCCATCAGTCGCCCATTAAAAGCAGGCAAACATGCGCACACTTGATTTTCCAATCAGAACGTCCCAAGACCCGGGCCTTCACTTCCAACTAGAAGCGGCGTCAGCAGCATTTGTGCCAGAGTCTTTAGCCATGTAAAAAGTACCGAATATGAAATACTCTTAAGGAAAATAAATCAACTACGAAACCCCAATCTCAAATATCTCACTCTAAATGGTATTTTTATTTTGCAGTTGCAAACATAGTAACCCCATTGTGTTAGGGTGTTCACATCAACTTGCAACTTGCAACTTGCAACTTGCAACTTGCAATTGCTGTCTGCCAGCGGCTGATGGATGGATTGCCAGTTTGCCTGGCTGGTTGGCTGGCGGGCTTGTTGGCCGGTCCGTAGCCTCGCCTCAGACTCAAGTTTTCTCTCCCCGCCTTGTCTTGGCTGAGCTCGCCATTCGCGATGCCACACATGCTAAACTATTTCCTTTGCTGCCAACCTCCGCCGCCTGCGTCCACGCCCCTTGTTTGTTCGTGCCTGTCAAGAGTGGCAGACACTGGGAGCGGCACCGAGCGATCGGCAACGAGAGTCGGACGGTCTGTCTTTTAGGCATATCGTCAACGTTGACTGCTAATAGACGCTCACGATATGCCTCACATCAGTGGCAGGGGGCAGTGGCAGTGTCCAAGGGGCAGGAGGCAGGGGGCAGGGCCACCATCTTTGGAGTAATGTTACGTGAGGGCCCGCTTTTCTGATGTTGCATGTAATTAATTTATTATGTTGTTGCCTTTGGCCACAGCCTGCGTTAATGACGTATTTATGGCTGCATTTGTAACGCTCGCCAGTAGAGCGGAGTCGAGTCCACTCGAGAGGTGCCTCCTATAAGTTTTGCATTTGAAGGCGCACAGGAAATCGTCAATGCCACAAATGATAAGATGATAAGTGGATTTTCATCTGGGGCTTCTCGAAAACCAAATCGAAACATTTCGTATGCCCTACTTTAACACTGAATGTCTGCCCACAAGGGCAAAATGTGCAGGGATGAGAATAATGGGATAATCACATTGTTCATCTTGTGAGATTCAGAGAAGAGCAACCCAAATTTGAACAGCCAGAATGACAGCGATACATATTGCTTGTTCAAATTGGGTATAAAAAACAGCTTATCCGTCTTTGAAGCAAGGATCATGTTTGATAGTTCCCTCATACTCAAAAAGTTGTTTTTTTTTTATAAACTGCTGTACACTATTGCTAACTGAGCTTCAATTCATAAATGTCATACAAATATAAGTAATACAAGAACAACTAAAATTTATGTGCTTGATTTGTCTACTAAGGCTAACCCACTTATGGTATACAGTTAGTTATCCAGTGAAAATCCCGTATTGTCATTAATAAAAAAACACTAACTTTTAAATTACTTTAGATTGAATAAAATTTTTTTCTAGAGTCGTACCTATCATGATTTCTTTCTTTCTTTTTTATTTTATTATTATTTTTATATTGCGTTAACTATTTATTTCATTTATTTTATGTAATTTCACTTGTATGCGGATTCACCTAATTAACTAATCGGAGCTGCATTTAGGTATCTCTCGTATTCAGCTGCTTTGCATGTCTGGCAAAGTGCAAAGGTCATCGATAATTACCATTAATTGGCCGCATAAGCAGGTTGTCTGAGCATGGCCTCATGTCCGGGCCATTCGCCACCTACTTAGAGTTCAACAACAAGTAGCGCCAAGTTTCGACTGCAGTTTCAATCAATCAAACCAGGCAGTGCCACAGCTCGGACCTGGCCGTTAAGTGGTATGCTTCACGTGGGGGCACACTCGCACCGACACACAGGTAGAATAACAATAACAAACAGATATGGGGTATGCGAAGTGTTGACGCGCTCCGACAAAAGTTACCTGCATTGCAATCCGGCAACCGGCGACTTAATTGAGGGTCTTGAGGACAGAGATTGGTCGATGGGACGCAGAGCATTGGTCTGGTTATTAAGCGGGAAATTTGTTGGTTGCCGACAAATGTTTTCACAACCAATTCATCATTTATTTACTCTTACTCAACTGCAACTGCATTTGCAACTGCAATTGCAACTGCAACTGCAAATGCATAGGTGGAGCATTAATCATACGACATGTTGACAGACTGTCAACACCGCGGCAATCGCCTCGTTTCTCGATTCGCGTTCCTCGCGAAAAGCATAAGCCCAGCCCAAAATGTTGCACATTTACATGCCACCTAGTTGCTGCTCGCAAAATAATCGTTCAATTTAATGAGTCAACCAGGCAAGCTGGAATTACATTTCAAATTAGGAATAGCTTTTGGAAAATATAGCTTTCAAGCATTTAATTCAAATTCAACTAGACTCAGCTATAAGTGGATGTGCATTCAGTGATTATTTTTAAAATATTCCAAGTGTTATTTTTTTATTATTTTTGATGTTAAGGGATATAAAGAATAGGGTAGGGCATTAGAAATTAATCATCAGCACTGGGGAATCGTATACAATAAAATTTTGTTATCCTTGTATTTTCTGTTAAGATATAAATATGTATATGATTATATAATCGAATAAAGTTTAATTTCTTCTTAATGGGGTGTTCAAAAACACTCATAGTTCATATATATCGGCAAGCTAAATCTACTATGTTAGTAAATTCTGTTTCTCATTTCAATGGATTTCGTGAAGGAAAAGAGCCATAAGTATATACATGACGTTAGGGTCTTTGCTTTTCACGCAGATTAAATAAATTATGTTCATGCACACACCTCATTATAATTCGTTGCCCTTATATCAAAGTGAAGCCACAATGAAAAATGATGTTGGGCGAGGAAACAATTTTGACTAGAATGTCTGCGCAGAAGAAAAAGTGCGAGAGTACATAATAAGGTCGTTAATCTTGTAGGATACACTCCCACATTACTCTCTATTTTTCCGGTTCTCTCGCATCATTTACTCATCTGGAATCATAGGGCAGAGCTGTTAGAGCTCTGGCCAGAAAGTCGGCAATGGACGAATTGCAGTACCAAAAGATTTCTTTCTAGCATTCCATCATCATTAATTAACGACGTTCAAAGAGAGAAGCTGTGCCACAGTTTTCCACCAGCCATTATGATATTCCATTAACATCTTGTATCGGGCAGCACCATTAGCCGAACAAATTGAGGACAGGATCAGCAGCGCCTAGAAGTCACTTCCTTGGTGTCTGTATCTGGAACACAACAAATAATCTGTTCCAGCTACGGATGTGCATTCCTTAGACACTTTTCACAATTTTCACATTGCGCAACGCCAGCCTCATTTATAACTTAATGCCTCGATTGGACAAAGAAGTCCGTCAATCTGTCAATGCGTCAGTTTGTCAGTTTGTCAGTCTGTCAGTTTGTCAGTCTGTCAGTGGCTCCGTGTGATGAGATTTTTTGATTGATGTCGAGTGCCACATTGCAGTACTCTTAAATTTTTATAAATTATCATTTTCCATCGGTGCAGCTCACAGACATATTTTTCATGTCAGGCGCTGCGCTGTCCACAATTGATTGATGAAAATTCGAGGCGTGCTCCACAAAAGAGAAATAATAATATTCATAATGATATATCTATGCAAATTACTGCCAGAAATTATTAGTTTCATGTTGTACGAACGACAACGGCATTTATTCTCTGATGAATTTTATATTAATTTTCCAATCATTTATCATTTCCACCGCGGCTGTGAGCCTTCTTTATAAGGTATCCGAACTTTTGTGTGGAAAGGCGAGGCGTAAATTAATGCCGAGTATTTAAAGAAATAGCGGCTGGGTTGCACGAAATCGGATCAATAAATAATGTACAGGGATATGTACAATAAAAAGTTAATTTAATTTGTATGTATATTTCAAAAATTTATATTTTTTTTTTCATTATGTATTACTATATATTTAAAAAATGTTATTCTAAAATTGTAATTTCTTAACAAAATATTTATTTGCTTTCTACTATTTTATTACATTTATATTGGTATTAATTATCTCCGATTATTCTTAAGTTGGAATAATAATAGTGAAATTAACGTTGTTAAATAAGCTAATATCTGTCTGCATTCACTTTCAAAAACGTGCTTTGTTATAAAAAACAAATCTGAAAAACAAATTTCATCTATATGCAAGAGTAAATACTTTCAAATTGTCAGAATCTCTATTGCATGTTAAATGTTGTCTGCTTATCGACATATTTTCCAATTACACCAAATCGATAAATGTCTAAATCCAAAGTAGGTCTTATCATAGCTCAGAACATATCCAGACAAGGGTTTTTTTTTTGTACCTATGACAGCACCCTTCGATAGATGATTGGAACCCTCTTAATGGTTGCTTTAAATAGTTGCTCAATTTATTTAGAAGCTCCTTCTTCTGTTATTTTCAAATTGATTTAGTTACCTGTCCAGTGGGCTTCTGTGGCGAGGATAACGACATTCCGAGGCGTAAATCTGTGTGAATTTCAACAACTTCATTTTGTGGTTTTGCAAAATGAAATGGTAGAAATACGAGGCACTTTGGTGCTTGGAATTGAGGCGGGTCAAAGGCAAAAACAATGATAGAGTCGGAGTTATGTGTGTACTTAAACTTGGCAACTCGTATTCTGTATTTCCGTATTCTCGAATTGTGGCTTAGGGGCAATAAAACTATTTACAGTTCAATTTGCTATAATATTTGCAGTTGAAACCACAAACGACAAATATGCCGGCACCAACAGCATGAACCGCAGACTTGCAGGGAACGAGACCCCAACCCAGAAGAAGACTCAGAGTCAGGGCCAGGCTCGGAGCCAGACAGCAGGCTAAGTGGCAGCAACTCTGTAGAAAGCGTTGGCGCGTTCTAAGGGAATCAAAGTTTATAGACACACACACATTCACACACACCCACACTCGCAACCACACGCACAAACACCGGGAGCAGTGCAGCATATCAGGGAATCTACAGACAATAATCCAGTGTATTGCAAAGGGATATGCCGCAAAGGCCACTCGACACTTTCCTTATCAAAATGTCAAACCAACGACCGTAACAACCATAACAACAACAACAACAATAACTGGCAAGTTATGCAACCAATTTACATACAAAAACAACTCAATAAACGTGTGAAATGCTAACGATTTGTAAAAGTTGCGACAACACACTAGAACACACATATATATATATATACATACATGTGTAGTTCGTTGCATGCGAGAGTCTGTTATTGGCTTGATTCGAGGATTAGGTGGGGCGCTGCCCAGGCAATTTAGCAAAGTATTTCCTCGTCGCCCTAAAAAGTTGGCCACTTTTTGCAACACTTACACCTCACCCATTCCCGACCCCCCCGATTCATACTCGTAAACTATGGGCTTATTTTTGTGGCCGTGCCCGACCATGAAGCGAAATTGTGCATGAAATTTGTCCCCGCCAACGATCCCATTAGCCAGCATCCAACAAGGTAACGAAAACCTTACTCGATTATTATAATATTATACTATATAATCCAATGAAAAAGTTTGCTAATAAACTGTTAGTTGAGTGCTCCATTTGAGAGTAAACGTTCCCACTTTAAGATCTTCGAGTGCGTTTCCTTTTGTTACTGTTATGCTGCATAAATCGACCCCTTAACCGAACCAAGTTTTAAGACTTGTTAGCATAAGTGATTTACAAAAAGTATTTGGTATTTCGATTCCATTAAATGAGTGTGTAAGATATACATATTTGTGTACCTAGAACTCAGACAGATAGTCTTAAACAAAAAAGGCTGATTTTTTTGTATACCTTCCATTTATTTACCACCGAGTAATAACGTCGTTATATCCAAACCCTTAACCTGGCAAGCCCGACGACGATATTGGGTCGTACTAACTAATCAGTTTGGTTTGTAGGGAGTATGACATTTCATATCACCAGTTCGACTTTAGGAGGCAGCACAAATACACAGTGTTGGACATCACATACTAGTTGCCTTCGAAGAAAAGACGTATTTCTCTGCTGTCTTCTTATGCGTTAAGCAGACCTACTGAATTAAATAAGAAATGCGCTTCCAGCTCTCTTTTTATGCTCATTGGTCTCGTACTTAACAGGAAGGACCTTTCAAGTTTCCAGGGGAACTGTTAGGTCATCGTTGAATCGTGCTTTAAAACAGTTGTGTGTTACCATCAATCCATAAAAGCCGGCGCACATCACCTTTACCTTAAGAAGAGAAACTGCCCGGAGTTGATATTGGACTCTACAATACAAAAGTCAATAAAGTTAGTTATCTCGGTGTTACTCTAGACGAGAAGTTTTCATTTATATAAAATATCAACAAAATAACGAAAAAATTTAAAATGAAACCAAAAAATCTGAATTGTATACTAAGAGCCTCTAGCTGACACTCGATCGCTCGACACTAATAAGAAAAAGAACATATAACTATAGCATTATTAGTTGCCCCAACCTTCACTTATGCAATTCGGTTATGGGGCACCGCGGCTAAAAAAAATATTAAAATGATTCCGACCCTTTAAAACAAGGTTCCCACATCGCCCAACTAATCGGAAGACATACGGGCAGATTGTCAAACATAGCACCTTAATTAACTTGCGGCAGACCTTAGAACAAAAGAAGGCTGAGGAGGTTACATTGAAGAGGTTAGTTTAGTTAATATAAAATTAATGAAATAACTGAATATTTTTTACCAATGAATAATGGCCATAAGCCAAAACATAAGCTTAGGTTTATGAAAACTGCGATATAGAGTCTAATACAATAAACCAAATTTATTATTTTAAATAAGAAATAAAAAAAACACACACGTAAGAACGCGCGATAATACACTTGGACAGACGGACTATCGCTAAGTCGACACGGCTTTTTATTTTCTGTCGGCTTTCAATTTCTTTCAGTAATCAAAAAATCTAAAACAACTTTTCAAGTATTAAGGGTATGTCAAAAATTGAATATAATTATAAAGTTGATGTTATCGTTTATTACCTGTCACCAATTTAAAATCGGTGGGTGAGGAAAAGTCATGTGTTGTAAAATGCAAGATCATGTGTTTAATATAATCGACTGACATCGGGTAAAATAACAATGTGTAGTGATTCGAACCAGGATTCTCGAAATCTATTTTTTTAATTAACAAAGAGAATTAGGTAACAGTAGTCCGAAATACTGTATTAAAGAATTTTGTGTAGTTGATTTTACGCCACCATTACTAAATTGCTTGGCGAAGCGTTCAGTTTACCAAATAGTTGATACTCGCCACATAATTAAGATTTGGAAATATAACGATTTTGGTATATACGATAAATGCTTAATTGCCGTCAGTCCACACATTCAATACACCACAGACGAAACACACCACTTGCCGTACCCAACATCAAGTACCAAAAAACTTTTGCTAAGCGTGGCATAAAAAGTGACTCAGATGCAGTAACAACAACAACACTAATAACGACGACAACGACAGCGGGGAGAGTCACGCCAACGCCAGCCGCTGCTAACGGTATTTAATGACACATAAAGTCGTCAATCACTCAGCAAATCTCGACATGTCGCCATTGCCTGCCAGTCTCACAGTGAGCCGCCGTCTCTGCAGTGCTCACATCTGAGCGCGAGCCTGCACCCGCGCTCGTTTTCTCCCCTCTCGCAGGTCGAAAACCCGAATCGAGAAAACGCTCCCGGTAGCAACAATTTGACAGCTGTGCGACAGTTGAAATTAATTGATTTATATGAGCAAACGAAAGTGGACAGAGGTGTGGCGCTTTTCCGCGATCTGCTGTTCTCCCGCCCGCCTTCGGGAAGGCAGCTCAAAATTCATACTTTCAATTAGGAGAGTAGCGTCGCACGCATTCCAATCGCTGTTTACCATCTTGTCAAGCGGTGCTTAGACCCAGGGCCCTGGAATTGATACACCTGAGGCACTCCTCCCACTTCTGCTTGAGGTGCGCCCACTTAAAAGGCTTATCAAGCGTCTAAGTGCCGTTTGATGGACATTGTAATAACTTTGTCGATACGTTTAATTATATGATGGATTACGGGGTTTCGGCACGGATTCAACAAGTATCTTTCTCTTTATCTAGAGGGTCTCTCAAGTGTCTGCTGTTGTCAAGTCGAGCAGCTGCCAAGCTTAATTGACCCAACTATGGACGCTATCGGGCCATTTGACTGATGACGTCTTGGCCCTGCCAGATCACCTCAACGATCGATCGACTGGCAACTCCCAACTGTCAACTGGCGCTGCACTTCGCCTTTCGCTCTGTGACTGCCGCTTGACTGAGAATGCGTCAAAGCTACAAAGATTGATGACGACGATGGAAGTTGAAATCGAATGGGAACCATCATCGTTCACCGATAGCTATGCACTTGACCAGCAAGATAAGCGAAATGAATAAAAAACCAAATGTGTCCGCTAATTAACTTTGTTGTCGTGTTGAAGCGCCTCCACCCATTCATTAATAAGACATACTTCAACGCAAAACATCGATTAGCTATCTATTTGCGGCAGTGTCTTAGTTTGTATAAAATATCGAAACGTAAACACATTTATAAAGAGATTTACATTTTCTGACGACTTTAGGATATTACATTCTAAAAGAAGCAACAATTTCATTACACTAATCTGCCGAGAGTGTGAATCCCTGCCATAAAACGAACAACTTTTTCTCAACCCTCTCCCATAAGTTTCGGCTAAGTCCCTCAGGCAGGCTAGTCGTCAGCATCGTCGTCTCCGTCGCCGACGTCGCCTTCTTAATCTGACTCGTAAGCATTTTGTCACATTTCAAAATCATTTATCATAAGCTTTCACAACAGCAACCCTCACGCCCCGCTGAACATCCATGCCGTTCCAATCCCATTCCATTTCATTCCATTCCATTCCAGTACATTTCTGTTGTTGCAATGACAGTTGGGCACATTAATTTTTCAGCACAAAACTTAGAAAATTGGAGCAACAAATTTTTCGATGTGAATGGATACAGAATACACAAGAAAATAATGCACACGCTTGGCCCTCCTCCGCAGTCATTCTCTTTCTCTCTCTTCCTCACCCTTTCTCTCTCGCTCTCTTCGAGTAACAAGTAATTTTTCATATCATAAATTTTCGAGTCAGTTAATCCCACACGCGGCGTTCGTTTGTCAGCCATGCCTTGCACTGCACTCCTCCTCTCTTCACATCACTCCTCATCTTGTATCTTATTTATGCCTTCCGCTCGTTTCGCCTCTGTCTTTATCTGCGTCTCTGTCTTCGCCAGCTGTGACATTTTGACATCTCAGTGATAATTCATACTTTTGCATGTCATACTTAATTATGCCGACAGACAGTGTGTGGGTCTTTTATCATATTTAATTTCTCTCTTCGGCGTTCGCTGCCTTACTTGCTGCCTTGTGATTGTGCTTGTGCTTGTGCTTGTGCTTGTGTGGCTAAAATTGTTGCACATCATTATGGGGCATATACATGTACAAATATACACAAATACACACACATACATATGTACATAATGTGGTGAGCTCTCCCGACCATCGCACTAATTACCCAGGCCATCACAAAACACATTTCCCAATCCACCTCATCTCGAACTTCATTTATCACGTGACAGCGACTGAGACCCGATCCACGATGATTAATATTTTGCCAAACTTAAATGACATTTCTTCGTAAAATATGTTTCGAAAGCCCACCAGAAAGGGTTTTTTTCGTGCAGCAAACACATCAATCATCGTTCCGGGCTCGTCTTACGAAAAAACCATATTTGCAGCTAGGGAAAAGAAAGAAAAAGTGCTTAGAAAACTGGAAATTAGTGACATGTCAACAGACCAGCAGACAAACAACCAACCAAAATCTGCAATCACGTTCGCTTATGGAAGCATTGCTCTACCCTCTAGAGTGCACGCTAGACTATCTGTAGGATTTACAGATCCAAAAATATTATTGCCATCAACATAACTAATGTTAATGCAGATTTGGGTACTAAGAGATCTTACAAGATTTCTTAGGATTGAACGTTTCGAATTTCTTGAGAAATGCAATAGAACTCTCAAAAATATATCACTCAGCGAACAAAATATTCTAAAAAAAATAAATCCAGTTTATAATTTAATTAATTTTCATTTTAAGAATTAATTTTTTTTTTTTATTATTTTGTAATGTGGAATATTTCTGCATGTAAAGGGTGTCTTACTGGCAGTGCGATCCTATTATTTTGTAATTCTCGTTTTTGCTCGCCTCCACAACGTTGACTGATGTGTGGCCATCAATCTAAACTCTTCATTATGAAGGCGCGCTGTCAGCCGTAATGACCGGAGCAGAGCAAAAAACGCCGCACAAAATATAGAAAAATTTCATGCATGAACCATGGGGCAACCATGATTGGAGGGATGGGAGGAAGGTAGTTGAGGGGCACTTATTGCGGGTCACACAATCAGCGGCGAATCGTCAATCATAATTTATAAATTGTTGTGCCAGCCGATGTAAGCGTTCAGTCTTATAAAGTCACATGCACACAATACAAACATGCCTTGAATATCATTATGTGTACATACATACATATGTACATAGATAGAAAAGTTTATTTGAGTCATTTGGCTTGTGTATTCAACTAATTACTCAACGTCTCATTAAACAAATAAATGTGTCAAGAAAACATTTGTTTGCCATACATCACAGCAGAAGATAATTTCATTAGGGGGAAGGCCACGAAATCCCATCATGTGAAAATGACAAATCAAATGAGATTAACACATAATTTCGTTTTAGAAACAAACAGACAGCTGAAGCGCCAAGAATTTGTACTGCGGAAAGAATAGTCTCACACAAGACCTCTTAAAATAAGACTCAAAATATTTCTCTGCATTAATCACAAAAATCACCTGAGAGCAAGACTGCGAACCATAAAAATGGGAAGTTATAAATAAAATGCTTTTCCCCGAATTTACAACACCTATTGGGGTATGGCTATGCATTACTTAAGATCGTACCTGGTCTCTAAGTTAACACTTTAATCAAAGGGAAATAAATATACCTTCAACGTCCACCCAATAATCATTTTAATAGAATATAGCTTGTATATCCTACGATTTCTTATAATTTTGGAGTAAAATTAAAAAACTCCTATTTAAATCCTATGATGTGCAATTAAAATTCTTTGATATCTACATAAACATATTTAAGGTATATACCATAATCTTCATAAATATATTTAAGATATATATATATATATATTGATATAAAAAAAAATTTGCAACGCGTGTTTTCCAACTCCTTTCCCTCAAGTACTTCTCCGTCCCGATTGCTCGCTAGGTATTTGATCTCTTGACACGGTTGCTTTATCCATTAATGTTCTGCTCGTGTGATCCAATTGTTTCGAGAGCTGTGACGTTCTTGGCTGTCACCTTTCCTATCTCCGATTCTGCTGCGAATATGTGACAGGCACAACACCAAGACCATAAACACCAGCAAGAACAACAAAACCGACAACAACAACAGCTCTAAAAAGAACATCAACGACACTCGCTATGCTCTCGTCTTGCAATTTATTGGGCCCATCAATCAAGTAGCCATTCCATGGATGCATTTGTGTGCTGTTGTGATTCTCCGCAAATAATTGTTGCCATCGTTGCACATTGCACATGTCCGTCCATCCATCCGTTCATCCGTCCGTCAGCCCGTCCGACCGTCCGTTCGTTTGTTTGTCAGTCTGCCTGTCAATGGGTGTGGTCACAGTTGCCTGCACATAGTTTATGGCCCTGGTCCGTTGCTCAGCAATCGTCACTCAGCGTCTGGGCCTGCCACAAAAAAGGCCAATCATCGATCATGGTCATCATCATCATCATCATCATCATCATCATCATCATCTTCATCATCGTCGTCGTCATCCCGTCCCTGTCGTCATTATTGATGAGCTACAGTGAAAAGCAGTCGTCAGTCAGCTACCCCACTCGTCCGAGATAATATCTTTCGCAACAAATTTTTGACAGCTTCGATGCGGCCTCGTCCGTCCTGTGTGCATCGCAATGTTGGTTGCAACTGGACCCCGAAGCGGACTCCGACTCGGAGTCCGAGTTGGACTCGGACTCAGTTGGACTGGCTGCCTGTTGGACCCTGTCACATTTATCACAAATTCAATGAATAATAATTTTTGCACGCTGTGTGATGTGACGTGCTAATGTTATCTGATTGGAATCGCTGATGAAGCAACAGGGGATGCCAATGGGAAAGCGGATGGGGACTGAAACTTTGTGAACGTGCTGTCAGAAGGAGCTTTTATGTATTAAGTACGTTACCATTGGGTCGGCTTTCGACTGCCATTTTGTATTATAAATTGCAGTCGCGATAAGCGACGACTTATTACCGTCGAGATCATAAATTCAAAGCAACGATCATTTCCGGCTCTGTTCCTGATCAACATCTCATTCCAAACCGAGTATAATATATGCTATGAACTCTGCCAACATTCAGCTTTATATGAAACTGCTTTATCTATAATTCGATATGTTACACTCCCTATTGATGTTTGGACTGGCGCCTACTGGAATTACACTCTTTCACTTTTACGATGTGGTCATCGATCAAAATTTGATCGTATGTATATAAACTGGCCCAAGCAAATATTTATATAAGCTTTCTACTTAAGACACTTATAATGTTACTTTAAATGGTGTTTATGATCTTTCGTTAAAAGTAAAAATAAATACAATTCTTCTTCGTCTTTCATATATAGAGGGGCTATGGAATGCAATTGGTATTGGTATTGGTATTGGTATTGGTTGCATACTTGCGCGCATCTAAGCATAAGATTTATCGATTTTACAGGTGGACTTGAAATCTGAAACACTTGCACATCACAGCAAGGTTGATACATTTTTGAATCAAATGATCAATTAAATGAACTCTCCTAGACAATTACTCGCAGACGTCTCTGATGCTGTTTGTTTTTTATCGCTGATCTTAAGTGATCGTCATTCCTCTCGCACTTGGCCCCTCCCGATCTCGAGTTGAATTCGACTTGTTCACCCCCAGACTAATCAATTACAAAGAGATGCCAACTTGTCAGGGAGCCAACGAACAGTCAAGGCGGCGAGCAGAACAAGAGCAGCACAAAGACGAAATGGGAATTTAGCACCAAATTACTTTTAGCACAGTAAATCAGCTGCCTGCCGGGGAATTCGAAAGACATTTCAAATATGTTGTGTGAACAAAAGACTTGTTGACAGTTCTTAATTGTTTAGGATTTTCATTAGTGAACATCTATAGTATAGCTGGACTTAGTTAGACGGCTTCCAAGAGAGCCGCCTTTCTTCCTCTCTCCCCATATGATGGGCTTTCGCATATGACGCATATGACGCATATGACGCATAATAACAGTCAATATTTTGGAAGGGCTTAACCGTTGCGTCGTCTGTCAGGCGTGCTTCTGCTTGAGCTGCAAGCAAATTCGCAAAGCCCTGAGGGCAACAAATCCCACAAATTCTCTCTGTATTTCCCGCTGGTACATGGAAAATGAGAATTGAATAAAATGCGTTGCGAGACTCGTTGGCATGTTAAAAGCTTTGCCGCAAGCCGACAAAAACAACGGCAACAAAAGTTAACTCCTGCGGCAGATGCGATAGCAGCTCATTCGTACGTGAGAGACTCGCAGATGTCGCTGCCTGTCAAAGTGTCAGCATACGCAAATAACTGTTAAGGATTTGTCACTACCAGCGCCGGCTGAAATGCCAACCGAAATGGCGATTACCCTGTAGCCAACGCATAAGAGGTGTACAATAAAACCATCAGGTGATAAAATCTGATAAAAACTTAATGAGTGTTTAAGAGTCGAACCCATGAAAAATAGATAAGCTGGGTATACTTCTTTTATACACAATTAAATGGAGTTCATTTTTGATAGTTCATAACTCTTTCTATTTGGTTGTTATCGGCAAAACGTGTACATTTCTTGAAAATCTTAAGGGTTTGAAATATCAAAATTACTATTTTTTGTAATGCCATTAACATATGTTATATTAAGAAAAAAGTTTTATTATGATTCGATAATAAACAAAAGAGGTATAGTCCTAGCATTTTTGTATTGTTCTTGTGTGTATGTAATAGTTTAACGTTGCATATTGCCTGTTTTACGTCGTTATACCCGGATAGAATATAATTTAAAATAGCTTGTATGGAGACCAACACAACAGAAATATTAATCGATATATTACATGCAAAGCAAGATTTAGATATTTATGTTTAGCCTATAAATTTTAAAATTAAAAAAAAAATATGATAAAATAAGTGTATATATTTATACATATTCATTTGCGGAGAATTATTGCCCCCTGAAGACGAGACCCCTTAATAAATTGCTCTAATATAAAATACATGTCTCCAAAAGTGTAATAAAAAATGTCGCAGTAAGAGTTTTGGTGGAGTTGGGCGGCATTTGTTCTAAGTGGAAACCTCTCGACGTGCTGATTTGACTGATTGATGGACTGAATGAATGATTGAAGAGTCGAATGAGCCTATCAAGTGATTGCACTGCTCTCAATATCAAATGGGCCGCATGAGTCACTCGAACCACGTCAACAACAGCACACAAAAACGTTTACTCGTTATCAATCTTATCAGCAATGTAATGACGTTAACATGCCGCATGCAGAGTCTCAACAATCGCGTCCTCCGGCTTGGTGATGAAATTGATTTTCCAATTGCTGCCGTTTGACAACTTTTCTGGCTACTGCCACGTAAAGCATTTGTTTTCAGTATCTCTCCGAATCGCTTTCCATATGCAGTTCTTGACGATGTTTGTTGTTGCTGTTGTTGGTGTTGTAATTTATGCCCCGGCTCGTTTATTTGACATGTCAAAAGTTGTGTCGCTTGATTGATGACTGCTGTCAACACATATTTTCTAATTTTTTTTAACTTCCCTATATATGTGCCCATGCATGTACCTAAAATATTTACTATGTGTGCGGTTAGGCCGCAAAGGGTTTGGGTTTGGGTTTGGGCTTGGGTTAGCCTCTGGTTCTTTGGCTTCCATACCATGGGTTTTTGGTTTATCGATGTTCGCTGCTCGCTTTTTGCCGCAATGTGAACACATTGCATATTTTGTTTAGCTCCGACACGAGATTGATGAGCTCTGCCCGCCGCCTGTCACATGCTTCAATGGATCGAATGGGTGTCTGAAGCTTAGCGCTCCAATCGAGGAACAGGAACAGGGACTGGATGGGGACGGTGGACGTTGCTTTTACATCTTGACAGCAGCGCAAACAAATTGTGGCGACAGGAAGTGTGCACAAATACATCGGACTACAAAATGAAGGGTGTTGGCCCGGTGTGGGGAAGGGAGAAACATTGTGCGGCGGGGCCGGTAGAGTTACGAGGATTACATTTCTGGTGTCTGAATTGATTGATAGCTATGGCAATGCTGCCTGACATTCAGCTAGGTGAGCCCAATATTGCATTTTTTCTTGGACTGACAGCACAGCTAACTCAGCCCACTTTACACAAACGAACCACCTCCGAGCCTTGGGCGAGATACCACTTACTGCATAGTAGAGCAGACCTTATGACTTGTAAAGGATGTATGCAACATGAAGTCCAGAATTATACTATTTTGTTCATACATAATATTTAAACAACTAGAGTCCATAATAAGTTTTAAAGAATATAACAAGGAAAACAAAATTAAACTGTCAAATTATGTTTTTTAATCTCTGGTCGCTTGAACACAATTTAAATATATATATTTTTTTTTTCATATAGAATGTATGTAACGGGCAGAAGCATGTGTACAGGATCAATTGTCAGGTTGACAGGCTATTCTTACCCGTTTGTACCTAAATGTGAACGCGTCGATATCACAAGACATAAAAGCTAGAGACTTCAATTTCGTAAATAGGTTTTACTTTAAAATGAGCAAGTGAATCCATAACTGTTTCCATTTCACTGTTTACGATAACACGGGAAAAAAACTTCATTTTCATAGCCTAAACCCATCAAAACTGGGTTTACAGTTATAGGCCCGCGATGTTCGCTCTGCAGAATAATTTAAGACGGTAGCAGCGTCCGTTTGTAGTGGTTTAGGGTATCTTTCAGTCGCGAACAGTCTAGTAAAGTTTTCTTACATGTTAAAGATAGAAAGTTGGAACTCCAACATATCCTCATTGGAATACCATTCACATGTCCCACGAATTTTGTGAAGATCGGATAATGAACAAAAATATTTTGTTGGATTAATTACACCCAAACTCAGCGAAAGTTTTAGCGAATTTCTATATATGAATGCCTTAGTTGAATGTGAACTCATCAATGTTGACATTCATTTATGACATTGTGCATACGTGAATTTTTATATAGGCGTGTAGAGATGCAAAATGTTCTTCTCGTACCTTCGATGAGAAATTAAGAGCATTATTCGATTTAATTAGTTTTTCACCTGTTTAGCTTTGGGTTATAGTTGGGTAGTTATATAATTGATCAATCAGTCTATCGGGCTACATTATTCTATAAATAAGATTAAGTTATGATTTAGCAAAAAATGAGAATCATATCCAATCGTTTCGTCAATAGCATTGATTAAATTTGATAGATCTATTTGCAATATGTTTTAGATAATAATAGAATTTATTAATAAACTCGTAATATGAAATAAATCCTATTACACCTTAAGTGCAATAAAGTCGACGGTATTGGACAACTGGTGAACAAATGGTTGTTGCAAAAGCCAACCTGAAGGCGAAAAAGCCACAATTAACCAACAAAAATTAGGGAAACACCCCACTCATTGTTCGCTCCTCCGACAGGCAATCAATTTCTCGCGCTGTAAATTAACCATCTGACTGGGACTTGAACCTGGGAGCTGGACCTGGGACAATGGCAGCTGCTAACTGCCCTGCCTGCCAGGGTGGAGCGAGAATCGCGGCTCGGGGCTTAGCGACCCGCACGTGTCCCTCGGCTCGCAATCAGCGCACATTAATATGCACGAAACCCATAAACAATGCAACGGACGAGGGGCTTGGGAATCTCGTAGAAGGAGGGAGAGCGAGAGTGGGTGTGTGGGGGAACATGGTGTGAGAGGCGTTACAGCAGCAATCACACATACATAAGCAGCAGAGCAAATGCCGCCGCCAAAGAAGCTGTATCTCTCTCACACACTCTCTCTCTCTCTCTCTCGTTCTCGCTGTTGGCCTCTCTTGCGCTCGGTTGAACCCAACTGACAATATTTATTGCAAATGCAGCAATAAATTTCAAAACACCATTCGCTAAGCACCACATGGGGTCTCGAAATTGAAGATAAATTTTAAGGCGGCAATTTATGATTTGTGAGCATAAGCGTGAGTCTCGTTTCAGCCTCAACCTCAGCCGCAGCCGTAGCCGTAGCCGTCGCCGCAGCCGCAGTCACAGCCTCGACCCCGTTGTCGACTACCTGCCTGGATTCGGAGTCAGAGTCGGAGGTGTGGAGAGGGCCCGGCTCTGTGTCTGTATTTACTGCGGCGAGCTCTCGACTACCCAGGGCAGACAATCAGTGGAGCCGCCGATGACAAGTGTGGAGTGTTTACCGCCGCACTCCTTCGCTCACGACTGGGCACAGCTTCTTCTCCCGGCTTCGTTCTGCCCGTTTTTCAATTGTTTACCGCGATTTTACTGCCTGCTGCGCGTTTGACAGCCACAGTGAAGCCCTTCCCCGCCCTCTCGTTGCTAAAGTTTCTGTCTATCTCTATCTCAGCTGGTCAGTGAAACGAGAGATTGAAATTGGTTAGAGCTTTGAGAAGGGGACTTGAATATTATTAGACAATTTACTTCAAATTACCTTACCAGGTCCATAAGCACGGGAAGAAGGAGACATGGCAAACATCATAAGGTAGATAAGGTATATATTCTTCATTTAGATCAACATCTACGTCGATTTATCCCGTCTTACGGTGTTTAGAATTAGTTTCTCAAAGGGAAAAGGGAAAAGGGAAAAAAGAAAGAAAAACAAGTATATATAAAAAAATATATAAAAATATATTTACTATAATCGACAAATCTTTTGCAGCTTATTAAGCTACAAACTTGAAATATGTAATAGTAATAGGTATAGTTGGGCTGAACATAAAATTTTGCATTCGAGCCACAGGAGAGCTTCCCTATAGATCTACAACAAATTAATAGTTCGAAGCGAGGTCATAATATTAAACAAAAAATAAAATTCGAAGCCCTTCGTCAGCCGCACTCGAACCACATTGCCTGTGCAGTCCAAAAAATATAGGAAATTGATTATGTGATCGAAATTGCGAATGGCAATTTAACGGAATTTCAGGAATTCTTCAAAACTGCTTACAGATAAAAATGCAAAACACTGCTTGCGGCTCTAATTAAATTTTGATTGGTGTATTATTGCTAATGTAAAAACCAGAAGTTTTAGTTTAGTTAATTATGTCAATGATCTTTTTAGCACAATATTTTGTTTTGCCTTACATATTTTTAAATTTTAAAGAAAAAAACTACATTTTTTTTTTAAATGTTTATTAAATTTTATCTAGCTTAATTATTTCTGGCAATATCAAAAGTGATGATTCTAGCGATTTATTTATATTTGAATACAAACACAAATTGAAGACAATATGCTCCCAAAAAAAAAAAAAAAAAACAGAGTCTAACGAAGTTCTTTCTTGTACCAGCTTCCAAGTTTAATATTTTTAATATTTTAACTATTTTCAATAAATACCCTTTTCCTGCAGTAATTAAAATAGTTGAATTCTTTAGTTTTGGAGAATTAACACCATATCAAGTCGGAGATGACTCAGTTAGCTAACAACATGCTCTGATTGTTACTCACGGACGCCCATAATTGAAGCGGATCCACTGTGCCGCGGGCTCTGCTTACAACACCCTGTTGCAATTATTCACTCACGAGATTCCAGGAAAGCTGAAGAGCTGAGGGCTGAGCTGCACCGATGGAGCAGCTGGGAATGCTCTCGACATGCAAACAATCTGCTTGGAGTCTACAGCAGCGAAAAATGGAAAAAGGGTTTATGAATGCGCACATGAAAAATGAAACATCGTTAAGAGCAATTCATAATGAAATACAGTCCGCGCACATCTATGGAGGAGTCCTGTGGACTCGGATTGGGTCTCGGACTTCTCCGCCCAAGCGGTGGGGCATTTCTGTTTTCCTTTTGAATTATGACTACAAGCAGGATATTGGGTTAAAGTTGTTTTTGTTTAGTCATAAAGTTTGATGCCGTCTAAGCTGATTTCTGGACTCTGTTCGAGGCAAAGGTTAGCGGGCTGCCCAGTTAAATAAAGCTGTTCAGTACAGAACGCAAACCCCAAATAGCCGACCTTATCAATAATTTTTCTTCATACGAGTATCCCGGCGATAGCCCATAAATACGAGTCCAGATCGGTCAGAGAGTGGCTAGGGAAATTTATAGAGTCTGTTGGTCGGGCTGTCAGGTGGAATAAATAATAAATTCGTTATATTGGAGGACAGCAGCGGCTTTCAACAGTCAGCAACAACTGCAAGAGTCACAGCAAGAGCCAGAGCCAGAGCCAGAGCTACGTTCATATCGACTGCCACAAAGGGGCGTATGTTGGAGGCACGCCTACGTTGCAGTCATTCCTTTATGCCATCCACACACAGATGTGTTGCATGCCCCACGGCCAGTAAATTTGAATGCAATGAAAGATGAAATCATTAAGTTTGGGGCAATTTGGATGCTGCAACTTTGACCAAAGAGCTGCTCAGTCGTGCAGTAAATAACAAAATAATGTTGAAAGGAATGACAGAAGGGTCCGCAGATAAGTATTGGGGCGTTGTTACGGCATTAGAATTGAGAGCTGCTAAGTCTATTATTAAATGAAACGGATTTCGGCCCAAATACAAAATAATCAATAGAAATAAAAATTCAAAAACACAGTGTTAAGGTTTAATAGAAAATCAGAGTCTAGAAACTAGAAACTGAGTAGTGCCTCTCATGATGCGGCAAGGGTCTGCGCTTCACAACTTCGCACAACGGTGGCTACTGAAGGCCATAATCAACTTCCCATATTGTGAAGCATTGGTGCTACGTTATGGCCGGCTAATAAATTTCAGCGGCAGCACAAATTTGCCGAAGAACGAAGCCCGGTCGGACAACAAAAGCGCACATAAATCAGTGATCAAAACAATTGCCCTGTAATAATTTGAACCTCTAAAAGTCGCAGGCCGGCCCACACTTCTACTGCAGATAGCAACATTCGGGAGAGGCCATGGAGACAGGAGGTGGACTGGTTGTACGAGTACTAACACTGAGACCAACACCGATCTGGCGGCACATAAAAATAACAGCTTATCGGCTAAGAGAATCGTGTCGTAGCACGCCTACCAACTCAAAACGCATTAAAATATGAAACAACAATTGCCAGCCCAACCGAACTAAAGAAATATAAGGTGAGGCGGGGATTTCCCTGGCTGAAATCAGCAGCAGCAATGTTCGGACGGTACTTTTGGGCCGGGCTTTGCGGTTGGCGGTGTGTGGTAGGGGGCGGCCATGGGCAGCGGCACGTTTTCTCAGCGACGGCTTCGTGAAATTCCAATGTACCTTACACACCGTCGAGCCGGACGGCATCTTCAGCTTAGCTAAAGATATATAGGTGTATCTGCAAAGCGCCGACTAAAATCACCATTGTTCGCGCAATCCTCCGCAGACAGTGGGTTACGACTTACTCTACAATTCGAGCTGCATGCGATATCTTAATTTGAGATAAAAGGCAATAGGATAACAGGGCAGAGCAAAGTAAACTTAACGAGTCGATCATTGTGTACTCTCCCAATTGGAATGCTGTGATGGATTCGTGTAATAGGATGCGGAGCCAGTTTAAAACTGCAAAGACTTTATTGTGAAGGTCAGTCCTTTTTTTTACCATATACCCAATAAAAATGGGCCCACAGGTTGTAATTTTCTTGTGCCATACATTTAACAGGCAGAAGAAGCCTTGACCGGCTTCTTAAAGTAGATATATTTTGTTGATCAGCATCAATAGCTGAGTCGATTGAGCATTGTCTATATGTCCGTCCGTCCTCAGCACCTTTATAAGAAACAGACTTAAAAATGTATATGGAGGTTCACACATAGCGAGCCCAGATCGAGTGCGTTTCGAAAAATCGATAACTTAAGAGCCGTAGTCAACAAACTTATAATATATATATTTCCGTCAGAAGGATACACATATCTTGAATATGTATATATGTATTTACACATTTTGGTGGCGCAAACATATTCGAATAATTTCGTTTTGAAGGTGTACGTTCGTATGTGTGCGTGTGTTTGTTTAACTATGAGTCACCACTTTGTGAGGTCTTGCAAACCATGTTAAGATGAAAGCAAAATTTTAAGCATCTCCACTCCACAGCTTTCAGGGTATCCTCAAGTCAAGCTTACTCGGCAAGAGTTTTCCGACGTGTTTTATTTATATGTTTAAATTATAAGACAAATTATAAATTATAAGACAATTGTCTGCGTCATTGCCAATTTACTCTCCGCCAGGTATAACTACCAGTATTGAACAGATTTTATCGGGCTGCAGTTATTTCAATTCAGTTAAAATCAAATATATAATACGGTATAATATACCGTCGTAATGGATCCAACTCAGTCAACCTAGCGTCTAATGTCAGTCAATTGATTTTCGGATCCAGTCCTTTCTAATCGAAACACAATCAACTAACTAACTAAAAAGTGCTTTGAGCACAAGTCCCTAAATGTTTATCTAAAATAGAGGTGCTAAATTTATGTGACTGGCAGGATGGCCTGCAAGCAGCCAACCTCGCAGCAGCTGGCGTATTTAGACGAATTGAAGCTGCGTCTTCAAGATCTCCGGAAACGCCAAAAGACGTTTATGGAGGAGACAGCCTTGATTCTGTGCAACATCAGCAGTGATCATCCAGCCCCCCTGTCGAAGAGCCCATCAGTGACCTCCATTGAGGAGGTTCACAAAGTGGAGGAGAAGGAAAGCGTTGGGAAAATCAAACAACTTATTCGGCGTTTCGAGGACCTGCGCCAGACATCCAGACAGTTCAGCGATCAGCCAATGCCCGAGGAGCTGGTGGACGTGGATGTGAGAAAACTGCTTATGGGTTATGAGAAGTTGATTGTGGAAGGTAACATTCTACAGAAGTCCTGGCTACTCCTGAAGAAAACTACGGAAAGTTGTGCGCGTCAGACCAACAGAGATGATCCAAAGTTGATCACTACCAGCTCAAAAACCTCTTCTTTCGCAGAGCACACGTCCGACCGCCAGCAAAACGATCTACCGGATGTCCTCGTCAGCTCATCTATTTCACTTGGGGACTCCAAGTCCGGCATTGAGTCAACCGAGCTGCAGGCATATAACGACAGTTCCGACTGGGTCAAGTGGGCTAATGGTTAGTGCACACTTGATAGATAAGACGATGATAAAGCTCAAAACCTACCTACCATTTCATAACCTATAATCCATGAATTTCTAGGCAAACCCAATCGCCAGCGTTTCGGAGCGGTAATTCAATTGGTACTGCGCGTGTTTAACAGGTGCCCCAAGCTTAAATCTCGTCGAGCGCGTAAATTGTAAAAGAGGAAGAAGTCAGCAAATTCTCCGTCAAACACAACTTGCAATACAATATTTAAACAGCAATAGTCTTCCCAAAATTTCCAATCCAACATAATTGATTAAACCAAATCGCAGCCAGCGCATAAATCAATAGCCACACCACACATCAACATGTCAGTATTTTACCTAATTAATGTGGGTTGGGCGCGAATCGCATCAATTTCGGATGTCACGCGCACCGAGAGGGAGATCTCAAAGTTGGTCTGCCTCCCCTTCTCTGCCTCTTTGCTTCTCTGCGGTGATGCGAGGTGGGGTCCACTTCGGGGTAAGACCACCATCAGACGCTAATGTAGCTGTCGCTACATGAGAGGACCGAACGATGGGTCGACGTATGGCAGCAACTGCTGCACTGACAGCGCATTTTAGTCGTTCGTGGAATACCGAAAATAAATCTTGGCATGTCGTGATAGCGAGCGACTGAGGCTGAGGGCTCTGGTGAACGATGGCTTCAGACGGGGCTAGCGATAGGGATAGGGGGTCCGGGGTGAGCGCATCGAAAACCAAATACTTTGCCCCACACGCAACGCGAGAAGTAAACATTTAAATTTAAATTAAGTGGCTTGTTTGGCGTCATCGAATGCAGCAGCTAATGAGACTCGGCTGGGGCAGGAGGAGTTGCCCCAAAGACTTATAGGAGCTGACTGCCGATAAGAAAACAGCATGCAAGATCTCGGCAGGCAGCTCTCTTATTAGTTAGGTTAGGCTGCCCGTTGAAATTGATATATACATATGTAAATGCCTGCGCATTTTATATGGAAAGAGGAAAATAGATCATCGGGGTGACCAATTAGTCTATTTACATATATTGATCTATTTAGATCAATCTCATATTCATATGTTATGTCATATGAAGTGAATCGCTTATAAAGTATTTCCGCATTAAGCTATTTGGCGATACTTTAAATCAAAGAATTAAGAGATCACAACCAAGCGAGATTTACAATGTTGCACTCATTTTATTTCCGCTGAGTCGGAAGGACGTACTATTGTAGTCTAGACCTGTGTTATAAAAATTCAAATATTACGGCAAAACCCGTCAAAATTTTACTTCTTCCTCTATAATATATAATCCCTAATAGGGGCTAGCAGTCGAAGTATTCATTTATGTAATCGGCCAATCACGGTAAAAACAATTGGATAAACACACAAATGATAAACAGCAAGTTACGATTATTTCGGAAATAAATAGCTTAAAACTAAAGGAATAAGTTGTTAAGCTTTTGGCGGACTTTTCATTCTGGAATATCAGAGACTTTATGCGAAGTTAAATTAAAAATATGAATAATGCAGAAGTAAAATGTGAAATTTAAATGGTTCTCTGTTTTAAAAATTGCTTATTAAAAGTACCGTTTATTATATTTTTGAAGATGTTAGAAATTTTTACATAACTATCTTAAGAAAGTTTGCGATATCTTGTTGGTTTTTGCTATTAAAAAATAAAAATTGTAAAAGTCTGAAAGTGCGATGTACTATAAAAGAAAAAGAGTTTCAATTGGGGGAAACTCAGGTCAAAAATCTGGCAAAGCAGCCACACCTTGGTAACTTATTTGGTTGCACATGCTGGAAGCCGCGCGATAAAAAGTATGTTTGAAACCGAAATGTGGCATCTACACCAACATCTGCACCGGCATCTGCATCGATGCGATCCCAAGACATGGCTTATGGGACATGGAGCTTTGGAACTTATCGCGCTGACACGAGCGGCGATGCCGATGGCGATGGCGATGGCGATGGCGATGGCGATGCTAATCAGCGACAAGAGACGCCGCATGTGGCAAGACGACAACGTGAACGACGACTGCGGCAACAACATGTGTTGCACTTGCTTCCACAGCGCATGCAACACAGTAAAACTGAATGTGCTCGACTGGAAAGTGCCCCTTGTCCAAGTTAAAAGACGGCTCTCAAACAAACGGAGACAACCAGTTAGCATTGACTACAGGGTATCACAACATCTGTCAGTTGGTCGCTGTATGCGCTCAATCACTTGACCCGCAAAACTTATAAGTGTGTGCCAGTCTCTGGGTCTGAAGTGCGGTCGATTCAACAGGTGGAAACACAGCAAGGAAGGCATGCAATATTTGCAACATTGGCAACTGTGGCAACAGAATCGCCGCACGCGAACATTATTCAATTGACACGCCGACCTGTTGCACACAATGAATATTAAACATCTGGTTGTTTGGTAAGTTTCAATTCATCATTTCTTTCAAACTTAATAGATGTCACAAGTTTTCTAAATGATTCAAATAATTCATTACCTAAGGATCTTTCCTTATTGCAATAATCATTTAAATTGATCAATTGAGAAGAAGCGAATCGAGCGATATTTCATATATTTTTGCGTAGCATCGTTAATATCTGATTGATTGGTGAAAGCAAAAACATAATAATAATATATACATATATGGTAGAAATTTTTCTTGTCATTGTCATATACGTACATTTTTTATTTTCAACAATTTTTTTAATTTGCAATAGTTGGTTTTAATTAGTCTTCTAGACTATATCTTGTAACCGTTTAATCTTGAATCTTATTCTTATCTAATATTTAATTAATTTAATATATGAACTACTTAAAACAAGTTGAATTTCACAGACTTAAAAGTCAAGACAGAATAATGGCTGGATATATTAATCCCATTGGCAAATATAAATCTCACACACAGCTATGATTTATAAGGTAAACTTTCAGTACTTGCCACTACGTTACTTCTATTGTAATTATTAAAAACCACTATAGCTATGGAATATATAGAATAGTTTTATAAAATTATTTAAAATGAAATTCTTTTGAACAGGATTCTGAATATCATATCTCATAATAACATTTATATGAAGCGAAAGTTATATTTTATATATAATGCATGTACTCGTGGGATTGCATAAGTATTGAAATACAATGTTTGTTTCCACCATTTGAAACTCACGCTTCTTGGCCGGGTCATTAATCATTTGGCCATGCAGCAGTGTCGTAGAACTTGATTTATTTTTGGGGGTCCAAAACAAAATGAATATTTTCTTTGCTTCTTACGCAACACTGGTCACAAGATTGATGTGACATTTGTGTTGGCTCTCGAGAAATATGGCAGAAATATGGCAGCCGTGGCAACCCTGGCAGCTCCTGACAGCCCTTGGCGACTGCTCTTCAAGAAATTGGCAATGAAAAATTCTAGCGCTGGCCGAAACGACATTTCAATTTGAAAGTGCTTCGCACTCTACTACACTGCATTTTTCTCTCTCTCTCTCTCTCTCTCTCTCTCTCTTTTCTTTTCTTTTCTCTCCTTTCTCTTTCGCTCTATCTCTCTCTCGCTGTCGACATGGCCGCGTTGACATTGAGTGCGAGAAATATATCGCCCGCAGCATATTTTGGGTTTTGGGTTAACTTGCTTTGCGTTCGGATTCGCCTTCGCCGGCTGCCATGGTTGCCAAGCCATGGCAGACATTCTGGCACGCCATCTATCATCCGAGCCCCAGCTCCAAGGGTTGTTGATGGTCTCCATAAATTATTTTTGCACGCGCACCCTTTATACAAAAACCATTTTTGCGCAGTGTACAGACATCAAAAGCAGGGCGGGAAGCTAGAAGAAAGCTAGAAAGAAAGAATGAAAGAAAGAAGCGAGGCTCAGACCAAAGCCCATTTCGTTAATAAAACGTTCAGTTTTGGCAATGAATGCGCCTGTCGTATTCCACAACTCATTGTGGCAATCAAAAAAAGGGATCCAGCTACAAGAAGGCAAATTATTCATGTGTAATTATCATGATTCTCAACAACTCGTATTCAGATTTTAATTCATTTCGACATTAACTCTTTTTACGTCATATTCTCCTGGAAGTGCTATATGTCATTTTAATGTTATCTATAGTGGTAAATTTTGATTCTTTTCTGGGTTATGGATCGAAATATTTTGTAGGATTTAAGATTCTTTCGCCTGGTTCATGTATACTTAACAATATATTTGATTATTAAACTGGCATATAAATGTTGTTCAGTATTATGGCGATACGATATCGATGTTAGCTTCAAAGCTGAAAAAATGTACGGGCTTGTCAGGGGTGCTAGTGGCGGAAAAAAACAAAATATGGGTTGACTTGCAGAGAATGTCAATCGTCAACATTCGGTGATTAGATTTTAACGAACGACGTACAGACAGAAGGACGCCTGCAAGAGAACCGACTCTCTTTTCCCTTCGGAACAGAGTATATAAATGTTGTACAATTGAACGCTAACCTCAGCGACCTCTCAAACTTGTCTAGAAAATTCTCACCGGGCACAACACAAGTTATCAAGTTATCAAAGGGGACTTTGAGCTCCCCACTCCCCGCTCTAAATGTGTTGGGGAGACTCCAGATTGTAACCTGTAAACACGAGTAAAATGGCCACACAGTCATTTGCGCTGCTTAAAAGTTGATGCGAAAAGTTTGACACCACACTTTAGCGGTGTGGCAGGCGGGTGGAGTATGAGGAGGGGAGGGGAGGAATCCTACAAAGTGAACCGACCGCCGGTGTCGACGCCTCCGACAAACACACAATTAAGCACTCACACACACAATTAAGCCGACTTTCACACACACACACACACACACAACCTGCCATGCTCGTAGTCCCCATACAATTTCCGCAAGTCGGAAAAGACGGTAATTTATACCTTTTGCCCCATATGCTATGGCATGGTAATTTGTTAAGTAGAGTTAAAATAATTGCTCGTATTTATAATTTACACATTTTGCCCTGGAAATTTATCGTCGTGCTGAATGTGCGCTAGATATCACACAGGCCCCACGTGAACCCCTCGCACCCCATCATATCGTTCGGAACGCTCCCATTCTGAGCTCCAAAGAGGCTGCTGGAGAGCTTGTCTTGCATTTTTCGGTTATTTCGCGTTGCGCCTCGCAAATTTATGGCCCCAACTTTAGCCTCTAAAGGAAACGGCGGCCTCTAAAGCAGACATAAGTGTTGTTGGATGAGAAAGGGGGCTAGGAGAAGGCAGCTCTATAAGCGGAGCTGCCAGACTTGGAGTCGGAAAGTTTTAGTAGCTATTAATTTCTCTTTCTCTCTCGCCAGACGAACGAACTTTCCATTTCGCACTAAATATGAATTGCAATCCAACATTTTCTAGACTGAAATCAAAGCAGGCGCGTCGTTTTCCTTGGAAGTAGAGTTTTATCGAGTTTTTAGTGATGATCTGGTACTTGGTTCTAAAAGCCGACTAGATACATATTCGTATTGAAATGTTAATTTATAAACATTATAAAATATTTTAATGAATTCATCGAAAAAACATTTAAGACCATAAAGCATCTAAGCTGATTTTTACAGAAAATCCCATTGCGACCGTCGTTGTCACAATGGATCAAATCGTGCCATACTGATAACTAAAGATTAATTTAATAACGGCAGTACTTTAGTAGGGAGTACCAGGGGAAATGATATTAAATTGGAATTTGAATATATTCTTTATCAGATAGTAAGAACTAGATATCCAAAATCCGAAATGGGCAAAATGTGCCCATAGCTTTTAAGATGTAGGAGAAATGCTTGAAAAATGAAAATGTTATCGACAATGACGTTTTATGGATAATCGAAAACAAACACGATATGTCCGTGATATAGGGAGAGCATACTTGTAAAAATTTCAAGTCTCTAGCTTTTGTAGTCGCTGAGATCGGAGCGTTCATACATACGGACAGACGGCCTGATCATTATTTGACCAACATAGTATTTACTTCTATGTATTTTTTTTTTCTTTGCTTAATAAATGATTCGTTTCACTCAATATCAAACATCTTCAACTTAATCATTAATATCCGAGCTCTATCCTCATTATAAAATCTTGATAAAGTAGATTCATTCACATTGACTCTCTGAGTTATAGACACTTTAAACGTCTATATCTTGTCAGGACTGTGTATGGAAATTACGAATAGAAAAATATTTAAGATCCTGATCAAGACTCGGCATCCTAAGACAGGATCATAAAAAAAGGTAAAATCAGTGGATGTATTCGATGAAAAGTAGTTTCTTCTTCCTGTAAAATAACTACTTGGATTTGAATTCAGCTTGTTTAAGATCATGATGTATTGTATGCCATTGACATTATACTATTGGATGGATATCATCGAGTGGAGTCTGGGAGAGACATTGCCAATAAGTTCGCACTCTTTCATATGCCGACTGGTGATTTTCCACCAAATTACCAAGTCGCACCCTCTTCGAATTTTTAAGAACCATAAAACATTGCAAACAATAAATTTCGTTTTAATGGCTCGCGAAGTGCGGGAAATTTCGCTACTTACTTTGTGTGCTGCGAACATTTTATAAAACATTTATTTGCTTGATTCCTAGCCTCATTTCCTCGAAAATATATCGTCTGGGTGAGCGGCTCGTTTGCGACGTACCCTGGCAATAATGAGGCCATAAAAAGGGTTAAATAAAATGTGCAGCAATTGCTGTAAGGCCGACCCCGCATTGAATCCCGCACCCCCTTCTCCAATACCCTCTTCCACTAACTTGCCCCACGTCCGGCCCCGCCCCGGATCTGGGCCACTGACAGCGAAAATTTGCACGCTCCTATTTTCCCGATTTTCGCGCCGTTGCTTAAGAATTATCGACGTCTTTAAGCCTCGTAGATGTAAAAGGGAAGTGGATTGGTGCTATCGTGGCGGACCCGCATAGAAATTACAGCTTGTAGCTACAAATTGCTTCCGTTGCAGGCACTTTAAGGCTCCTCTGAGAGTTCTGAGGGCCTCCTAAAATAGACACATCAATGAAATTTATTAGCTTGCATGTGCAACTGTAACTGTGACTGTGTGTATAAGTGTCTAAGGCTGAGCTACCGGACTTGGAAAAGATTTTGGTGGCAAAAACGGAAGTAAGCTGCTACTAATTTGGTGGCTTTCCTACTCCAAATACGATCCAGTTAAAGAACTTTCGTTGTTCTTCCAAGCATGAAATTCAACAATTTCTATAATATTTGGCAGACCCCAATTAATTAGACTTATAGTTTTTTTATAGTTTAATTTGGAAAATGCTTTCTATCTATTTACATAAATATATCATAAACAAGATCTACATAAAGAACAGAGTTTTCATTTTCAAATTCTAGAAAAAATAGTGTTGAAACCAATCAAGGTAATAGATTTTGTTAGAGTATTTTGATAATTTGATCATTTTCGAGTCCCAAATGTGTTGCCTTTAATGAATTACTATGATCACTTAGCACTATATATATAAATGTTGACAAACTATAGTATATTAAAGTAGTCAATTTCAAATAATTTAATTAACTGTTTTGTTTATTCAAGTTACAACAAATTTTATTCAAGATTATAAGAGTATTCATTTTAAAATTATGAACACTTACTTTTGATTGCGTCTGTATTTATTTATTATTTATAAATCTGTAAAATAATTATTAAAATAATATTAATTTTCTGTTATTGAGCTCTTAAATAGTTATCGGATTACTACAAATACGTACTTGGTCAATTTTGTTTATTCAAAATTAATTATTATAGCGTCTAATATTGTTAAATATTTTGGACAATTCTCATAGCTAATGGGCATTTTCCAGAAACCTATTGAAGCAGTTCTTCTGCAGAATGTGTTAATGCATTTGTATACCTATCTAATGAGGCCTCGTGCGGACTTATGCGATTCTTTGATGTTGCCGCGGTTTTCACACATTTATGACTTTATGATATGAGCCATAACAACAACATAACGAAACGAATGGAATCGCCGAATTTGTACAGAAATGGAGGAAGTTGTGGGGAACGGAGAATCATACGACTGCGTTTCATTTACATTGCAGTTTGTACACGGTGTTGTTTTTTGTTCGTATATTTATTTATTTCGCCTATTTTCAGTTTTTATGGCGAAGACATATTGCGGGCATCCCATTTGCTTTCAGCCACACACGTAACTCTCCCGGTCTACTCTCCGACTCCCCGACTAGTTTACGATTCCTCAAATGAGGTGAACACACGGCTCCCAGCGGCACATCAAAGGGACCGCGTGCACCACGCCCACACAGTGCCTATGCCACTTGGTCTATGAGCTGGTCCCTGGAAATAAATGATGAACAATTCCAAAGAATATTTGCCTTGTCAGTTTACAATAGTCAAACAGAAGATATCATTTTATGGCACCAGATCTACGTAATCCCTTTCGGAGCATAACTTTTTTTAATATTTATAAACAGAAATATATTTAGACATAGTAAAACTTTAAAGCCTGCCAAGGAGCTGTTTTAGTTTATGGTTGATTTAATTCTTGTCATTCTTTTTCGAATCGTGAATTTTGATTTTGAATTAAATTTCTTTGTTTTTATTAAAAAATATTCAATCTTTCTATTCCTCAAATAGCACTCACAACTCATCATTGGCTAAGGGTCCAAAATAACACCAGCTTGCGATTCGAGTTCGAGTCTTCGGTTTTCCGTGGTTTGTCTGATTGAGAAAGTCATTTAGACAATTGGTCTACCGGGTGCAACGTAATTTATTATATTTGACCCTTTATAATTTAATCACTTACACATAAACTACATATATTCGATGCTTATTATGTTGCTTACCTTTAAAGTTGAATAACTTTGAAGATTCTGGGAGAATCAAACATTACATTACATTAACTTCTGTCTAGTTAGATGCCATGGGTAAACTTTGATCCAAGTGTAGACGCCGAGGTCCGACGCATCTCGCCCCTTTGCATTTACTTATCAATCCGTAATCCCCTATCCCCAAATCCCCTCCGCATTCACCCTCCATTTGGCACTTGACCACATGAAGCATTGTTGTGGTCGACAAAGTCCATGACTTTATTAATTGCTGCTCATTAGCGCTCCGGGCTCATTAATCAAAGTGAGCGCAGAGCCGGCGGCGTGCCGTGGCTTTCCATTGTCCAAAATTCTACTTGGAAATTGAGCCTCCGCTCGGAGCCAGCCACGAACATGACCCGCAGATACAGACAAAACATAATTTACTGGCAGCCAAGTGCAGATAAGCCTTCCAGCTCTGCCGCCTCATTGACAAACTGCAGACAGCTCCGAGTCGGAGTCGAGGAGTCGGAGAAGAAAACGGAGACGGAGTCGCAATCGGATCGGACAGGAGGCGCCCTGAAAACTTTGTCGCCATTGGACATTATCGCCATTTCTAATCGACGCAGCTACAAAATGATTGAAATTCAAGCCGAGCCCCGCCAACAGCAGCAGCAACAACAGCCCTGAACATATAATAAATGACCTGCGGCCACACCAGGGAGCCCAACTGGGACCAGACGACACTTGTAACTGAATACCCCGCTGCCCACAGACCCTGGCCGCCAACCTCCGGACCTCCGGACCTCGGGGCTGCGGGGAGCATGTGTAAACTTTCCAAAAGAGCTGACACACTAATTAGCGCCCATTGATCATTTTGGGTCTGGCGCCTGGGTGTGACAACGACGACGATGATGTCGACAGTAAGGAACATAGAAACAAATCTGAAGCGTCTGCAGCCGAACTGCAAGTAAGCTTTCTGTCGGGTACAGCCAAAAGCCAAATTAACTGATTAAAGCTAAAAAGATAAGGTATAATACTTCTTAACTAGTCTACAAAATGTTGTTTTAAAATTTTAAAATGGTCTCTATAGCGATTTGAGTTAGGAATCAGTAAAAAGTATTTAAGTAAGACAAATCTTGGATAAAAATGATACACATTTACAGTTAAACTTTAAGATCTTAAAGATGCATTAAAATATTATTTGTATTCGATTTTAATTTCAAGTCTCAAAGTAAGAAATAAATAAATGAATTACAACATTTCGTTTTTCAGGCCATAAGTATAAAACCAATATAACCAACTTCATTTCCTGAACAGGGTATTTTGTGGTATTTGTGAAACACACAAGTAAGAAATTTACAATGGGAGGATATCAATTGAGCAGTTCGGCGCAGCACTTAATGGGGAATGTATATTTGAATGGCATAATCATCGAGATGCTTAATAATCATATTGGGGTTGATTCGGCTTTGGTCATATAAATGTGTAGTAGAGAATAGAGTTGTCTGGCACAGCGGGTTCCATGTCAACGGGTGGCTGATCCTGGAGACGATAAGTGAGCAGAGTTAAAGTTTTAATTGGTTCGTCGTGTATTTTATTCTGTCCTCTGTCTCGAAACGAAGCCTAATTAACATGTAGTACACTCTTAATGACCACAACTCATAAACATAATTCACAAGAGAAAATTCAATTGGGCAAAGCTTAAGCTCTGCCCTTTCGCCCAGAACTCGGAGCCCCGACTGGGGAACGGCTTAAAGGGCCATAAATTAATTAAACCCATTTAACATGCATCATAAATTTATAAACAATACACCCAAAGCTAATTAGGCGACACGAAAACTGCTACGTACGTAACTAGCAGGACCATAGAGTCAGAGTGTAAGTGTCGGAGCGAATTTACGGTTTCGTTTTGCGTCCAAGATTGGAGCATCCATCCCACCCATAGGCAATGGATAAATACGAAGGAGGTGACAAAATATAAATTGACTTCTTTTATTTAACAACATTTTTCTAAGACGCAATGCATTCTTAAATTTTTTTGACACAAATACATTATACATATATATTTATATATATTAATGAGTGCTATTGAAGCTATCTCCAACTGTTCCTTTGTTTATTTAATCCTCAGCTTGTCACATTACAACTCCTCTGGATCAGCCCTGATTACATTTTGGAAACAAAGGAACTATATTTGAAACATTGTTTTGTTTTACGAAATTGTAATTATTTTGATATATCGATTAACTGCATTCTGAGCGACTATATCCAAAGTATTCATTAAATACCTGACATCGATATCCTGTTGTAGACATTACTTTACTTAATACCACAGATTTATATCAAATGAATGTTTGGCCAATATATAATTATATCCTCGCAATATTAAGTCAGACATGGAAGTAACATTTAATTTTAAATAGTCTAAAAACTTGTTCATTTTATTATAAAAATTATGACACAAGTATACGGAACCAGTAGATTTATAGATTTAAATGAATGAACTACTATTCCGTTTATTTTTCTGTATTTATGATGTAATCGGAAACAAGTTTGAAAACTCTAGTGTTATTTGTCAAATTTTGCTTACTTCTCTATATGCGTACATCAGAATCTACGCATAGACGAATACACGCCGCTAGATACGAAAATTACGTGGCTACTGATAAATTTACGGGCCTTCAGGAAATGCTCGAGTTTCTAACTTTTTTGTTTCTTATCCGAGCTTAATGAAACTTTTCGTATACGTTAAGTACACTATAATGCGAAGACCTTTCGAATCTCAGCTTTTTATCTATAAAAATGAAAATAAATGTTTTCTCCCCAATAATTCGGAAACGGGGACAAGTAGTCAAAATCGGAAGTATGCGTGTCTTCCTTAACTGAATATATAAGTAAGTTTGATGTATTTGTTATTGATAACAAGAAAACGGAAAGACTTATCAATAATCAAGTAAATAAAATCGACATACATGTGGAAGAAGAAGAACCTACGTACATACAAAAGAATGAAAGAACGGACGGGCGGTCGCACAGACAGACAAACGAACAGGACTTAATTGATTTATCTTACTTTATGGGGTCTGCAACGACTCCTTCTGTCTGTTACATACAGTTTCATAAAAAAGGAATACCTTGTTCCCCCATTTTAATGGGTTCAGGCTATAATACCTTGAGATATTTGTGACTAAGCTAAAAACAGTTGTCCGTTTACTTTGTTTTCGTGGATTGGTTGCCTTGCTTTGTAAATTAACATAATAGTTTAAGCTGGGGGAGGTCGACTACGAAATGATATGCCCATTTTAAAAAGTGCACTGGGTATACAAAATGAATTTATAGTCAAACTGAATGCCATAAATAATAAAGTGCAAGCCCCTGACTGGGAGACCACGTCTCCACAGACTCCCAATTCGTATTGCCGGGCATCCTCCGAGGCAAATATTAGTACAATGAGAACAGCTCTGGGTTGGGAGTTGGAGACCTCCGGTGGCAGCAACTGCTGTTGGCCAGTCAATTGCCACACAGGCAACACTTTCTGCTCCGTGAATTTTAGGATTTACGCTGACAGCTTGTAAGGCTTGGCTCGGGGAGGAAATTGTCGAGCGCGACTCGACTTAACGTGATGAGTCTTTGAGGTCTTGGTCAAAAGTATGGAGTTTTTGTTGCTTTTTGTTGCCTTTGGCTTCCACGGCTCATTTTGAGGTGCCTCCTTTTCGCCCACCCCTCAGGTGCAAGCAACAGCTAATGTGGAATGCACTCCGCAGAATGCTAAACGACATCGGTGGCACTTTGTGGGCGCAGACAGTGCCATTAACATAACTCACCGCAATCGCCGAGTCAGCCCTTTGGCCTAAAGCAGGGCAGCAACAACCCCCAGCCACCCACACTCTCCACCCCTTCCTTCCACTCTCGGTTGGGGCTGGCAGGTCGTAAACATTGTTTTTCTTTGGTTTTTAATTGGATTTTATTATGCCAGCCGAAAGTTAGCTGTCTGATATATTTATGATTATTATGTTGCCGCGCTTTTGGCCTTTTTTCGGCAGGGCTGCGGCATCGACCACGTGCAACTGCCCATGAAGTGAACTAACTGAGCGAATATATTAATTTACACTAATTAAAGATTATAAATTGGTTAACCGATCGCATATACGAAACTAAATTCTTGTAAAAAAAGTTTCGGCTATTCAAAAATACATTGGACAACATTTTTTATTTAAGGCATGAAAACCAAAGACCATCATTTTGAACTTGGTCTGACGTATCGCCGAATGAACAACTTTTTGTTCCGTGGTTGCCGCCCTGATCTTGGAGCAGCTTTCATTTCGCCACTGCGAGTTAATTGCTTGGATGAGCAACTAATTTGATGGCATTTCAGAAGACCCGAAGAGAGCTTCAAACAGATAAAATTTATATGTGTGCGAGGGGGTGCATGTGTAATGGCACTTACCGAGTCCTCACCCCCACCTATCAACGATTCCGCTTAAAAGATAAAAAGCGGCATTGCGCTCATTCCAAGTGCGAGCAGGAGAGCGAGAGGGGCAGGGTGTGAGACGACCTTATGCCGTATGCACATACAAATTTATACCATATTCAAATGGTTGCGTTGGGGGCGTCTGTCGAGTTTGTTTCACCGCCAGATAGTGAGTCCACTGTATGCGTGTGTGTGCGTGTGTGTGGGCTGCCTTTTATGCAGTCAACGATTTTCATGCTTGAGCGATTGCCGCAACGAGCAGCGGCCTGAGGGGACACGCCACGAGGAAGAAAGGGGACTTGGGTCTGTGACTGAAGCAGGCGGCATAATTAGTTTGAAACGGAAGCTAATTTATGTTTTGGCAGTTATGTTTAAATTAATGTTACAAAATTAAATGCTCATAAATAAAAGTAAATTTATGGTCGTTGCTGTTGCCCAAACAAGCGCCCCGACAGCAGCAGCAGATCCTTCCTGATGTGGGTGCCACTTATTCGAGGCATTCACGGCCAAATGGAAAATTTCTTTATCACACATAAAGCAATTTGTTCTTATGGCCAGCACACAAATTCGACCTACAAATTCCAACAACGTGTACTGGGTCCATTAATGCGGCTATAGCCAACGGCACTTTCACATTCTCCGAGTCGAAGCCAGCGTTCAGGTATTTATGAGTGCGTCTGACGATTTATCAACGTACATGCGTATATATATATATGTATATGTATATATATATAGATGTATATATATATATATATGATATTTTACTGACAATATATTTTTGTTGTTGAGTTGCAAAATATAATCTAGGTAGGTTGTTGACCGAATAATTTAACGTTATTAATTTATAATAATTTAATAAACTTTCAAACGAATTTTTGACTAAGAATTCGAGCTCTGCCTGAAGTTTACCATACCTAATTACTGGGCTTTAAGAGAAGTTTAATCAACCGATCAATAAACCAATCAACATATTTAGTTGAACCTTTAAAAAAGAAGGAAAATAACGAGCATTAAATTATTTTATGAAAAATGATGAAGTTTAATTCTTTATAATGTGCAGTAATCAACTGTAAATTGTGTGCGGCAGAACGTTAAATGAAAATATGCAACTATATAAGTTCACCCTCTTGAAAATGGGATGTTGTAACAAAATTGCATGGTCGTAAAACTGAGGGAATGGAAAACCTTTCAAATTTCCAACGCAATATGTCAGTTCGTTTCAACAACGCTGCCAACTGTGTCCAGGACAGAAGAGCTCACAAGCACACACATACACACACACACAAAAGAAAGCACAAATGAATGAAAAATGAATTTAATTGCCCTATGTTGAGTGTCAACATTTTTGAAATGGGTTCGCACATGGATCAGACAAAGGACTCCGGACAGCTTCGCTGACAAAACAAAAAATGTGCTGGAGAGCAACATTTTGGCAACATTTTTATGACAGCAACAGCAGTAAAACTTTGACCTCTGTCTGCGCAGTTCACATGCCAGGCAGGACTCTATGTGGGGGCCCTTCTGACCCACATCAGGTCCCAATCGTTCAAACGCATGTCGAGAGCTTGGACTCCCTCACCCCGGGCAACTCCAGCTGGGAATCGAACTACTTTTACATATTTTTTGGTTGGTTTTTCACATTGTTTGTCGGTGGCCATCAAAGCGTATTTTGCTCACTTTGCCCGTCTCACTCGGCTGTCAGTCGACAAATCTCTTTCCTCTCTTTCAACGCTCGCTCTTTCGATTCAAAGTCAGATTCGGCTTTCAGCATTCAGCCTTCAGCCTTCAGCTTTCAGCCTTCGGTCTTCGGTCTTCGGTCTTGGGTCTTCGGTCTTGGTTTGCTGTCTCTGGCAGCAGCAACCGCAAAGAGCAACGTAATGAAAAGTGTTTGGTCATTTATTGTTTAAATGTCTGACAGCATGTTGACAGCCAAATGGCAAAGTAAGTTGTCAGACAGAAACAGCAACATCCACAACAAAAACAACAACAACAACAACAACAATAACACCAAAGCAACAGACAGAATCAGAATCGAGACCACGAGGACCGGCTCTGACGATGGCTTCTGCTCTGCTTGTGGCAGCCAACGAACTGGGAATATGGAGAAGAGGTGGGTTGGACAACTGTTAGGCTTTGGGCCTCACTGCATCAACTACTCGCTCTGACCAATCCTCCCAAGAATCTGGCGACGTTCACTTTGATAATATTTGATTGGCTTTTGATTTTTCTCATTCCGAATAAAATTTCCTTCGGTCTGCTTTCAAAGATGGGTAAAATCCCTAATTATATAAATTATTTGTAATAATTCATTCATTCAATGTGCAAAGAACCAAACCCTTCGGTTAAGGCCGCACACGTGTACGCGCTCCACCTGTTATAATCGTCCTCCCGCATGACTACGCTGAGATACCCTTCCAATTAATTTTGCTATATAATATAATATATAATATGTCTTTTACATTACGAATTTTACAATTTTACAAATTCTTAATCTCCCAAAAAAAGTGAATAATTGCGACCAAACTTCTTTCTCAATTATTATTTACGAGACCAATTAAGAGTAAGAAAACCAGACAACTAAATTTGTTGGTCGGATGTGGAACAGATAAAAGCAGTTGGAAGTTGTGTTGGACGCTATGGTATTCTAATCTTTTTCAATTAGAATGGTATTAATCACTAATATTCCTCGGGATTTTGGAATGTGCATGCTCTTTGATTTGAATGCAGTTGAGTCGATTTCGCCAACTCCGTCTGACTTTTTTTCTTTAGGTAGTAACGCATCGATGTTTAAACTTTGAAGTAAAAAAATCTAGAGATTTGAAATTGAAAACGTTTTAGCTATTCGAGCATATCTCATACATCTTAAGAGATACCGTCAGCATATTCAGTTTATGAGAAAGCTATTTTCCCCAAATCCGGAGAATACTCAGCTCAGGAAAAAATTCATTAAGATCGGATAATAACCCAAAAAGTTATAGTCTCGCTGATTTGTTAACCTATTTTGGAGAGAGATGTAAGCAAAATATTCTAAAGCTTGTAGCTTATATTCCTTAGTGCTAGAAATTTCTGTGAAAGAAAACCATCTCAATAAATTTATTTTATTTCTGCAAGCCAGCAGATACTGTAAGACTTACTAGTCTCTAATTTAAATACATACATCAATGTCAGCAAAGCTACTAAGATTTCTAAGTCCACTGTCAATGAAAATTTAAAAAAAAATATTCCTTCGACAAATTAAAAACTACTGAAACGTGATTTACAAAAAATAATAAATGCGCATCATTCTGGCTAAACTAAGGTTAATAATTAGTTTAAAAAAAATCAATAGTTAAAAATGGCATTTAGAGCAGTAAGTGACAGAATAGATAGAAAAAAATAGTAACGACTGCGAGAGAGAAAGAGAGAGAGAGAGAGAGAGAAAGCAATTGTCGACTGACAATTGTAAACTGTTTAAATAAAATTTATGACTGCCCAAATGTGTCGCCATATAATTCCGTGTACTTTAACATAAAATTTATCACAATTTGCGTTCACATGTTTCTTTGGGTTTGCCTCTACGCCCCTCCATTTTAATAGTTTATGCGCTACACTGACAGGTTTAATACCCTTACGAGGGTTATAAGCAATCCGAAAAGAAGTGCAGGATGGATAAGAGAAAAAAACATGTTTTATTTAAAGTTTGCTTTTATATGTGTAGGCAAAAAAGCACCACTATATGTATACACATAAAGATGTCTTTATTATTATTGTTATTATTATTATTATTTCTACTACGAAGGAAATATTCAGTTCGATCAGCAGCTGGCATTGACTAAAGAGTATCGCGTGGTTGAGACGAATTCGTCTTTTCCATGTTTTGATTTTATATTCTTTATTCATGTCCACATGTATTCCGAATGTGTGCTGGCGAAATAACAGTAATTGAAATTTATTGCACAATTTACCGCTGGTGCAGAGAGGGTCGGGCGCGGGGCTGAGATCGCAGCTGGACGGACTTCAATGTTTCATTCGCGCTGCTCACTGCGTTCATTTGTTCATTCGCTCAAGCGTTCAGTTGTTCAGGTTTATTTTGTTGGCTCGTTCGCTGCGCGACATATTGAAATTGATGTCAATTTAAAAAGCAAAGTTGTCGTGTCAATCATAAAACTCAATTATCGCGCAGCACTCAGAGGCGGGGGAGTTCAGATAATGTGGTTGGTTCGGAGGGTGGCGGGGGTGTGGCAGGACAGTTAACAACTCAATTTGAAAGCGTTTTTACGCGTGTCTGTCTTAAAGCCCTCTCCGCCGCTCCCCATCAGCAGCACCCCCACAATTTTCTATGCTTCACCATTTGATTGCCGGCAATCAGACGCGCTTGATGATCATCATCAAAACATGCCACTTGTGTTTTGTGCGCTAATCGCCTCTAAATCGAGCTGACTGCAGACACACACACACACACACACAGGCAACTGTCTGAAAGGCCCCACGCTCAGCACTTAAGTGCTACGGGACTTTGAGTGGCAGCAATGTTGTTGTAGGTGCTCGGCTTTCCAAGTGATTTGTATGCCCTGTAGCCCATGGGGCAGGCTGTTGGTGGCGGAGTGAGGGTGGGGGGCGTGGCAAGTAAGAGACCCAGATGAATGTACATCATAAAGATCAAAGCGGCAGCGGTGACTATATAGAGTTTATGTGTTACATTTCATAAATATTGAACATATATATATTGTGCTTCGAATCCCTAAATAAGGACATCCCTACTACTGTGAATGAATTATGTTTCAATCTCTAAATAGTTTTTCAAAATAAATTTATCAAAATGAAAACAAAAAAACGTGAAAAGTATTCTTTTAAGCTATAAGATACTTTTAAATATACTCTTTTTACCTATTTTATATATATGTATACATATGTAGACGTATTTCACCCATTTATTTATATGTGTGGGTTAGAGCTATGAGTGAGCATTATTTGAGCTTTTGGTTCAAACAAATCCAAGAAATCTCTCACAAAAAGTATTTGTTATTTCTTGTAAGAGATTATAAAAATGTTTTACTGAATATTCATGTTAATATGATTTAACAGAATATCTAGGAGAATAGCTCTCTCGGTATGCCTTTTATCACTTCTATAATCCGTATAGAGTATTGGCATAAGGCATTACAGTAGCATTGAATGACAACAAGAGCTGAATAGATCTATAAGCCGCACGCACGCCTGTGTAGCGCATTGTGGAAACAAATCTCAATTAAAACTGTCACAGTCACTCAAAACAAACTGTCAACTTTATTATTAATTAAATGTCAGATTATAGTCGGTACACAGGCTTTCATGCAACACCGAGGGGAGCGAGCAAATCCGTTGCCGTCAAAGACGTCGCACACTCCTTTGAAGAGAACGCCAACTCGTAAACACAAACGCAGACATAAAGATGCAGATACAGATACAGACACAACTACAACTACAGATACAGAAAACGAATCTGACAACCATTTCAAAGAGCTTTTTTGTACTCGCAAACACACTTCGAAAATCACAATCTCCAGTTCAGTGGGCTGGAAAGGCTAGTGGATTAGAGCATGCATTAAATGTAATCGCAATGAATTTTGAAAGATGATTAGTAAGTCGTCAATCGGCAATAGTCAATCGTCAAGCAAGGTCCTAGGTACGTAATCCCTAATTCCAGAGATTACGATAAGGCGAAAAACCGAAACGCCACTTAATTTGGCACTTGGGAACGTCAAACATATACTTCAATTTGTTGCATCCCTGAATCAAATCCAATCTAATCCAATCGAAGACACATATCAAATTGAGGCACTTACAAATCGGAAAGAAGTTCTCGGTATTAGGTTTTTTTTGACAAGCGGTAAGTAATGAAATTGATTCAGATAAGTTGTTGTTTTCATAAATATTTATTTTTATATTTGGTGAATTATTATGTGAATAAGATACGAATAGATTGTCCCGGACTGGATTAAGACCACATTTTCACTCGATTTCAAAATATCTTCTAAAGTAAACTATTGTGGTAAGCAAAAATACTTTCTAAAACACTGATTTTTATCATAGCGAAAAAAGAATCTATTGGTTTTGTGTTGCAGTCCGTCAACCCCTGCTCCTTTTGCTATATATATATAGAGAATTCACATTTGGATGGACTGATTGGTACCATATCTAGTGAAAAGTTAAAGTTTTTAATTTCTGCACTCTTGGTTCATTCGTAAGTACTATAAGTAATCGGTTTATCAAAACTTAAATTCCCTGGTTGTAATAATGATAAAATACATTTTCTTTTTCAGGGGCATAGAGAAAAATAAAATGATAAGCCTTGCGAATCTCTTTTACTACCATCAATTTTATAGATAGGCATAAGTCAAAAGATGTTTACAAATAATTAAAATATGTATCCGTGGGTTCAAGTCGAGCGATCGATTTATGGCCAGTTGGCAGTTACAGCGAACAACACCTCTTAACTGCACGTTTTGTGCGACATTCATTTGAGTCAATTCCCTACGAAAGACACATTGGGGCAAAAACGATTGAGCCCGCTACAAATCAATTCCAGGTTGACAACTTAACAGTCTAATCGAAACCAACAAAATGGTTGCCGCTGTGAAAGAGACCCTGGCTGGGAGCTTGACTCAGGTCGGTCGGTCGGTCGGTCGGTCGGTCGGTCGGTCGGTCGGTCGGTCGGTCGGTCGGTCGTTAAGTCCGTGAAGCGGTCTGTCGAAAGGTTGGTCGGTCCGTCAGTCCGTCAGTCCGTCGGTAACGCCAACTCAATTGACCAGCAGCTGTCCACATAAAGTCTAAATACAGTCCAGTGCCAATGTCCAGTGGTCAGTAGTCCGCCACGCCCCGCTCCGCCCCGGCCAGACCCCATCTGAAGTTCGGGAATTGTCATATTGCAAGCGCACGCAGGCGCAGCGTAAATGTTAAAAATTATAGTTAAACTCATAAATTACGGGTAGAGTCGGTTGCTGAAACCCGTTGCCGTTGTGGTTCTTGTCGGAGCTCAGATGCGATCGGCGGGGCCCTGACAGCTCTGGCTCTCTGGTCTTTTAGACAATTTAAAGGCGGTTCGTACTCAATAAACCAAATTCCACACATAATTAATCGATGCCAATGCCGATGCCGGAGCCGGAGCCGCAGCCGCAGCCGCAGCCGCAGCCGTAGCCGTAGCCATAGCCGGCTGCAAAGTCGTCACGCTGTTTGTGCTTTTTACAATATTTTGTTTTGACTTTGAATGTGGGCTTGAGTGAGTTGGTTCGGTTGGGTTTCTGTTGATGCGGAGAGGTGTGCGCAATACGAAACTTTTTAATAGTCGCGCCATAATCGTAAATCTTTTGTGTCCGACGCAGTGCAACGACATGGCAGCTGGCGGGCCAGTTGGGCCCCAGGCAGTTGTGGCACTTGGGGCAGGCACTTGGAGCTTGGAGCTTGGAGCTTGGGGCTCGGGGTAGCTGAGGCAGCGGCACTTGCAAAGGATTCTGTATATACCTCTCTCCAAATCAAGTAAATGTTCACAGCTTAATTTATCGCTATTTATCGCTCTTACATGCCCAAGACTACGACTATAAAACAATTACTATACCTAACACACTGTATGGTCTCAATGTGAGTACAAGAATAAACAAAACACTGTGGAAAGAGTGAGGTCAATAAGCTGTATAATTATTTTTAGATGTATTGTCTAATGTGAACACTAGAATACCATTGCACAAATGGCCCTCACCTGTCCATTTGTCAATATTAGAAATATTATATAAAGAAGCTGATCTAGTAGGTGCGCAAATTGTTAATAAGATAGGTTTTTTTTTTTAAACTAAAACGTGTTATCGATAACAAGCAAACGGAAAAAGTTATCGCCAGTCAGAAACTAAATCGGAAGGGAAATCTTAACCGGGATTTCCAATCTCTAGCTCTTATAGCTTCTGACATCGACAGGCTCATACATAAGGACAGAGAGACAGATGGATAGAAGAAATCTACTCGGTTGTTGGTGCTGATTAGGTCACGAGTCCTTCAGTCTGTTATGTATGTATATTTTCACAAATATAATATACCCTGTTTTCCCATTTTGAACTTCATGGTATAAAAACCACTACATTCCTTTACTCACTATACGAGTAAAGGATGAAAAGGAAGTTAATCAATTAAAATACTAAAAGTATCTTTGGAGCTGAAAGTTGTTATCCAACGTTGGCCGTCTACAAATCTCCTTTAATAAATTAACATTAATGTAACTTAATTTATTATAGATTTTTACTAAACTTGAATTCAAACAATTTATACACTACAAAATATACTTTGACTTTCCACAGATAAGGTGGCAAACCCCAATCGTATGAACAGTGACGCATATATGTATGTTAACAGTGGTCTAATTAAATATCAATTTCTATGATTAGCTTTTATCTCTTTTGAATGTCGATTGTAAGTATTTTAAAGTTAAGGAATCATCCGCTTTACTATGGTCAAAGTAAGATGTCTCTGAGCTTTAAGAGCCTCTCATATCTTGGCCCGAAAAAACATGCAACTAGCTAACAACAAAGCTGGATGTGCTTGCTGTGTGTGCATTATTCAAATGTCCATCCAAGTTCTTGCAAGTGTATTTATTCTGTGTCCGTATGTGCACATGCGGCTGTGTCTGTAGCTGTAGCTGAATGGACTGCACTCCAAGAGCAGCAAGTCTGCAAAAGCAAAGGCAAGCAAAGCAAGACATGAGTAGAGAGAGAGAGCAACAGCGACAACAACAACAGCAACAACAGCAACAACAACAACAACAACAACAGCGACAGGCAGTACGACAACGACATTGTGGAAAACTGTCAGTTGGAGCTGACATACAAACTGACAGCTTGAAATTGAGGTTTTCTGCACGCTGACAGCGTAACACGTCAACTTAAGGAGGCATAAGGCCGAGTGCCTGTCTAGATACAAATAGACGGGTCGGGACGAGCGTCTCCGGAGCGGAGCGGAGCGGAGTGGAGTGGAGTGGAGTGGAGTGCAGCTAAGTCGGGAGACGTGGAAAGATAGTCGAATGCAACCAGTGGAACCCTCGACTGGGATGCCGAATAGGAGACAGCCAGAGAGCCAGAGAGCATCGTCAGCAGCCGCAGACGGCAGGCAATTTGACAGCCTAAACACACGACCATGTCAAAATGATATGATCGGTAACCGGGCTCAAGCACTGCCTAGATACAAATGCAATTCGAGTGTGAGTAGCAGAGCGAGAAGATTGGAGAAGAGTGGAGCAGAGTGCGAGTTCGAGTGTTATTCAGTTTCAGATACAAATATTATACCATAATCAAAGGCAAACTTCAAGTGTTGCATCTGCTTCGAGTAGCAACAAATCAGCACACACTTCACTCGTGATCCCCCTTCTCACTCTCACTCTGACTCTCTCCTTCTCTGTCTCTCTCTTTCTCTCTCTCTCACTCTCTCACTCGCACACCAGCAACGCATGCTGTCAGCGCTGGGTCTGGGACTGGGTCTGGGCCTGGGTCTGGGACTGGATCTGGTCTCGAGTTTATCTCGGCCTTTCAGTTAGTTGTTCAGCATGCGTGTTGCTTTTCATGTTTACATTAATAAAAGTCAAAGGTTCTCGAGACTGACATATTGTAATTTATGTTTAGTGACAGCTTTATATCGGCGCATGCGAATTTTAATCACTTGTTATTTTGCATAAACGAGTTGCTGCTCGATTGACTTGGGAATTAAAGAGAAAACGCGGAGAAGCTGATTATTAATCCTTATTTTATTTTCAATGTGAGAGACAAGTCCTACTAATTGAATTAAAATGTACGCAAGATATGATGCATGTGTTTGAATTAAGATTTACGTGCATACATATATAAGTTTTTACCAAATAGATGTTTGTTTTGAATGGTGTCGTATAGCAGTAAAACTACATCCTAGGATTAGTAAATAAGAAAATATGAAAAATATATTATATTGTACATATATACACATGTGTATATAAATAAAATATTTTATGTAAAAAATAAATAATCTACAAAAAATATGAAATGTTTCAATTGAAATATCAAACGGCTAAGAAAATTGAATTCAAATGTAGGTTAAGTCAAAAATAATAATTAATAATTAGGGTATTAACATAGACTTAATGCTTTGAAACTTGCGACACTTCATAAGTATTTCAGCTTAATGTCCAAGCACATTTGTACATCTGGTAGAGACTCACACACCTCATTGTCACACATACAAATGCATAAATGCAGATATGTATGTGTGTCACTCTACATTGTACGAGTCTACGAGTGCTTTATAAGGTCAGTCAAAATGATGTCGACTGTTGTATCAAATTGAAAATGCATTTCAAGCTCCCACTTAGAATGGGGGCCTGTTGTCACTTTTATGTCAAAATAAATGAAGCTAAATGACAGTTTAATCAAGGCGTCAGCCATGTCACTGCAATCGGCCCCAACAACAACTTCTCGACAGCAACTACAAGAACAACAATTGTGACTGCGAGTCGTGTAAAATGTGGCGAACAATGCGAATTGCTCATCGCACATATTTTTCTGTTTGCCTGTCATCCTCAGAGAGCGCTGTGAGTCGAAACTTGCAAATTGTGGATTGTGGATTGTGAATTGTGAATTGCGAATTGCGAATTGTCAGTTGGTCCGTCTCTGTCTGTCAGTCTGTCTGCCCATCTGTCTGTCATTCGAAAGTGCATTTGCATTTTGAGCCCGGGCGGGCTGCAAATGTTTTTGACACTTGACAGGCAAAATTCACTGACAACTACAAAAATGCACAATGCGAGCTTCGGCAAGGGCAGATGTGAGTGTTAGCTTGTAACGGGCAGCGGATAACGAGTAACTGGTTATGGGTAACTGGAACTAGTGACTGCGACAGTGACTGTGACTGTGACTGTGACTGTGACTGCGACTGCGGCTACGACTGGGAGCGAAAGCGGGAACGGCACCTTGGAACGTGCTGACTGTGACAACAAGGCGAGAAGGTGGAAGCAAACTATTTGTTGAGGCAGACCGAAATAGAATCAGAATATGTAAGTCTCGCAACTCGGTCGACGGCGAGCAGTTGGTCTTGTGCCTCGTCATCGTCCCAGAACTTGTTTACAAATGAATTTAATTGATCAATCAAAGCGAGTGAAGATCAAAAACAAGATCAAAGCAATGCGAACAAACAGACAAATGCCGAACAAGCACCGACAAGAGTCAAACACGCATTCAATCAGTGGGGCAGACATGTTTTCCAGTCCCTTACTCACTCACTCAGTCAATCAATCAATCAGTCAATCAGCTACTTGTAGTCTTTCTCAGTAAGTCGTTTGCACTTGAACTGGAAGATTCATTGCATTATGCTGCATGTGCTCTTCCCATAGCTCTTGTTGGTATTGTTATTGTTATTGTTATTGTTGCCTCTGCCTTGTTTTGATTGCTATCAATCAGTGAACTTTGATTGTTGTAAATGTAATTAATCAATAACACAAACATTTGCACAGCTCACAGCGCAGGCCCCGCCGAGATAATTCCCGTGCACTCGCAACTTAATCAGCTCCGATTGTTGCCTTCCCCACATCGATCTGGGATTCTGGGTAAAGGGGATCCAGAGGTTGCAGCTGAATGCATTTAGTATTCAGTTATTTGCAGCTAATTGCCAATTGACATTCCATTTGTAAGCTCGGCGTAAGTTGGAAGTCTAAGCTTACATACTCGGTATCTACCAAACAAATGCCTATTACAAACTTTCCATAATAATGATACAATTAAAATATTATATTATAATATTGTTCACATTTAATTAACTAAAATGAACTTAGAATATAGTAACAAGACTCTTACACAGACCTAAATAGATAGATCGAAGTTACTTCCATTAGAATCCATTTGTTTGTTTAGGAGGAGAGCTGGTAGGTTCTATATCTCGTACATAGCATACAGCTAAATGAAACGCACATATACACAAGAAAAACTCATATATGTGTTGTTAATTTTGTGCTGGATATGCAAGGGTAATTTCTTTTGTAAGCATGTAAAGAGTTCCGCATGCGACACAGAATATCTCCTAGTTGAGCATACTCGACTAAAGTTTTCTACATAGTCCTTTAGACCAGAGCAGCCTTAATTTAAACTAGTTCAGAATTCTCATGGAAAAACTCTATTTTCATAAGTAAAGTATTTAATATGCAACGTGCATTTGAAACAAATTAACAAGAAATATCGCATCCTATTTCATATTTCATATTTCATAGTCCCGACAACAGTTTTTCAACTTCATGGTAAACATCCTGTTTTGTAAAATGAGTTACAGCGAATATATATATATATATATAAATATATGCTGTAATGCATGTATGTATATATATGTGTCTAATGCATTTATCGGAGCTTAGAGTTGGGACGCTTTGGCGGCATCCGCTTGTAAATCATACAATAAAATATTTATGCAGCTTTTCCCTGTCCCACCGGCCCATAAATCGAGACCAGAAATGTGTGGTTATGTGCGAATATCTAACTGTATCTCTGTGTGGTTTATGGACTGCATAAAGATAAACCGAGAATAATGTCAACTGCGACTCTTTCGGTTCCAGCTGCAGCTGCCGCTCGAATTATCGTGCAACAAATCATGAGAATCGTTGCCGCTGTTGTTGTTCTTGTTGTGTGTGGCATTAGTTGTGTTAATTTATGTGCCATTTATGAAAATTTACAAATTTATCAATTATTATTGATGTTGCGGCTGCGACTGCGACGTCGACTGCGAATGCGACTGTGACTGCGACTGCAATGTTATGACACACAGAGATTTTCCCCACTTGTTTTTATCGCCTCAGCGCACCAAAAAAAATATTTATTTCGGTTTCGGTTCGTTTTGTGGGATTGAAAATTTGTTAGATTTTCCTTGTTTTTCGCCTGCAGCGTGTCAGCTGTATTTTATTTATGAGCTTTTTGTATTTTCTGACCTCCGCCGGATGTTTAGTTGCCATTGTTTGTTGTTGCTTTTGCTGCTGCTGTTGTTATTTTTTTGCTTTCGTTGCAGCTTACTTTATTAGTATTTATTGTATAAAACTGTTTATAATGCAAGTGCAGTGGTATTTAATTTATTTAATAATGATAATCTTTAAATATTATTGCCAAAAAGAAACCATAAACAGAATTATCAATTTATTTAGTAGTTAGTGTTTTGCACTGGCAAATAGTAGATGAGCGGAAGAATTACATCCATTACAAATCGATGGGATTACTAAATTCGTACACCATCAGGTCCACATTTTAATAAATTTAATCTAATATTCGAGTAAAAGATCATATAATTTTTTACATTTTGAATTTTCAGAATCAGTCTTTAAATTGTATAAACAATTATTTAAAAAATATATATATTGGAGTAAGTAAGTTACCTTATTCTTTCACTATTAAGTGCCGAATGGGCGTAATTAATATAATTTTAATTTATATATTTCAATTGATTCGATTTTCGTTTATAAAAACTTCCATATTTTGTGAGGTATAAAATAGACTGAGAAATCTGATATGTTTGGATAGGTATTCTCAAGATCTATGACAACTCTTTTTACAACAAAATTTTATCAATTTGGTAAATATCAATAATGGGCATTATAATTTGTTAACTTAAATATACTACAATTTTTGTCGGATTTTAACATATTTAAAAACAAACTGAAAGTAAAAAACGAAAATCAGAAATTATGTGATCATTATTGCAACTATTGATATACTCAAATATTTTTCTTATTTAGTTTCGGGGCTAATTTTTCCATCTTTTTTGGATGAATTGAAACTCATGTGCTTTGCATTGGCGAATGCTTAAAACGTTTCTAGATCGGAAGCTCGGGAGCTACTTTGGACACACGCCCCGAACATTAACCCACTTAATCTAGCTGCCACAGCCTCAAACGGGGCACTTAATTTGCAGCGAGGCGTTTGCCACACAAAGCACCGCAACAATGTTGTCTGTGATCCACATTGCGCAACAGTGCAACAGTGCAACAGTGCAACAGAGTTTACTCTTTATGGAGCAAGTGCCTCAGGCGGGGGTTACATGATTTGACTGAGTGAGGCGTGAGGCATGAAGCGTGAGGCATGTGCCAAATGCAACGACTCATAAACTAGAAAGACAATTAAACTGTGGCGCGATTAGAGGGAGGCTCTATAGCAGCCTCATAGACGCTGCTGTGCTATATATACATCTGAATATATATATATATATATAGAGTATATATAATATAAGTATATATATATATAGAAGAATATATAAGAAGAACTTGTCCTGGCTGACTGATGATCAAAGTTGATATCGAAGTTAAAGCTTTCACCCCGAATGGAAAGCTTTAACTTCGGCAGATGCTTCTTTTTGCGGTGCTTCATAGTAGACCACAATATAAATCAAATCGACAATGGGAGTTAAAAATATATAAGATATGAAAGCAATTAGTCTTTTCTTCCGTGTGCCAAATAATTTGAGAGGTAGACAGACAGTACTTACCCTAAAAATGTAAGATTGATTTTTTTACAAAAATTTAAGAGTGAATTCTGTTGGTGAAAAATGAAAGTTCCTTTCACTAAGCTAAACAATTTCCTATAAAAAGAGATATATAATAAGGATATTATAATTCATATAGATATTTACACATAGCTTTAACTTTGCAAATAATACAATGATTACAAAACTTTATTTATGGTACTATTCGCTCCTATTAGAAAACTTTTCGAAAATAAAGTTTTTTTTGCAAAAATAAAGAAAATTTGAATTTTGCGAAAGTATTTTGGCAACTATTTATTATATATTTTGGTAATAGTAGTTACTAACATATCTCTTAAAAGCTCCATAGTTCGGAACCCATGTAAAAGAAAGCGATAAGACAAATATTTGTTTTCTGTAATTCATTAAATTTTTTGTTGGGTGTCACAGACAAGGACGAGCAGTTCCTCTGGTACTTAATAATAATGATGTTTACGTATGCACCACATCTTAATAGTTGACCAACAAGCGGACTAATTGACACATAAATTAGCCAGCATTGGGATGACATTCCTCCCTCTCTTTCACTCCTCTCTTTCTGTCACTTCCCCCCACCCCCCTCTCTCACTCCTCACTCGGTTTAGCTTGCTATATTTGAGTGTGCTTCCTGGGAATTTAGACAAATTCACCCACATGTCTGTGACAGTTGCACATCAAAAGCGAAAAGCGGTGAGAGGAGCAGGAGGTGGCGCGACAGACAGACGGAGGGACAGACGGATGGACAATCGGACAGACATTGACACAAAGTGCATTTGACAAATGACATTTCACAGACTGCCAGACACATTTTCTGGGCTACAACGTTTTCGAGACTGGCCCGAAGAGCAAAGTGTTTTTAAGTGAATTAGTATTGTTGTTGTTGTTGTTGTTGCTGTTGTTGTTGTTGATGTTTTATAAGCATATTCTTGGCCAGAAGGCGTAGAGCAGGGGAAAAGGCATTTCTCATTTCTCATTTCTCATTTTTATTAGGTATTTCGCTGCTCGCCCTCAAAGAAGATCTCAATTTCCACTTCAATTTGTCCGCTGTCAACGGTAATTGAGTTCAATTTACAATAATATGCTCCGACGGCTGTGCGGCTGAGCGCCAGCTGGGGCACAACTCGGTGGCACGACTCGGGGGCAAGTGTGTAAATGTGTTTCGCTTGCAATTTGTGTCGCTGCACACACAGACACGGAGACGGTGACGGTGACGGAGATGGCGGCAGATCCAGAGACCCACTCAGAAGCGACCCCATGGACGCGCTGTCGATGTGAATGTCGGGGTCAGCAGCTGAACTGCAGGGTTCAAAGCTTCGATTGCGAAGGCGTGATCCTATTTGTTGGCGGTGTTGACACACACACACGCACACAATTTGATGGATGTGCCGAGTGCTTGCGTAGTCAAGCAAATGCATTTATAACTTTTGCTTTTCTAGTTTAAGTGGAGTGATACAAAGCGATTATTTAATCGACTAAAGGAAATTTTTGTGGGCGGCGCAACAAGGAAAGTCACGACCTACTTGGCTAATGATGTGGCTAAGTGCATATTTGATATGTTATATTTATTATACAGATAGTTATATTGTGGAATATCAACAAAGATCTGTACATCCCCTTCTAATAACACATAGCTGAATGAATGAATAAGTAACACTGGCTGACAATCAAGATCTTGAGTAGTTGGAAAAAACCTTTTGTTTGTGCCACATCAAACTGAGGTATGCTGACGCTGTGCACCATGGCTGGCCAAAGTGCGAATACTTGCTGCAAACTTTTCAAATAAAGTTCAACCGCAGTTGGAACTTGGAACTTGGAACTTGGGGCTGCTTAAGAGAGCCGAGCTCGTATAATAAATCTTTTTAGCGAAAACAATAAATCGTATTTTACGCATACTTTTCGAAAATCCGGGGCCAAAATAATAAAGACCGAGAAAGTGAGAGAGGAGAGTGAGGAATGGAAGACGAAGTGGGAGATAGAGAGAGGGACTATTGGAACCGGGGAAAGAAACCCCTTAAATGCCTTCCGCCGAACAGCCAAGACCGGGACAATTTATGCATAGGTCGAGTTTCAGTTTCAGATAGACAACAACAACCCAGACAAGTAATTTCTCAGCGTGGAACAGTCAACGAGTGCAAGTCGAGGAGTCTTCCCTTGAAAAACACTTAGTGCAATTTTTTAAGCTCGCACGTACACACATGTGTGACTGTGTGTGTGTTATTGTGTGCGTGCGAGTGTAAGCGAGTGTGATTACACCTACTTGAAGTCATATATCTTTCACTTTGGGCTTTCAACAGTTTGTGACGTCGTCGCCGACGACGCTACACATTCATCGTGGCCCGTCGCCTCGGAGGCTAAAAGTTGTGGGCGGGGAAGGTGGTGGGGCGGGTCGTTGGGGGCGGAGGCGTTCAAGCGCTTTGATATACCGCCTAGAGTCGACGCGACTCTCTAGCAACACTTCTCTCTCTCTCTGTCTCTCTCTCTCTGCCTCTCTCTCTCTCTCTCTCTCTCTCTCTCTCTCTCTCTCTCTCTCTCTTTCCTTTTCGCTTCCTTTCTCCCTCTGTCTATCGCTACATCTACTCTGATGTCTGGCAAATGCACAGAAGTGGGCATGTCAGCGAAAATCACCGTAAATTTTCCGCATTGTTTAAAATTTATTACACTTTCTGATTTTCATGGCACCGCCTGAAAAGGAGGAGGCGCTGGAGGAGGAGGAGGAGGAAGAGGTGGAGGAGGAGGACGCCAGCAGGGCAGCAAGCCTTTTGTTAGCCCGGCCCTGTGCTATCTCTGACACGTCGCTGTCTAATAAGTGTAGCCCGTAATTTTCTTATCACTTAGCGGTCATGTCACAAGTTTGGCTAACAACCAGATATTTCGTCTGGCGAACTTAACGGGCCTCAATAAATATTCCAAAAGGGTCAAATACTTACGCCGCCCTTGAGGTGGATTTGTCCAGATCGCATTACAGGCGACAGGTGGTAAAGCCACTATCCGACCCAAGATTGAAGAGGCAACATAATCATTTAGCTGACTTAAAGTTAATGTACAAACCACCTATGGACACAAAACTGAGAAAGACAAGAGTAATTAAAAGTGACAAACGTGACAAAAGTAAACAAAATCGTTTAATATCGTTAACTAATGACCCGGTTGTGGTTGTAAACGTGGTATTTAAAATAAATATTTATGCTTGTTACTACACCTATGAAAAATATTGTATATTGTGTAGCCCTTTGTGATACCTAAAAACAATCTAACAAATATTATTTATATTTTTAAATAATAATAACAATAATGAGGATAAGAACTTCAGTGCTAAGGTTTTGAGTACCTGAAGTTTTATCTAAGCCTGTTCCTAGTTTTACATTAATTTTTTAGGCTGACAAATTATATCCCAAGTGTATACTTGTAATAATATTAAGAGTAGTTATAAATGTATAGGGTAAGTCAATTATGATGTTCAGTTCTGTATTGTGTGGAAAGCATTATAAATCTGTATCTGTATTGTTGCGGTTTAATGTAAAGTTCTATTCATTAACATCAATCTGTTGATTGCCTTCCTTTGCAGTCTTAAATTAGAGCGAAGTTAGATTACTTGTGTCGAGTGGCATTTATCAAATTTAACTTACTTCCACACGCTAATACAAAACTTACTTATTAGCATTAAATTAACGCATGCACCCATACCTGTACACATACAAATGCACGCTCCTAGTGACGAAATTACAATTTGGCTGTTCTGCTTTTAGCCCTTTTAGCCCAATATTGCAAAAATTTGCAATTTTTATCCATAGCTATAGTATCCAATATAACATTTGGTGTATGTTAATGGTACTAATGGTACGAATAAGGTATCCAACATCCTAAGTACCCCAAATTCGTGTCTCGTTTGGCTGAATTAATATATAGTATACTTACTAACTGTAGCTCTTAAGATGCACGAGATGTGCTCGAATAACTGACAAATTTTTTCGATAAAAAGTAGACGAAATGAGTTATCGATTTTAGGAAACAAACTTGATATGCGTGTACTGTAGAAGAACCTACATGGAAAATTCATGTACAATTTCAAGTCTGTAGCTCTTTCGATTGCTGAGATCAACGCCTTCATACATCAGCTGAAGATCGTGACCAAGGGACAAAAACCCATCATAGCCTGTTAACCCATTTTTATGAGCTCTGCTTAATGGGTATAATAAATAGACTGCTGAAGATACTCATTGATTTGCCAGAAAATAATATTCATTGAATAACTCGCATGCACCCAATACGAAGTTAACTAAGGCCTGTTTATTTTTCGAGGGCGTTGTATAATAGGTGACCTACCAACAGCAGCAGCAGCAGCAGCAACAAATCGAAGCAATTTACGAAAATGTAGAAAATGTCATTGGGCTGTCAGAATGCATCGTTGCTGTTGACATGTGTCGCACTCTCCCGAGTTGTAATATGGCAAAAATGTTATATAAAAATCTACAGCAACAGCAAGAGCAAGAGCAACAACAATGCGACACATAACAAATTGCACAGCAACAACAGAACTGCAGCCATTGCTCTGTTCCTGTCTCCATCTACGTTTCTGTCTCTGTCTCTGTCTCTGTTTTTGACAGTGAAAGCATTGTTGGCTGACAGCGCAAGAGTACCGAGTACCGAGTACCGAGTACCGAGTACCGAGTGTAGAGTGTAGAGTGGAGTGGGGGAGAGCTGACAGCGGCAGAAGCGGGCAACAGCAACAGAAGCTTGCAGCAGCAGCAGCAGCAGCAGCAACAGCTACGTATCGTAACGCAACGCAACGTATGCGCAATGAATGGGTGTTGCCTTCAGTTGTTGCTAGTGCTGCTTCTGCTTCTGCTTCTGCTTCTGCTTCTACTGACCGAAAATTAATGGCTAGTGGCATCTGAGCAGAAATGCACATAACAAATATACGATACACCCATATGAACACACACACATATACTACTTACTTAGCCCAGGCATGAGTGCGTGTCCATATTGCATTTTGAATTTGGGTCTCAGTTGTCGGTGTCAACTCTGTTTTACTCGTCGGGGCGTCGGTTGCTCTTTTGGCTCTGACATATGCATCTGTCTGCTGTTGCCCAACTCTAAAAGTGTGCATGTGTGTGCGTGTCTTCTATCTATAAAATATATCGGAGTGTCACAGCCGCGACTCGCGAGAGCCAGGTGAACAGATACAATTCGTGATGCAGAGGCAAATTAAAATGCTAAATGCATTCACAGTTCTGTCTTAGGTCATTTATAACATCAAAAGAACGACTTATCAAGATATTTTAATCAACATGTTTATTATGAAGGTTAATTACCAGTTCGTTTATTTATTTATGAACTGCTAGGAATACAGAAGAAAATGAATATATTTCAATTAGAAATGCACTTAAATATGATTTTTTTGCAGTCCAGTCTGTGTTCTCCATGGCCATAAATATTTGCAATCCATTAACCCAATTCAAAACTTTTTACTTCGATTAATATTATTCGAAAGTTTGTTTATATGAAAAACGTATTGTATAATAAAATTTCATTGCATACAATTTTTTAAATTTGTATTAAACAAAGATTGAGGTGAAGCTTTAAAATGTAATTATCAGTAAACAAATATATTTGACAATATTTGTTAATAACAGTTGAAAGTTGCCTTGAATGATTGCTTGCTTCTGTAAGTATTACATTTATTAGAACTTTGTTAAATTTCGTAAGAATCGTAACCCCTCAAATGGAATGATTATAATACCGACCAAATTATACATACTCTTCATCTAGGATTAAAACGTCTCGGTCTCAGCTAGATACTTGATGTTTCTCATCCCATTGACTTCACTCGTTTCATTAGCATTTTATACATCTGTTTTATAAGCTCTTTAGAATATTTAAAAACTAATATAATTCAATTTTGAAAACACGCAATTCATTAGTTTTATAGTCCACGAGCCGCTGGAGATAAGAAGTCGAAGGGCAACCGCAATCGATAGTGGCACGATTTCCGACAGAGCTCTACTTAGAAGCTGGGACATCAAACCCTATAAATTTGTTTCGGTCGTTAAGACAAGGTTATTCGCGTCGTTTAAAAAAAAAAATTGCTCTCCTTGGTTACACCGAAAAATAAATACCTTACACTGTAGCCTTCATAATCTATAATATACGCCAAATTAAATTGTGTTATGGGAAATGGATTATAAATTATTATTTTTTTTATTATTATAATTATTATTATCACTATTATTGTTATTATTATTATTATTATGTCATTAATTTACTGTTTAGATTCATCAAATTCTCAGGGACGGGTATATGTAGAAAAAAGTCAAGCTATGTAAATTTAGATCGCATGTACGTCAATTCTTTTGCACTTATAGACGCTTACAATGCAAAGGAAAATAAAGAGATGATAGATGATAATTTGATGATCTTGAAATTTAAGTAAATATTTAACTAGATGTAGAATGCATCAACAAAATAATCTGTAGATCTCAAATACACCGCAAGCCTGTTTCAGTTCTTCATATTTGAATATTTGAAATACTTCTCACTTGTTATCTTAAACCTTAACAAAATATATAAATATTAAATTGCTTCTACAAATGCACATTCAATACATAAACTGTACTGTCTAGAGATCCACATTGTTATTAACCTTGTCCACTTTCTGTTAACTTTTCTGCTCTGTTGGTAATCGGAGAGCTAAGCTTTTCTAGAGGGAACAAAGTGTCATCAAGAGCCCATCATTTAGGTAACCTGAGCTAATTTCCCCGAAGGAAACAGCGCGAGAAAAAATGGTTTAGGAAAAAGAGATTCCATCCATCTGCAGACTGAAAAGCAGACCATTCAGACGGTCTGGCAACCCTTTGGATTGCTGCCAGCGATGACAGTCCCGAAAAATATCAAATTTCATGCAATTTAATTGTGGAGAGGTTGAGAAACACAAAGCAAAACAAATAATATAATAAAGGGGCACCAGGAGAGCGGTGGAAGCAAACACGAGGATGGGCCTGAGTGACAGCAACGCGGCAACACCTAATTCAATTTAACAATTCATTTATCATAATCAGGCATCAAGGCGTTGTCACTCACAATTACGCTCAAACGCAGACCCAGAAAAAATGCCATTCAAAAGGCTGCGAACGCGGAGAAACTTTTGTTCCGCCTCTCGTCTTACGCACAACCGTCTCCCGGCCATTGTCTCTGCCATTTCCTTCCCGGCTGACAGGCAGGAGGGCTTCCAAGCTGCTTGCCTGTCGGGTTGCCTGGCCAAAGATTGTCTATCTGTCACTCGGATTTCAGAGAGCTCAACACACTGCCAACGACAACGACAACGACAACGCACAGCAGGCAGTGACAACTCTGCTGCTGCTCCGGGAAACTCAACAGTTGAAAGCTGCCAAGATCCTCGAATGCAATAACCGCCAAAGCAAGGCAAAAAAGGTTCCGAAAACAGGCTATTTTAAACCCTGGCACAAGTTTAGGCTCAGATAAACATTTAGTACTAACTCGATATAAAGAAATCAAGTTTATATCCCTGTATAGTAATTTACCAATAAGTACAAAAAATTAATACATTTATTTATTTAAATGAGTTTACGTCCTCTCTTAGAATATTTAGTCATCAGCCAACATCTACGTAGTTCTAGAAAATGTAATAAATGTATGCTCTTATCTTTTGTTAAATAAAAATAATGACCTGTGCTGCAGCCCAATTACCTCAACGTTGAGGTATCCATATATATAATATATATGTGTGTATGCGTGCACTTACTTGCTGACAGTAGCTGACCAGCTCATTTCGTCATTAGGAGTACTCAGTCATCATTCCAGCGTTCCGTCAGTCATCACTCAGTGTCGCCGGGGCGTGATATATCACACGGCTTACGGTCGAAGGAATGCGTGCGAGGGCAGCCAAAATACGGAACAACATCATCATCAAACTGAACAACAACAACAATAACAACAGCAGAAGTAACAAAGGAAGGTACAAGCAACACATGATCCACAAGCGAACTTGTTGAAAATCACACCTCGCACCCACACAGTCCATGAAGTCCGCACAATGTCGCAGTCAGCAGGAAAACAAATGTGTCACAGCAACAGCTACCAACAGCAACAGCAACAGCAACGGCAACGGCAACGGCAACAGCAAAAACAACAACACCAACAACGATGACAATGACAGCGGGCCACATTGTTGTCACATGTCACAGGAGTTGAAAGATTTTTGGACATGAGTGCGAGGGGGAGAGCGAGAAAATAAGCGAGAGGGAAAGCGTGAAATACGAGTCCTTGGCATGCAGCATAAAACGAAATGGGCGAAAAATGATGAATGACAAAATTATGCAGCAACTGTGCCTGGCCTGACATCTTGCCACTAATGAGGATCAACTTCGGCTGTCACAGGAGTTGCATGGGCATTGTTGTTGCTGTTGTTTTTGTTTTTGCAACCACTTGAAAGCCAAATTATGGCATTGGATTTCCTTTGTGTGCCCTTTCAACCAATTATATTAAATTTCCATGGCCCAAATTTCATGCAAGAATGTCAAGCCACTTGAAAGGAGACACCAAACACACAAATAAGCAACTACATCCTGTGTTACAATCCCTACTGAGAAGAGGAGGAACAGGACCAAAAGTACCCGCTATACATGGCTGAAAACTCTCTTATCTAAACGATGTTTTACCAAACGCCGTAAAAGCGCATGAAAATGGTCAGGAAACTGGCCATAATCATCATGTTCGTACTTTCGACAAACGAGTGTCTGCATGATTGCCATAAAAAAAGAAGCGTATAGTCAGCAGAAAGTAAGTATTCGTAGACTCTAAAACTGTGTATGGAAGCAGATGCGAAAATCTAATTTAATTTATGCCTCCAAAGCAAAGTCTGCTAAAATCTTAACGCAAGGAAAAAGTTTAAATTGGAAAACATTAAAAGTTGTTTAGTTTATTTTAAGTGATACGTGTAAAGCCAGAAAAACTGTGCTGTTGCCCTATATCTCATATGTTCACTAAAATTGAAAAAAAAATCACTTAATGTATCAAAATAAAAATTAATACAATTTTTTTTTTAATGATAAAATGCACAGTATGTCTTAAAAAATAGATTATACTAATGAATTTTAGTACACTTAAATGAAATTAAAGTTTTTGCATTATAACCAAATTACTGAGAGTTGTGGTAACCAATGAAATTAAATTCGTCTAAAGTTTCTTTTTTTTATGAAATACTATCAATAAATTCGAGACATCGTAACCAATTTGTCTGATAAGCTGATAAGCTGTTGAGGACAAAAGGGTAATTTGATTTTTTATTGAATTTTGTTGAATACAATTAAAAATTGTATTTAAATAATGTTAGAATATGTTTTTAATTAAAATGTACTTGTATAATAATAATTTTAACTCTCAATTAACTCTTAATATTATTTAGCATTTAAAAATGGTTTTAAAAAATATTTTCACAAATATTGTCAATCAATTAATTATTATATTGAGTTCAATCGATCACACCCTAGATTTTCTTGGTTTTTTTCTGGGCTCTTATTACCTTCAATCAAAAATTATAATATTCATATAAATATTTGAAATCGTGATTACTTATATATGATAGTCAAACAGATGTGAAATCAAATTGTTATAAATAAAATTAATCACAATAAATGAAACCTGCTACTTTTTGTCCACTCTTTGAATGTTTCAAGCCGAAACCCGCCAGCGGCAACCGAACCATGGTCATAAACGTGAGCCGTTAAATGAGTCCCACTGTGCGAAGACCGGCACCGACAGATGTCGCGATCGACGATCCGAGAAATTAAGAAAAGACGGTCGAGAGTGTGTGAGTGTGTGACTGTGCCTAAGTAGTAGTTGTCATTTGAGTGACTTTAATGGTCTGTTGAGACATAATCGCTGCCATTTTAAATGGAATTTTATTGCCACTTCACGAAATTTTTATTGCCCAGGCCGCGGACTTGGACGCCAATACTCAAGACCCAGAGACCAACCCAAAAAAAAAAAAATTAAAAAAAGCTTCGACTGCATGCGGTGACGTTGACGTGGACCGCGGACCGCGGACCGCGGACCGTTGAATAAGTCTGTGGATCCGGCGCAATGGAAACCAAATTGTTGCATTTAAAAGCAAATTGATGGCCGCAAAACTAAAGGAGGCCACCGAGTTGCGAATACGAGTTGTGACCGTCCACGCATAAACCAAAAGCCTAATAAGCCACAAGTGGATGGAAGAGGACGCGAGGTGGGGCGACATCGAGTGGCAACAGGCCTAAACAACGATGTGTTGGTATAATTTTGTAGACTAGTTTATTGGACACATTAAATATGGCCCGATAATTAAGTCATAAATTAGATTGCAGCCGCGGCAACGATGTCGACGCTGTCGACTTTGTCGACGAGTGTCACCATATCAGGTTACGTGGCATCCGCAGCAGGCGGGCCGTCGGCACTGGCAGCTCTGGCCGCTCCGCCAGGTCTGGCAGCACCGGGAGGGAAATGCGTCTCATTTAAAATTTATACCTAATCGAATTTCTTTATCGCGTGTGTATGTCTTTTGTACCCCCCTTCGAATGGCGACTGGCAACTGGCAACTGGCGACTCGCGGCTGGACTAGTGGATGGACTCTTGGAGCCTGGAGGTTGGAGCTTGGAGCTTGGAGCTTGGAGCATGGAGCATGGGTCTTGGGACTCGGATCGGGCCACAAAACTTATGTATTTGCATATTGCTACATTAAATGTCTTTAGGCCTCCGCTGACCGAGTTCTCCCGGCAATCGTGTCAGGAAGCTAATGTTTAATGAATTCAATTTCTTTATGCGCTACTCGATCTGTGAATGTCAGCGAACAAAACTGAGCTCTGGTCGGCGGTGTGTGAGCTACGCTTTTAAACTGGAAAAGATTATTAAGGTTTTTTTTCCAGCTGACTCGAGACGTCGCTTGAAGGCTCAGGTTGTCGTGCACCTTCTGCGGTTGTCCGACCAGCGCATGTCAAGCCCGAATTTGATCCCCAGTCCGGCATCACTTTGATTATCAAGCCGAGACAGCTGCTGTGAAGTAATGGAGATGTTGCAGCTGACAATCTGCTCGGCCAAAGACTCGCAGTGTAAAAGCCATGCAATGACTTCTGCGGTCAATAAAAGTTGCAATAGGAACTGGCTAAAGTACCTTCGTAATTGAATACAAACTCAAGCCAACTACAAGCCAACGCCCGAATCTTTGGAATTGACTGAGAAAATTTGCATGTGAGTTCGAAATGCTAACAGCGCAGTCCGGACCCTCAACTCTGGTCCTGAAACGAAGGGTTTGAGGAGGCAGCTCCCCTGATGGATGACAATCAATCTCAAGTGTCAGGCAAATATCAGTTTGTTGTCATTGTCGAATGGCTATAGTACGAAGCGTGCAACATGGAGTCTGCCACATGCAGCTCGGGTATGAGTGAGCGACAAGAGTCACAATGAGTGAATGATTGAATGGCTGATTGAGTGACAGGCTGGTTGATAGACATTGAAAGCTGAATGACGAAAACGCGATGGGGTTCAGTTCGAGTTCCAGCTTGTAGTAAATAAATTTTGGATATTCCAACGGAACTTAGATAAGAACATTGGTTATCTATAACTTGTTGTGATTTCATTTCAAATCAATTCCATTTAGTGACTAACCAAATTAATTTAAAAAGTAATTTTGTACATATAATTACCGAGATGTAATTCATATCATCACCATCCAAAGCAAAGGGAGGATGACAAGTCACTCAGGAAGCTTGGGAGCATCAGCTGCCCCTCGGTTTCCCAATTCCGAAAGCGTGTCTGTCCTATCCTAACCAATTGACCGGCTGTCATTCAGCCTTAGGCTTTTGTCTCCGTCTCTGTCTTTATCACTTTCATCATTGTCGGGTGAGTTGATTTTGTCATTGTCATGACTGTCGGGTCGGTAGCAGCATCTGATCAACATCAATTTATTAGTTTTCTTTTCTGCACGGCTTCAACATTTATAATCAAGTTTTTCTTGGCCTGCCAAGGATTTCTGTCATGTCATTTCCGTTCGCTGCATTTGCCCAAGACATTTGTCGTCAGCACGAGCGACGGGTTCCACCGAAGAGTTCCACCGAAGAGTTCCACCGAAGGGGCTCCCACTTGCCAAGTGTTCCAAGCTACCTGCTGGGACGCTGATGATGATGACGACGCCCGATGTCCGATGCACGACGCCAGGTGCCAGCTGCCAGGTGCCAGGTACCCAGATACCCAGATACCGGTGATGAGTCTATTATCAACCTGACCGTGTCAGCAGTTATGGCTGATGCTCGAATAATGGGACATTGCTCCGTCTCAGTAAAAGCGAAACCCTAAATACCAATTAGACCGTAATTTGAGTTTGCCTTGGGCCTTCATAGCGGAAGTAGTCATGATAATTGGAATATTGTTTGGGGGAATCGCTGAATAGGACAGGAAGCAGACCAAGAGTTGCAGAGAATGCAGCCTAAAACAAAGTTGCATTTACTTTCAACCTAATCCCACGCTGTGGAAAATGCGTTTATAATAATATACATATTCCTAACTTATACTAATTGATCAAAATAACCATTAATTATGATAGTATTACTATATCCGGGATGTGCTTCCACTGATTTAAAAATCGATATTTATTGATGGAAAGAAAATATTTGATTTATCCAATTGCAATCAATGAAATACATATTATGTTTATAATTTTATAATTACTTTGTGTTTAAACTTCAGTTGAAGAAAAAAAAAAACAAAAAATTAAAAATATAAAATATAAAATAAAGTACCAAAAATATAAATGAGTTGAGTACAAGAGTGCAGATGAGATATTTGTAGCAAAACAGCAAAGCAGAAACAATTAATGTATATAAATTTAATGAATAGATATTGTAGAACAGACTTAATGAACAATTTCAACTCAACTGTATAATAATTACGCAGTTTCTATAAACTATAGAGTACATTGACCTATTCATAATATACATATATGAGAGAAATATATAAATACTGAATATGCCAACTGCTTCAAATATACCTGACTTTTCTCCGTACAGTAAAAATTTTAAAGAATCGAGACTTAATTTGAGTCCGAGCCATGCTGGGCTAAAGGAAAGTGATTTATACTTTTCAAAAAAGTAAACATGATGTACTGAACAGTAAGTATAAAGTAATGCTCGGGGTTCCTCGATAAGGGCACAGCTATGTACTTATTGTAATTTGGGACATATTACACATCTCTGTAAAAAGTTGGCTGCTGTAATTGGAAGCAGTTCCTGTTTCCAGCTGAGCTGCTATCGTGATGGCCCAACACGCCCAACTAGTGGCAGCCCGTCCATCAATTGTCGCCAGTCGGAGTCGTACCGCCCATCAGTCATGCCGTCATGCCGTCATGCCGTCACTCAGTCGTTCAGTCGTTCAGTCATTCAGTCGGCTTGCCAGTTCGCGAGCTTGTCAGGCCGCAAAGGCAATGTGTTGTGTCGACTGTCATCGCGCTGCTTGCTGTGTGTGAAAGCTTTGAATTTATATGGAAGTGTCAGTTGTCAATCACATTTGCAAACTGTCACACACGACGGAGCTTAGGCGAAGTTGAAGTAGGAGCGGGAGCTGCAGATGAAGACGGAGGAGGAGGTGGAGGTGGAGGTGGAGCGGGCAAACAAAGTGAGCAGAAAGTACGGGTAGGAAATGGCGGCAACATATTAATCTTTGCCAGAAAGAAGGATACGCGCTCGGGGCTAGGCTGAGGACGAGGACGAGGACGAGGACGAGGACTAAGACGAGGACGAGGCGGCGTTGCGGAAACAGGAAAAGCAGTCAAAGCAGACGTTGACAGGCATAAGTAATGTAAAAAAATTACTTTATAATGGAGTGCGAAAATGAAAATTGCGACAGCCAAGCAAAACAAGCAAAACAAACGCAACGCTCGAGACGCAGAGACGTCAAATTTGGTGGATTGCTACAAGCAATTTAGGTAAGATAATCACTCGTGGAGTGTGCCACAAGAGGCACGCATTTAGCCGGCAACATGTTGCCGCTGACTGCTGGCTGCTGCCATGTTGCCGGCGTGTCGCAGTTGTCGTTGCTGAGGCACAACTGACTGACTGTTGGCTGTTAACTGTTATGTGTTTGTTGTGTGTGAGAGCATTTCAAATGGGATGCGCTGACACTTCAAACACACGCACGCACACACACGCACACGCACACGCACACACACACACAGACACAACCACACATGCAACAATGACAACAACAGCATCGAGGCACGACGGCAACACGCCCCTGCGCCAGCATAGCTGACAGCCCTCTGACAGTTTTTGTTGTTCACGCGAGTAATTCATTTTGTACTGCTGTTGCTGCTGCCACTGCTGCAACCAGCAACACCAACGGCAGCAACAGCAACAGCAACAGCAGCGGCAGCGGCAGCGCCACAAGCAGCAGCAGCAGCAGCAGCGACTCCCCTTGGCTGTCACCTCGTTGCTTCATTTCACATCACAAAAATGCCAAGCAAAGCGACGCGCGTTGACATGTGAGAGACGACGAGGACGTCGCCGTCGCCGTCGCCGACTCTGCCAGGACATGCTGCCAAGGGCCCCCACGAAACGTTCCGGTGACAAGTGACAGTTAAGTTGCTGTCGTTGTTGTTGTTGCTGCTGTACTGTTGCTGTTGTTGTTCTTACTGCTACTGCGCCAACGTCAAGCGACGTAATTCATTTTGCATGTGCGTGAAAAATTTTCAAGCGTATTTATTACGTAAATTAACAACAGCAACAACAACAGCAACAACAACAGCAACAACAACAACAACAACATCAACAGCAACAACTGCAACATCAGCGACGACAGCAGGATGTTCATGACGCAGCGGAAATAAATTTTGCGTGAACAATACAACGCATTACACTGCAGGTTAGGTTAGTTTTTGAGCTCGAGGCGAGGCTCTCTGGACGGCTGGTGAAATTAATGGCGGATCGGCTGACAGGCAGAAAAGGGAGGAGGAGGACAGCACACACACATGCAAACGCAGCACGCACACATGCTAATGAGACGTCAGCGAAGAGACGAGCGGCGAATTGATAGGCAGATAGCCAAAGTGAGACAAAGAAAGCGAGGGGAGAGGGGGACAGACAGTGTCCTGGCCGACGCAGATGAGCAGCACAGGCAGGAAGCGGCTGTCAGCCAGACAGCCGGGACAGCTTGGCTGGGATGACACAAAGGAAAGTCTCAGAAAGACGGATGAGCGAATGAATATCTTAAATATATGCCAAGTGCCATTTCCAGCTTTAAGTTTAGGCATATAGAAAATATGTTATTCCAAAAAAGTTGCTCCTAACTTATCTGTAATTGCCTCTGGCATATATTCATATTCTATGGATTGCAATTGCAATGCATTCATTTATTATTTACAGAGGTGTATCTAAGTTTCTGTTTATTTAAGCATCTGAAATTTACCTTAGTATACATATTTATATATATATCGAAATGATATTCATATTCTATGGATCGGTATTACGACGCGTGTCTTTAAAGGATATTTGAGTTAGCCTTCAATTAATTATATTCTTGCAAGTGGCAACTTGTGCCCATATTTCCTCATTTACTGGGCGCTTAATGCATTTAAAAGTCAAAGATATGTCGAATTTTAATAGGCACTCATTCGAGTGTTAATCCCAGTTGCCGAACACTTAAGAAAATGTATTAATTTACATGGAGCAACATTCATTTGGAAATTATTTGCAAAAGGAAGTGCAATAAATTCGCGGACTTGACAGCCGTTCGGATCCGAACACAGAAGAGTATCGGGGGAACGGACGCAGGTAATCGCCGGTCGGCAAAGGTCTTTGGAAAACGGGTTTCTGTGCGACTTGGCAACTCTGGAGCTCGGTAAATGTTTCTATCAATTTGAAAAGCAGCTCGTAAAATTTGAGAAATGTTGACCATAACCATGGGCTGAGCCAGCATGAAGACAGGCCAGCTGCGACTCGTTTAATGTTACTTCGATTTATGGGATTTGCATGCAAGTTAATTGATTGTAAGCCCCACAAACAATCCAGCTGGTGACACTCCTCCAATGCCTAATCTTAAAGCCATTTTACGGCCGGGCAGTATCTAATGTCAGCTGACAGCCATCCTTCGATGTAGCCAATAAAGGTAGCTGGTACTAAATAAACACTCAAGGATAACAAATCGAGTAGAAGCAGTCGCAGTCTCCTAAATAATAATCTAGATATATAGGTGGAAAGAAACACCTGCTTATAAATGAATTACAACCAAAGGCATTTCGTTTCCTGTAAACCAAATCAATGCCGATGTATTTTCTTGGATAAACTAATAAATAATTCAGTGTAGAAAGTGAGATTTTAAGATTAAGAAGGAATATGAATCGACATTTTTTTATGCAACTACGAATTAGCCTTTTACAATATGAAAACTGCTTTCACCTTATATCCGATGACTTTAAGATATAATATTTAAGATAAGGTTAGAAAAATACTGAATCCAAATACATTTTTTTTCGCTTAACAGAAATATTTGATTTGCTGACATAAAATGTAAGTTTTAATGTTCAGTTCAATAGTTTATTACTTTATTATTATTATTATTACTTTTGATTTAAGCTTACTAATATAATTACAATTCAACATTTTTCAAAGACCTTCGTTTTAGGTACTGCAATACAAAATCCAAATAAATGTATTTTGTCTAGAAGGAAATGACTTAATCAGATGGCAGCTGCACATGGCGTGAAGCACAATGAAATAAATTGTGCTAGGTTTTTCTCAAGCTCCGCTAATGCCGCAGCATACTCACTCACTCACTCACACACACACACACACACAGACAGACAGACAGACAGTTATTCACCCGCCAAGTGGCTGACATATAGGCCTGGGACAAGAGACAGGGAAATTTGACAGCGGTCACGTAGGAGGTCTACACCCGAATACGTCGACCGGCGGTGGGTGGGCGGAACTCTGTGCGGGTACGTGTGCGAATGCGGATGCGAATGCGGATGCGGGTCGAGCGGCTGTCAGTTTGGCAAGCTTTTAACCCATGTTCGCAATTGAATTTCTCTGGGGCGCGCAAGAAGCACAGCGGGCGGACAGAAGCTGACAATCGACGGAGACTAGGACAGGACTTTCAGCTAACTGACATTGGCAGGCGGTCCACGGCGGGGTTCCGGCAGCCACCACCTTGAGTTGACACTGATAGCCTGCCAGTTCTGGCTCCAGCTTCAGCTGCAGTGTCCGATCCAAGCCAGGCGCTAAACAAACTTTTGCTGCGCTTTCTATTGACTTGGTTAACTCGACTTGACTGCCGATGCTCGAGTGGAATATGCGACTATTTACGTGTATCCAGAGCTTTGGGCATGCTGTGAAATCTGCAAATTGCCATGTCATTATTTGTTAGGATCAAACCGAAACCCGCAGCGACGCAGCGACGCAGCGGCGACTGTTTGCAAGGACTACGAAGTCTCTGTCGTCGCCTCTGCCCGCACACGCTGCCCGGCGTCAAAAGTGTAATTGGCAACCCGCATGGCACTCCCCAACTCCCATTTTCGTACCCATACCAATCCTATAGCCGAGCTATTCCGATTGCGATTCCTGTAGAGGGATGTAACCCGACGTCGGCTTACATACTCAAGTCGAGCGTCCGCCCGTCCGTCAGACAGTTGCTAACTGTCAGTGGGCATGTTCGACTTGACAGCATAATATTACAAATCCCTGCCGAGAGCAGACACTAACGATGACATCCAGCCGAATGGCTGAACGGTTGAGCGTCCAGGCAAAAAGGACAACCGCAAGGCGAGTGAGGGTCGAAGGGCACGAAAATTCTATAAAAGGGAAAATACTGCAGGTAACTTCCACACAAATGCAGATGGCAGCTGTTAAGGTCTAAAATGTTAAGCTCTGGGTGTTTTTTTTTTCAAAATTGTTTCGTGGTTAACCAAAACGATGCCATGGATTATATTTATATTATTGATAGGAATAATACTCGAGTCCTTGAACCTGCTTCGTTCTCAAATTAAGATATTTTGGGTTCACATAAAACTACAAATATATTATTAAATATAACAAATATTAACATTCTTATATTTTGGCTCTTGATAGATTTAAATGAAGTCTGGAGACGTGCCGAAAACCAAAAAATCTATCAAAAGAATTCACGAAATGCAGATATTAATAAAAAAAGTTGATATAAATTTTAATTTTCTTCTTCCAATCGATTCTTCAATTATTATATTATACACTGAATTTACACTTTCAATACTTAAATTTCTAGCTAGCTTCAGATGCTTAACTTTTTAGCTCCTTGTTTCGTAAAGTTTTTATTCGCCTTTACTTAATAGTTGATAGTGTTATGGATATGTGGCGCCACGTTCCAAACAGCTGGTCATTGGAGTCACATTTGCATGCAATCAAATCATATATATATATATATATGTATATATATGTTATTTTATTAAATCAAGAATAGTTATAATTATGGTTTAATGCATCCTTTATTGTTATCTGTAGCTATTTCTATTTTTCTGTAGCTATTCCATTTGGCCACCATTCCACAGAAAAGAGTTCCTGAAATAGAGGACAGCTCGGAGCAAGCATTAAAAGCAAGAATTGTTATGATGATCAATCCAGGGAAAAAGAGAAAATCATATTAAATATTAATCAAATTAAAATCAAAGTAAAATCAAATCTATAATAATTCTTAATCTCCACAATCCGTTTGACTTTTTATGATAAGCTATTTATTGCCTTATGAAGCTTATCATCACCAAATTCTAAGCAGCACTTTTCCCTACCTTAATAACATCAATTAGTTAGTAACAATTAAGTTAAGACATTGCGCTATCCAAAGTCTGTCAGCGAGGAAGAGCAGAGGCAACAATTGCGAGTGCTGATAGGGCCATCAAGATATTTACATACTTATTTGCCAACTGAGTGTCGGCCATAAAATATAAACTAAAGCAGGTGGCAGCGGCAGATGATAAATGGAGATGCAGCTGCTGGGGCTACATCAGCGCTAATTGCTCTGTATCTGAGCGATACATGCACAGCCGATGAGATACCGCGCATCCCAGAGATACTCACTAGAATCATAATTCATTTTTCATGAATGCCGACTCAACTTATGAAGTGAATGGGAATGTGAATGTGAATGTGAATGTGAATGTGAATGTGAGTGTGACAAACGCACGACGTGCCGTCTAAAAGGCCTCCATCTTATCCATAAGTATATTTATATATTTGTATACTTAATCCACCCGACCGGTGGAAAGGCGTGTGTGGAGCGGGGGGTCCAGTTGTGGGGCGACAGCAGAAATGTCAAAATGCATTAACATTTAATTGAGGCTAATTTAAGGCGAAATATTTCGCCTGCCACATATGAGAATTTATGTTTCTCATTTTGTCGCATCTTTTCACGTTTTTCTTTCATAAATATTTATCAAAATACGCGTTCCGTGGGTATGACCAAAATGTCACGGAACGTGGGTAACACGTTCAGTCGAACTCCATAATAATATATGAATATACCATCATAATAATAGTGTACAGTCGTAAGACCATAACCAAGCTATACTAAGTTAACGATCGATAAGTCCACAACAATCCTGTCGATTTAAATGTGCGCAATGCCAGCCAGGGTATTCCATCTTCGGTGCTCGCATCTGCAGATTCCTTCTTGTCTTCGCTCGTATTTACTGTGTACCCCGGCTTTTCTTTCAGCCGGATATGTTGAGAAATGAGCGCATTTTGTAAAAATGTCACATTACATTTAATTTATGCGACGCCAGCGCCACACACACTCCATAAAATTGTGTGTATCTGTGTCTATAGCGGAGTGTATCAGTATCTGTATCTGTATCTTATGTATCTGAATCATTTCTCAGTTCTCTCAGCTGGAAGTGTAGCGTCAAATTCTTTTGATGATGTGCCATGACGCGCAATCATCAAAATTATTCACCTGGCATTACGAACCGCAGTTTAACCCCCGCTTAGCTGCAACTATTTGTCAGCTTTGGCCTACGGCGGTAGTTCACGGCTTGCGATCAGGCCGTAGCCCCTACGATTGACAGCCCTTCAAACGTATTTTGTGGACAGCCCTTGTGTTGATTAACACAATTTGCTTTGCTTTACTTTGCTTTGCTTTGCAAAAGTCACGTCATTGCGGTTGTCGCCTTTGTGGTTGGGTGTGTGTGGGGATGGTCCCAGTCTTCCCCTACTCTTCCCATCCACAGCGAGTGCGTCAAAATAATGTTCCCGTTCACATTTGACAAAACCATCTCGAGTCGGTCGCCGCCTCGCCTTCTCGCTTGAATGGACGACTGCCTGGTTGATTGCCTTAACGAACTTTTGCGCTTGCCTGTTAATTAGCCGGCCACATTATTCTCGAGCTCACTGTATAAATATTTGGGATCAACGTTTGAGATGCTAAGAGATACAGTAAATTCCTTTGGACGAGAGATCGATGCTGAATACACAAATTTTATTTAAGCGGTATACTTCGATCTACTCTACATATGTTAAAGATTAGCAAGATGTTTCTTAAATTCTTTTTTAAAAAATAATATTTACGTATGATTAAAGACGCTTACGAGCAGTTAAGCCAAAAATGCGTGCTCGCTAGTATTCTAAAGTAAACAAAAATAAAAAACATTCTGGGTTTATTTACCTAAAAATAATCGCTGTCTTAAAAAACGTGTGTTGACTCTTAATTTTGTCGTTTCAAAATATTTGCACAAGTTTTCAGCGAGCAACAACCGCAGCAGCCGCAGCAGAAGAGCTGAAAGAGGCGACACTTGACGCAATCTGCAAAGTTTCCACACGTGCCACAAGGTTTGATAATACTTACAGACAACGCCTTGATGAGAATGCTGAAGACACCAATTAAATAATAAAACCAGACGATTAGGTAATCTAGGTCGTGGATAAATGTTGTAGATCAGGAATTATAGGATTAAATTGTTGTGTAGTGAGATACAACCCTCTTAAGGAATTATGGATAATTCAGGACTATTAATATGAATATATTGTATTTAATCGCTAATAATAGATCTTTTCCAATATCTCAAGCAAAATCATGAAAACCACTCATTCACTCACAAACAGTCGCATATATAGCATATAAAGCAAGCCGCTATAAATCTGAGCCATAGGAGCGGACCATAAATTATAGTCGCAAATATTGCCAACATTTAGCAGAGACATTCGGGGCTGTTCCGCTCGAGTGGCTGCCTAGACTGGGGAGGTGTGTGCGATGTAGCCGAGAGGTTATCAAAATGCAATAAATCAGATTGTTATATATACATATACATATATATATATATATATATGTTTTTATTTATACCGTTTAACGCGACACCCAGTCAGGGCCACTCTAAAATTCTTGATATCATCGCAAATTGTCCGCTAGAAACGAGGTGTACGGGACTTGTCCCAGGTGGTGGGATGAGGATATAAGGGGGTAAGAAGAGTTCCCGAGTTGCGCTTTTAAGCAGACATTAAGTCTGTTAAACACGAGAGAAACTGTTAAACGCATTATATGATGTAAATCAAAGCCAGACGAGGTCGCCTGACATGTAGATTTATTTCCATTCACTTGAACAGGTATTGAAAACTGCTATTGGCCGTTACGAAAAGTGAAAACTGGATAAACAGTAACGCACTGCAATTGAGAGCCCGCCATAAATTTCGGACGAGTGTGTATTATTTTTCAAAAGCCAAATAGAAACTGCTCCATGCAGGCAGCGATCAAATTAACTAGTCAACCGTCGTACGCAGTCAACTTTCGAGTGTTGGAAAACAAACAAACAGCGTGTTACACTTGGTAAACACTGGCGATAGGAACTTGGCTCCCGACATGCCCGCCGGTCCCTCTAAATGTTTGGCAAATATTTGCACAGTTGGTTTGCCTCTCTTGTGGAAGGAAACTCACAAAAAAATAAATAACCAGTAAAAATGAGGCATTTGGTATGTGCTCGACAAGCGGATACCCTCTTCCTAACCAAAATTTATTCACTTTCTCATAGCTACACATAACTAAAGACACAATTAATGACCTCTCAGTGTTAACTTATTGTGATATCGTATATATATGTATGCATATTTCAAATTTCCGGTCTCTTCTTCTACATTGTAGATCATAGCGTTCACACTCGTATGGAATTATTCAGCTTAACGCCCTTATCAGGATAGGGTACAACGCGTTCCCTCTCCCTGTCACATACGTCATCCCTAGGCCAACATACCCCTTTCAGTAATTCTCAATGGGGTCAGAGCGTAATATAAAAAGTACTTTTTAAAACTCGTTGAATTCTCTGTTTGCTCAGAACCAGAAGCTGCTTCGGCCAAGATAATCTGGGGTATTTACACCTCTTGGGAACCCAAATGATGAGTATATGTGATGCAGACTTGTAAGCTAATGTGTGCTACGAGCTCCATTTAACCTAGTGTCTGTCTCTCTCGTTCTTTTGCTTTGATGTACTTGCCTATATATGACTTTAATTGATTTTTAAGCTACAGTGGGTTAATAGATCATTAGACTCAAATATGTATTATAACACCCTTTCATGTCATTAGCATGATTAATAAAGTTGTTAATGGTTTTTTAAGCTAAACCATGACATATAAATAAATAAAAATATAATTATACACTAGTTCAAAATATTAAAATTGATAACAATAAATGATAATATTAGCGATTTAAACTTTATAATTAAAGATAAAAAGATAATTTGATTATAAAAATGCATTGTTTTTTCAACATTCTTGTAAGTACGAAAATACGAAATACCACATAATAAAATAACTCTGAAATAGCAACATAAAGTTAGAGTTGTCTATGCATTTCCAAATACATATATGCTAGGAGTATATATGTACATATGTAATAAATCTCTTATATTTAGTAACTATCAATAATATATATAAATACATATATATAATTACGAAATTTTCACAATAAAGTAAAGTCATATATCCGCTGATATCCCCGCTCTATAAAAGAGTATAGAAATTTAAGCGTCTGCAAAAGCTCGATATATCATTCGCATTCCTCAGTAAGGGAATTTCGGCCTTAGTTCCCGTCGATAATTGAAAAACCGTTGGAAATCCAGAAACATTGGACTCGACTCGCCGCTTGGTTTCAAGTACGAAATGGACCTTTTATCGTTTATTTATTGCAGCGTTTTTTTCATTTCGTAATTTTGATTGATGACTGACTTAATGTCACTTTTTTGCCGCCTCTGCTGCCGTTGTACAACGATAAATTAATAAAAAAAAAAAAAAACAGACGACTTTGTTTGTTCTCTAGCCCTCGACCGCGTCCCAACTACGGCTCCGACTCCGGCTTCGCCTTCAGTTCCAGCTCCAGCTAAAGTGTTGGCTTTTTTCGGCTGGGCGTCGTTGTGTAACATGTAGAACCCCTCCACCCATCTCCCTCCGCCCCACCACGCCCCTTCACGTATAATTTGCTGTCATAAATCGTGGGCAACGTCGCCGCAGTCGTCTGTGGCGGCCATCTTTTATTATTCATTGTTTATTGTTTGCTTAACAAATTTTCAATGTATTTTTGGTGCCCACACAATTTGCTTGCGTGCATCCAGCGAAGCGCTCCGCTCCCCAGGCCATAAATCAAATTCCGACAGCGCATTGTCATTTAATCAATAATTTATAAACAATTTCGCATTGCACGGGCCACAAAAAATATAAATTAAAATGTGCGTGCATTCTGCCCCGGCTGGATGTTGCGTTGCCATTAAAACAAATGAGAGCTTTAACCCATTTTAATGGACACAGATTGAAATTAAGCACATAAATCATTGGAATATACGATTTGGATTACACCTTTACCAATCTATACCTATACCTATACAGCAATACGTCATTTGTTCTCTGATTATATCGAAGATAAAGGATGGCAATGGCATGGAAATATTTGATTATTGTATAATCAATGTCCATTTAAACGGACAGGCATGTGGATATTTTATTTTTATTTTTATGTTTGTGAATGGGTACTGTTATAATATTAATATAGCCCTTTCCAATAACCCTGGAAATGGATGTACCGTTAGTTAAAAGTGACATATCCATCAGATAGCCAATCATTGTATTAGCTAATCAGTTTGTCGATCAGACTATTTCTAAAGTTCTAAAGTTAAACAATCAGCCAGTCAGTGAAAAATCCGGTTGGTTAGATGCGAATTAGTCAATCTGATTAACTAACTGATTGACTAAGTTAGTTAATCAGATTGACTAATGAAAAACACTTTGCTGTTTTTAAATAAAGGAAATACATACATTAATAAAAAATAATCTGTGTATTTATTTCGTAGATTGATAAACCTTGGATTCATTATTGGGGATCCACAGTGCGCCTACCTGGAACTCGGGACCCTAAAAGTGCGTGTCGGGGGCCAAAGAAAAGCAAAGGCAAAAAGCTGATCAGCTTCTAGAAAACAGTTAAGGGTACGCGGTAGCTGGAAGTGGGCATGGTTGGGGGAGGGGCCGGGTGGAACGACGAAAGCGTCGGAGGTGCTGACGACGACGTCGGCGGCGGCACTTTTTGATTTTGCTTCGCTTTTGACCAAAGCGCAAAATCACTTTTGACGGTTTTTTCTTGTGTCCGTTGGGGATTTTTGTTTGTGTGTTTTTTCATGTCTTTTATATTTTGTTCGGTTTCTGTTGCTGTTTCTGTTTCTCTCTCTTTTTGTGCTATGTATGAAACGCGCGCCTCGTTTCGTTTTCATTATCCGAAGCGCGTCGAAATTCATTTCAAGTTTCACCGCCGACGTCGAGTCGAGGCGTCTTTAGCTGTCCAACTGTTGGCTTTTACTCGCCAGTCGCGTTAAGACCAACTTAAGTCGGCCTAAGCGTTTAAAAGCCTAAACGAATGTAAAGACACATGAGTATCTGCCACAAGAGTGCGACTGTGTGTGTGTTGGTCAGTAAGTCAAGAAACTACGAAAACAAAATACATAATAATCATCAACATCTGAGGGAGGGGCAGGGGGGGGGGGTATGAGACTTGACAAGAAATGTCCAGACCTCAGCCAGAGCCAGAGCCAGAGCCAGAGCCAGCTGTCAAGGCGGCTTTGTATTTTGTATTTTGCGCTCAAAACTTATACCAACTTGACAGTTGGAAGACAGTAGTATTTATAACGTCGACGTCGACGTCGACTGCTATCCCGCTGTCCCGCTGTCCCGCTCTGCCGTTCCACAAAAATGAGACAAGACTGACAGCGGCTCAGCGAAAGAGTTAATACTGTGATTAAATGACCAGAAGAGTGCCACTGTCAGACAGATGGCCGATGGTGGGCGGCTTAAATGTTTGACAGCTTGATGCCAACTCCGTCGAAATGGCTGAGGGCCACGTTGACAGCGGCAGCAAATTCACGTAGCACAATTTCTGAGAGAAGTTGGAGTCTACGCACCACCAGCTTCCGCCATTGCTACCCACAAAAGTTCAGCTGCCAGAGATACAATATATGGGTTCCAACATAGGCTCGTCCATCATGCAAATTTTACATTCCTTTGTTCATATAAATAAGAACGAGTGCTGAAGATTATTTAGCTTTGTAAAATAAATTGGAAAAGTTCCATAAAGTCACCTTTTCGACTCTTGCTTTACTGTTATATAAGTATGTTGAAGTCGATTGTTCAAATATTTTTGTTTATAAGCTTAAATATTAGCTTATACATTTTTTACTAATACATGAAAGTGTTGTAAAATGAATAAATAAGGCTTAACTAATTTGTTCAGCATCAATTATAATGTAGTTCGTTCCGTTTACTCAAATATTTAATATAGTAAAGTATAGCTATATTTTTATATGACGTAATGAGGTCAGCATTTGTTTTCTTCACACTTTTTAAATACCTGATTACAAGACTTAGACACAGGCAAACAATATAATAATAAAATACTTTTCGACTTAAATACGGAATTATTTCATTTCCGCTTATGTATATATATATATGAAATAATTAATAGTATATATATATATATATATATATATGTATATAAATTGAATTCCCAGAGCAATTATTGGAAACGATAAGAGTGAGATATCAATAAATATTCTTTCTGATCTTCTATGGCTTATATGACTACTTTCGAGCTAAATAACAAACGCTGCAGGCTCTATAAATTTGGAAAGAAATGTTAATCCATGCTTTGACATACTTATGGTGTGTTTCCCTAGAGAAGTACGGAATGCCTAATATAATAAGATGTTAAGCTGCTAGAGCCGACATTACCATAAATCTGAGGGCTTAATATGGGAGGCTAGCTAATTGGCCGAATGTGTCATAAAGTCTATGATAAACCGCTGAGATCTACAAGCAACGACCCGCCAGATTAAGTGGAATGGTGCAGTGGTAATCGTGTGCCAGTAAACAATCAACGTCAACGAGAGGAGCACAGCAAACAGATCTTGCAAATCTCAAGATCAAATTCACAATCACAATCACAATCTTCCGAGTGGGTTATCTAAATGCCTGCTCGGCCCGGCTCGGGCCGGTCCGTCCCGGCCCGGACCTAAAGCAAACTAACCAAATGTGTATGTGCCACTAAATTTAGACATTTGCTGGTCTCCATCAGCCCCTGTCAAGGGGGAAATTCACGAGACCCGCCGGGACTTTGCCCCACACACTCCTCCACCTCCCCGGCACTATTCCATGCAGATGTAAAGCTGTTTATTATCTTTGACTTTACGCTCAACTAAGTTGATAGTATATTACTTAAGTTGAGATTTACTACGCTGTTTCAAAAGAAAACACTCGCTGACTGATGGAAAAGAGCGGTTGACACTTGTCAGAGGCTTTTGCAATGCGTCGTTGTCGTCGTCGTCGTCATTTTCTCTGCTTTTGTTTATCTTGCAAATGCCAGAAAATCCACGCCGGGGCTATTTTTAAAAGACAGCTCTTTACTTTGCGGTGAGTATTACAAATTTGTATGCTAGCAGCTTATTAGTTGAGCGCCCGAATCGGCAGTCAAACAAATTTTTAATTGCCCCCACAAATTATCACTTGTATATTACCCCCGAAAGCGGAACCATAAAATTCTATAAAATATAAGGCCTGTGCTGGCAGATGACAGGCGCGATCTTAAGCCCTCTGAAGATGTGGCACATTAGCGCCATAAATTTCAATTTTAATTGCCTTGTGTTTAGATTAAAAACCGTTGCATGGACGCCTCTCTATTAAAATCTATTCCATTATATTCAATTTCCAAGCCACAACAAAAATGATGTTCCATTACTCTCTTATTCTACAGCCGGTGGCAGGGCAAAGTGTCAACTCAGACAAACATGAGAGATACACTGAACAAAACTAAAGACGACGAGCCTATGCTCTTTCCAGCTGTTATCACTAGACTTAGAAGTTTAATATCGATAAGTAAAATGTGAACTATGTAATATATATATAACGCGAACTATTTTTTTTTTTAACTTAATAAAATAAAAATTGGAACTTCGGAAATTTATTAATTTACCTTTAGTTTACTAATCGAACCTCAAAACTGTGCTACCTTCGAGGGTATTAAGAGTTTTCAAGATCTTCGGACAAAAAAAGTGTCGAAGTGTTTAATAAATAACAAATCACCCAAAAGACCTCTCAGACAAGCACACATACACACACATACATAGAGAGAGAGAGAGAGAGAGAGAGAGAGAGAGAGAGAGAGAGAGAGAGAGAGAGAGAGGAGAGGAACTCAAGTATTCAATAATAAACAACGGCCGCTAAAATTTATGTGACTTGATCTGTTTTCAAGAGGCCTCAGACGCTGAAGTGGGTCGTCTTATCAGTGAGTATTCCGGTACAGATTTACAATTAATTGCGGCCAATTGTGGGCAGACAGGCTTCAATAGTACAGCTAGATGTTATTTTATTCATGTTCATAATTAATGAAATATCTTTGTGCAAATCATCGGAAAACTACTCAACTTCATTAGCAGGTCGTAAATAATGTCAGAAAACGCAAGGCTTGAAATTTATGTGGCAGGGCGCATGGTGAATAATTTAAAATTTAGTAAAATAAATAAATGGAAGAAAGTCGAGCACAAAAGATACAAAACAAAATTAAAAATCCAACACTGAAACAATAGAATTTTAACAAGAAATATAATTTATAGCCACTTAAGTCATAAATTTATTTTTAATTTCGCCCAATTCACATTTACAACGAGCCGCGCAAACATCATCGCTCAAGCTGGCCTACACTACATTTGAATACCCTACCTTTTCCGAGCTTTGCGGTGATTCTATTCAGCCCAGATCAGATTTCTTGATTAGCAGGGATTTCAATATATTCTTATTATCAGTATTATAATTATTAATAATTAAGTATATAGTACTTTAAGCATAAAATATTTAATTATTTTTATAATAAAACTATTTAAAATATTTTATATTTATATAAGTTCACAGTAAAATTGGCCTCCACTCTTATATATTCAATTTTATATATAGGAGAAAAATATGTACATACTTAAACTTACTTATATTTATATTTTTATTTGTAGGAAATTTATAAAATTATTTTCTATTATTATCAATATTACATTTATTTTTATTATTAAGTACTTTAATATTATAATTATATGTGAATTATGTTTAGTATTATTGTCACAGTTATAACATATAATATAATTCGAAATACTATAATATATCAAAAAGTTATTTTGATGCTAGTTTCTAATCACAGGTAGAGCATTGGCAATGCCAACCGGGCTTCGTTGCTGTACAGTAAAGCCTCTATTTCTTAGCTTGAGATAGTTCGTTGCGTTGGGTCTACAAAAGAAATGAAATACTAAAAGAGCAAGATTTACGTCTCTTTGGCTGTTTATTTTGCTTTGCCGCTTTCATGAATCTTCAAGTTTATTATTGTTGCCTGTTTGGTTGCTGCTTTTGTTGCTGTTGTTGTTGGTGTTGCAGCTTTTGGTAGCAGCAAACTTAACACTCCGACAGTAGTAAATAAGCGGGTTATAAAAGGCAACTAATTACAAGTTGCAGCCGCCATCTCACATATGCTAAGAAGCAAAATTTAAATATGTATATTCCAGATACAAATTTACGTATAGCTGAATAGTAACTGCCCCTATACAAATATGTGTGTGTATGCGTGTGTGCGTGTTGCATATATTTTGTTTTTGGGGACCTTTCTTTATTGTCTTAATGAACAAAGGCGACGGTTTCTAGATGAGACAAATGTATCTCGTTTGAGCGCAAAACACAAATGTTTAAAACAATAATAAATTATCATTGTTGTTGTCATTGTTGTTGTTGTTGTTGTTGCTGTTGTTGTTATTGTGGTCTCTTGCCTTTTATCGCTTGATAATCGCTGGTCATTAGTCATTTTGGCCTCAACCTAAAGTATTGTATGTTTTCTATATAGCAATACATCTGAGTCTCTCGTTCTTTTTGTTGTTGTCTTTGCCACGCCAAAAAGAGTAATGTGAGCAACAACGGTGGCAGCAGCAGCTGCTGCTGCTGTTGCTGCTTTTGCTGCTGTTGCTTGTTATGTCTGCCTCTTCATTTGGTCCGCGGCAGCAGCAGCAACAACAACAACAACAACAACAACAGCAGCAGTAGCAGCCGCCTCAACGTTTAATAAATCGTGTACTGTCGCCTTTTATTGTTGCGGCGATGTTTCAAATTTTATTTATTTATCTGCTGCCGCTGAATTGGCTTAATAATGTGGCCGACAACAGGCAACAGCATACATACAGCAGCAGCAGCAGCAACAGCAGCAACAGCAGCAACAGCAGCAGCCAGCAGCACAGGTCAAGCACACATTTAGCAACTGCTGGCGATATAACACTCAGCTCTCGGCTTTGGCTATCGGCTATCTTGACAGTGCATGAAATATTTATGCTCCTTAGATTATTTGGGGTATATTAAGTTGGTCGAGCAGAACAGTATTCGCCATCGCTCATTATAGTTCATCGCGAGACTATATGTGTATATATATATATATCTATATATATATACCGAATTGGATTCACTATACTCTGCTTACACACCTCAAGAGAGTATATGGGTTATGTGTATACTTATAAAATAGTAAGATGTAACCTATATTACATCTATATTTATAAGTATACTATCTATATCGAGTCCACATTGTGATTACATTCATTTTAATGAACCTAAATTTATGAGCGAGTCTCTTTGATCTATTCGTTCTAGCAAAAATATACTTCTGCTTTGTATACCCCGCTATTAAATTTACAGCAGTGACAATTTAATACAAAATACTCAGTAAAAATGTATTCTGACAATGTGCGCTGCGACCCGATTTCCAAGAGCCTTATAAATTACAAAGCCATTTAATGCAAAGTAAGCTTATCATATCAAAAGCCCTTGGGAAACTGCATTAGCCGGAGACTTTGTTGGCCATATTATTTATGATGGAAAGGTGTGTGGACAGCCAGACAAAGGAACACAATTTACCCACTGACCAGCGATACGTGCCTATATATCTACAATCTGTATCTGTCCATCTATCAATAATATATTAGAGTCAGTCCCAAAATGTCGGCGGCCGCTTTGAAGTGTCAACGAGAGCCGTCAACAGAGCCGCCAACTTGGCCAAAGTAACATATTTCTCGCCTTCTCTGGGTAGGTGGGCAGTAGCTGCCAACCATGGCAATAATCACAGCAGCTGAAGTATTTATGTCCCAGCTACGAATGAAGGCCTCGCAGGGCCTTAAATTTTCCTCATACACACATACATGCACATATAAATATATATAAATACATATACATATATTTATACTCAGATGGAAAGCGCTTTTTGGTGTGTCTATAAATTGTATTTTGCGCATTGCATATCGTATTTTACTTTCTGTTACGTGACACAAGCTGCAGTCGCCTTATCGCTAAGAGTGCGATCATGTGATATTGTTCAGATATTGCAAGAGAACGATTCGATTACATGTGGATACATATGAGAGCTAGGCGATATCTGCTAGATACCATTCAGACAAATCACCGTCTAGCAAAAGTCAAGTCTGTTGTAAGCAGGAGAGAAAATATTATAATAAATGTGTGGCAAGTGGCTGTTGACAGTCGCCGGGGTTGGCGTGTCGGCTGCACATGTCACTTAAAGAATTGTTGGAAAAGACAAAAATTAATATTAACAACAGCATAAAACATCGAACGAGCGACAGCCGGACCGCCCATATAATGCCTGTTCAGATGCTAAGCTGCTAGTCGAACCGAACCGAACCGAACCCAACCAAGTCGAGTGGAGCGGAGCCAACGGGAAAGTGTCAAATGCAACATTATAAAAATGACACGAGGAAGCCATAAATATTAAAACAAAACACGCAGCAGCAATGGCAGCAGCAACAATGTCACAACATTGGCTTCGAGCCGCGCCACGGGGGAGTCTCAGAAATTACACAGAAAAATGATCAAGGAGTTGACAGCAGCGACAGAAGCAGCAACGAGGAGCGACACTTGAGCAACTAAAAGATACAAATGTATCCGCTAGTCGATTAGCTGGGTCCCCTCTCCTCAGCCCACGCATGATTGACGCCCCTCCAGGAGGGCAAACACGAACATTTTAATGACTTTGGCGTAATTTATAACAAAGCTGTTAATTAGCTGCGACGACTATGCTGACATCACTCATCATCTCTCCCAATAATTTATGGAGCTCTAGGCTCCACATCCTAGAGGGGCAGCAGCTGTCATCGTCGAAAAGGAAGGTGTCCTGCCTTAAACTAGACCTTGAGTACGTATAAAAAGAAAAGTTATCTTGGCGGAGATTAAATACCATTAACTGTAATGTACTGACAATGTACTGTACAAAGCTGTCTCCCCGTAAAGAACTCAATTTCCGGTGCTTTCGATAATAGTGAACTCGAACGAGAGCGTGTCATAGGGTATATGGCAGATGCGTGGCAGATCGTGCATGAAGTTGTCACAGAATGATTCGGAATCAAAACACCCGCTGGGGTTGGCAACCAGCAAATGTGTTTTAAATTGCCAAAGAATGAGCTTATCGCTTACATAAGCAACTATTTGAACCCGCAAGTCAGTCGCTAATCTAAAACGACACCTCATAAATCAGCGGACAGGCCCGAGTAAATCATCAGATCTTAAATGTCAAGTTGTCGTCGTAACACAATATCAATTTAATTCAGTCCGAACGAAATCACAGCAACGCATTGTCAACAATCAAGTTTTGTACAATCGCCACAACGATTTATATGATCGCAATGGAGCGAATCAAATGCTCGATTAAACATTTTTATAGCTCATTGTGTGTACACTTCCAAGTGGAAGACCACACTTACAACACCTTTTTATTATGTTTTGCAACACTTGAGCGGAACAATTCTATTTCCGGGAGGGCGACCAAGAACTATTTCTCTGAAAAGAGGGCACGAATTGTCCCTCGAGTGAAGCAAACTATCGCCTGAGATAAATTTAATGCAGGGCATTCACAATTCGGTTAGATGGCTTTATGACATTCCTTTGTACTACTTGTTTGTTGTGATTATAAATTATGGTCAGCTCCTCGCGTAGTTTAATCGCAACATCTATATGCGAGCGGGCCAATAAAATGGATTTTATGGCCATATAGCCACAACTTAAAGCGCATATATGACTTGTTGGAACGGGGCTGTCGTAAATAATGTGCCTAATGCCAAGGCATAAAGTTAAGAAAATCTTTTTAAATCACAACCATCGATTATAGTTAATTTCATGGCGCCCATAAAGCACTACCGACTCTGGAAAATACTATTTCTATTATTTATAGTTAATCACAAGACTCGTGATCGTGTGTTAACGACTGATAAAAAAAAAATACATCAATTTAGTCACCGTTTCATTTTTGATAGCGACTTAATGCAGCACCCAAACATATTTAAGGTATTGCAATTTTTTAATTCATCACTGCACAGAGTGTCATTCACAAGACATTAAGACAACACAAAACTAAATCAAATTACAGAAATTTAAAAATTTAAAAAAAGTTTAACGACTTGGGCTCGTCCGGGATTTGAACCCGGGACCTCCCGCACCCTAAGCGGAAATCATACCCCTAGACCAACGAGCCAGTTGTACAAACAAAACCAAGCAGAGCATAAGACGCGAGTAAAGAGATCTCACAAGCATGCAACAGACAAGAAAGACAAACGAAAAGTAAGCCAAGAGAAGTGCAAGAGAGGCCCAAGTTACAGCGGGAGAGGAAAACTTGCAAGAGAGCGAAGCGACACTTCTCTCTTCTCATATAATCTTTGTTAGACAACAACAACGCAGCAAATCAACTCTATTTATAACAAAAAGTTGTCTTTTGTTGTTGTTGTCTGTTTGTGGTTGTTGCTGCTGTTATTGTTGTTGTTGCTGCTGCTGCTGCTGCTGCTGTCGTTGTTGTTGTTGCTGTTGTTGTTCATGAGTGTTGACAACAAAACAAATTGTTTAACATGGGCAACAGAGCCATACAAAAGAAATATGATGCATGTAAATAAATTCAATTTGGAACACAAAATCAAAATGGAAGACAGCGAAGTCGAGCGCCACCCAACAACAACAAGCAAACAGAAAACATACAAAAGCAATAAAAACACGATCAAAGATCTTTCAACAGAATTGAACAATCAAAATAATTATTACTGTAAATAAGAGCAAGAAAAACGAAAAATTTGGTCGAATATCAGATGTTCTTTAGTGTTCATTTTATATATTTGTTTTACTGCAGAAAACAGAATAACTATCTTAAAGGATGGAGTAAAAAGTACAAATTATGAGCTGTAAACAACTTTCAAAGAGATCGATTCGAGAAAGGGTGTCACAAGGCTGCAACATATTTTCTTTCTTCGACTGTCCAATTATTTTTATAGGGGTAGGGCTCTGGAGAATCAAGTAAAATCAATTGAAAAATCGACGCTCGTTGCTCGCCTGACAGCCGATGGCGATAATTTTGAATCAAATCAATTGAATATTGTCACAATTAATTAACTTAAAAGATATGTAAGGCCGATTGGCCCGTTGCGCTGATTGGCCGTGTCACATTGTATGGCAATGATAATTGTCAGCCGCGGAGTGGGATTTATTTTATTTTGTTTTTTTCTTCTTTTTTTTTTGTTTTACTTTGCTTATTGAATGCCAATTGGTTTAATGTATTCCTTTATTGATTTTTAATTTCAGCTTGGGTGTTTTATAGCTGTCGCCGAGAGTTTGTTAGCGCTTGTGCAAAAGCCGCGCCCTCCTCTTCATCCGCCAGTCCCTCCGCCTCCTCTGCTCCGCCCACTGGCCCACGTCCGCCCGATCTCCAGCAACGAGGCGCTCATGAAATTCAAATTTTGTGGGCTACAATTTATGCATCTGGCATACGAAACGAAATTCGGAATGCAGTATCGATTGTGATTACGATTTTACTTTTAAATGTAATCCGATCGTTTCCAAACAGCCCGACGAAAACTATTATAGAGATATATCCACCGAACCCAGCCTTAACCACAGTTCAATTCAATTCAATTCAATTCAACTCGATTCATCAAAATGGAAACTCGTTAATTGATATTATATTGCAATAACCAATTAAGTACAGGCGTCTAGATACCCTGCAGACGTATGTTCATAAAATAATGATGCAAAAACTTATTATTCTGCAGTATTGTATTTGTATACCCTAAATCCATTTAAAAGTGCTTACAGGACATCATATTATAGTATGGTTTTTTTATACACAACATCTATAAAAAAGGGTTAATAGAGTAGAATATTTAATAAAAAAAGTAAGTATATAAAGGATATAAAGTTTATATCAGAATCAATATTTAATCGATATGAGCACAAGTTATAGAAGCAAGAAATTCGTAGTTTAACATCTAGGTTCTCCTATTGATTAAATAAATCGAAAAGTTTTCTCGTTTTTTGCTATCGATAACGCGTTTTAGTAATTCAACCTAAGGGCAAACTTCGTATATATAATAAGCTTAAGGATAAAAACATTTTGGATACTTCAGATATTGGATACCAAAATTAATTACCAAATTATTTTTAAAATTATGTCATTTTTAAATACAGACGATATATGAAGTGTAGTACCATTAACGTATTTCAATAATGTCATTTAGATCGGAAAATAAACAAAAAGTTATCTGTATTGTTCTTGAAGTTAAATACGCACAACTACAGCGTAATTTTCGTTGCATATGTGTGTGTGAATGTGCGCGTGTGTTAGTTAAAAGCTTAGTCGTCAATATGGAATGAATGAGTATGTGTAACTTCTTTTGAAAGCATCTAGAGATGAATGTAAAATATTCTGAACAGCGCCCCTCACGAACTTTAGGGTATATCCTAGTCGAGCACACCCGAGTAATGTATTCTTACTTATTATTCTTTTATGCAAAATACTGTTGATCAAACATCAAAATTTCATAATATATTTTTTTAAAAGTTTGCTTTATAACTTAGCGATTAGATACCTTATCCCATGTTTCCGGTTGCAAACAATTTCCTGTATTTTGGTCCCACCGGTTGCATAAATAACTCTTATCAAATTTAACTTCATTTGTTTCGGAAATATATATAAAAATATATATTTTTTAAATAAAATATAATTCAGATTCAAAACTAGTTTGCAGAGGAATATTTTTTTGGGATAGAAAAAAGGGACCTATCGACATCCCGCAGTTTTAACCCTGTCGTGAAGGAGATGGTTTTTTTTAAAGTTATTTATGTCGAGATAAGAGTTTTATATACCCTTGATAAAGTTGAAGTGTGTTGTGTATTTTGTTAATAAAACAATATTTTGGGATTTACTTTGCTCGTTCTCTGGAAATCTTAAGCAGAGATGAAACGAACCGAATTTTTATACTTGTTTCAAAATTTTAAGATTGATGGAATGAAAGACTGATGCAAAGTCGACATCATTGTTCATTCATCAAGCATTTCGCTAAGAGCGGGGAAAACAAATGAAATAATGAAGACAAATGGATTTTGTATTTTTATAAAATGTTTCCTCTGTATATTTTGTTCATTTGAATTTTTTGCGTTTACTTTATTTATTTACTGCGCACTTTTAATATGTTGTTTTTATTGTTGTTCTTTGTTGTTTCTGTTGTGTGGCATAAATTGAAAGTAACCGTAAGTTTTTAATTGATATTCATTGAATTGATACACAGTAAATAATTATAAGAATTTCTTTTAATATTTTTGTATTTTTTTTTTTGTATTTTTTCTTTTATAAGTTTTTTCTGCTCTTTGCATTACAGTTTTATTATACGCAGTATTTTACATATATGCATAAGTGACTTAAAGGATTATTGAATTTGTAACCATATTATTATCCGTATATGTAAGGTGTAATAGTTAAGAACTAAATTAAGTCTAACAAACTAAAACTAAACAAAGCTTAATTATCGCTAAAGTGTGAAACAAAACCTGATAAAACATACGATATACGATATACGATATGTGATATACGATACACGATACACGATACACGATACACGATATACAATATACGATATACGATATACTAGGTACGATATATATATGCGTACACATGTATACAGACCGGTAGAACTGGAAGTCATAGAAAACTTTGGTTGAACTTTGAGAACAAACGCATCTTACAAATAAATCTCTAAGAAAACACAAGACAATGTTTGATCTGAATGGATCCTATGAATGGACCTTATCGTAGACGACGACTCGAGAGTACATGTATATCTCTCCATATGGATATTACTTTGTCTTTGTGTCTTTATGGGTTATCTGCGGGTTATCCGAAACTTAAACGTAACTAGCGCTCGACAAATCTACAGTTTAGTATCACAGAACAGCGAACGCCGCTGACAGCGTCGCTAATCATAATCTTCTCTTTTTCTTCTTCTTCTTTTTCTTCCTCGCCTCTTGCCCCCTTGAAAGAGTCAGAAATCGCGTGCTTCGTCAGGCAGAGTAGTTGCTGCCTCCTCGCCTCCTCTTATTTGGTATCCAGGCCACGCCCCGCCGCCCCCTACTGGTGGGCTGCGCCCATTCGCTGGCCGTACATGGCGTAGGGGGAGTAGTAGGGGCCGAGGGCGGCGGCGGCGGCGGCCGCAGCGGGATTGAAGGCGCCGGCTGCGCCGAAGGGGGAGGGGGCGCCGGCCATGGGCCCGGGCGGCTTGCCATAGGGATGGTAGCGGGCGGCGGCGGCGGCGGCGGACATTGGGCTGAGGGGGGGCGTGGGGTAGCCGGCGCGAAGGGCCGAGGGGGGGAAGAGGGTGCCGAGCAGCGACTGGGCCTGTGACTGGGCCAGGGCCGCGGCGGCGGCTGCCGGGTCCGAGAGGTTTCCCGTGTGGGTGCGCAGATGCGTGAAGAGCTCGTCGGAGGTCTGGAAGCGCTTACCGCAGTAGGCGTCGCCCACCACCCAGCTGCAGACGTAGGGTGCGGAGCGGGCGGCGGCCGCGTTGGCAGCGGCGGCGGCGGCGGCCTGCGAGTAGGGATGTCCCGGCGGAATGCCGGCGCTGGCCATGGCCATGCCATACTTCTGGTGCTCGCACTGGGTGCAGCCGGCGGGGCAGGGGGCACCCATCAGCATCTGCTGGGTGTGGGCGGAGTAGGGACAGCCGGGGCAGTAGGGGTCCTTGCAGACGGGGACGATCGCCTCGCCGCCGGCGGGCGTCTTGATGCGCTGGTAGCTGATGTACGGGTTGGGCTGTCCAGCGGGGCCGGCGCCGGCGCCTGGGTAGCCGCCGTTGGCTGCGGCGGCTAGCATTGCCGCGTGGTGGTGCGAGAAGCCGCCCGCGAACGGTGGCCGGAAGGCAGGATTTGCGTGCTGCTCCATACCGGGTGGACAGCAGAGCGCCGACAGAGGATTCAACCCGTACGGACCGGCCGCCTTGTAGGCCGCCGCGGCAGCTGCCGCAGCAGCAGCCATGCTGCTCATCTCCTTCGGATGCTGGGCGGTCCCGTTGGCATTGCTCAACACCTCCATCCCAGAGCGGACGATGGGGCTGGCGCCGCGCTGTGAGGAGCCGGCGGGCGAAACTGTCTTCCGGCTATTCTCGTGTGGCACGCTGGCCAAGCCCTCCGGCCTGCCCTGTGCCGGGTCTGTGGGCGTGGCATTCGACTTGTTGCGGGAGGGCACGCGCTCCTGGGCGCCCGTCGAGCTCTTCGAGCTGGGCCGCTGCGGCTCCTCGCTGCTGAGGCTGGCGCTGCTCTTGAAGCTGTTCTGGTTCTGCTGGCTGAGCACGTTCGTCTCGTACGGCTTGAAGGCGAGCTTCACCTCGCTGCCGATCGAGCTGCTGATGGGGGTGCTCGACTTTGGCGACTTGGCCTGGCTGGGCGACTTGGCCGCCGAGATCTCGGCGCTGCTAGAGGAGCTCGAAGAGGTCGAGGACGAGGAGCACGTGCCGGACTTCTTGCTTTTATCCACCGCCAGCAGGGGCTTCACCGCCGAGGAGTCGGCGCCGATCTGTGAGCAGGTCTGTGCAAGCAGAGCCAGCGGACTCTTTTTTGCATCCATCTGCGAAAATACGAGTAGGAAAATGCAAATTTTTAATTAGTTTTCCCATTAGCTTGCCACAATATTTTTAACTCTGACACTTTTTAATTTTTGAATTTAGCTCTCATTTAAATTTGTCTGAAAAAATTATTTTTTTTTATTAAATTTCTTTTTGATTATAAATTTCCTTAGAAATATTTTTAATTGATTCAAATTTATTAAAATCAATTTTAATTTTTATTATGAGTGAATTCAAATAATTTAACATTTTTTTGCTTATCAGCATGAACAAAAAATGTTTTTTTTTTAAATAAAGCAAATAAAAAACTGAAGTAAATTCTTGAGTATAATACAAAATGCAATCTTAATCATTTTTTGAATCTTTTAAGTCATTGACAACTGTTATTATTTTTTTTTTCTCTACTCGACTTTCGTTTATTTAGAAAAAATAAACAAATATTTTCTAGGTCTGAATTTTACGCAATTCAGTATTTTTAATATGTTGCTGGCATTCTTTTTTCCTTAGACATCACTTCTTAACATTCAATCTGTCCCATTTTTGAGTTTTTTTTTAATTCTCTACGTACCGTTGTGGGCAAAGGTGCCAGGTAATCCGGCTGCAAGTACTGGTTGTTGCCGATGGTGACAACTCCACCGCCACCTTCCAAGACAACCATTTGAGAGCTGTTTGGAATTTTCCTTGTCGAGTAATCCAAGAAGAACCGACGGCTAATTCCCGCGCAGCGGAACAAAAAATTGCAGCTGCTGGTTGATGAGAAAATTAATCCAAGAAGAATGCGACGGCAAAACTTGATGTTTGAATAATCCCAGGGTATAAGTATTTTGCAATTTGTTTTGATTTATTTTTCTTTTTAGAATTCACACTTTTCTTTGTATTTCTTATTATTAAGAAATTGCTGCGATCACTGATTTGACAAGTGGCCAACAGGCGTATCTTTCACTTTTTGTTTTGGCTGTTCAGCACTTTACACTCGGCGTTGTCGCTAACGAACGTTCTGACAGCTGAGCGTTCTGTCAGATACAGATACACACAAATGCTGTCTTATGTGGAATTGTATGGGGTAGAGTTTACTTTTTGCTTCACGTTTTGGTTTTTTCCGAACACGTCTGAATGCATCGAAGGCTAAACTCGAACTGAATTTAACGAAATTTCCGTTCAGAGACTTGCTACGAAGTGAAGCCAAAACCCGCTCAGCTGTATGTGTTCTCTCACTCTCTTGATGGCTCTCTGACTCTCGCACGTCAAAACCGGTACGAAGCGCTGCACTGTGCTTGCGCCCATTGGTGCAAGGAGAGCCGCATGAGCTGTGCGAGCGAGTTGCACTGTGCGTAATTTTCAAATATGGCGTACTTTTTGTCCAATCAAATCGCATGCGCCATGCAATGGAAGTCGTAAAGTGACCTAGCAGGTTTTTTTCAATCAGTTGCATGGGTATTCGCTCTTTGCAACACGGCAACACTCAATACGAGAGCAACAGCTGAGCGCGAGAGCGGCACTCTTTCAGTTGATTCTGCTGCTCGTCGCGGATGTTCGCCTTTGACGCGCACATTAATTTTATCTTCACACATATGTCACGCGCCTCTGCGACTCACACTCAATTTAGCTCTCACACTCGCTCTCCAGCTCAGTCGGCTGTCAACACCAGGCTATTTTATGCTCAGTCGCATTGTCTGCGCTGAGATTTGTTTCTCAGTCACTCAACACTAAAGAACTCTTCTTTTTGTGCAATCGCCTCTGCTCGCTCGTTTTAATGTCATATAAAAATTAATTTGTTTGCCGCTCTCCATCGCTCCACCGAGTGTTTTGCCCCTCCTCACTCTCCCCACTCAACCAACACAACACAATTCCCACTCCGACTCCCGGCTCCAACTCCAGCTCCAACTCCAACTCTGACTCCGACTCTGGCTCTGACTCTGACTCTTGCATTGTTTAGCGTTTTTCGATTAACTTCTGGGTTCTGTTCTGCGGTTTGTTTTCCACAAGAGCTTCTGTTTGTTGTTTAAGTGGAAATCGTTGTTTTGTCGCCGTGTCAAAGTTGTACCCAACAATATTTCACATGTTTTGTTCGCTAGTAATCGTCTGCTCTACACATGTACGCTAAACATACGTTCGCATGTGTGTGGCTTAATTAAGCCCCACAATAAGTGTGCGAGTGAGAGGGGGGTCTCAGTTGCACATGTGTCGGCTTGCCACAGATGCACTTTGGACTTTTTTAATAGTTTAATGGCTGCTTTAGCTCATATATTTTTAATAACACGACTCTCTGAGTAGCTGTTAATGGTTTTGTTAATTCCGAACAAGGCCTCAACTACAAATTTCGGTTGACTGAGTCAGAATTTGATTCAATGGATGCAAAATGCAGGGGAATTTCTATCAAATCTTTCCAATAGGCACGTTTGGATAGACCTTTTCTAATTTTTTTGAAGAGGAAATTTGATTTGCTGTTAAAGTAATCAATGGAATACTTCTTAATATTTGTATAGTTCTATAACAGATTTCTCCACTTTGTATATAAACTTTTAAATTATTAGTATAATGCATGCATATTATCTCAGGTTCCAAACTTTCATCTGAATCATACAGAATAAAAAATGTTTGAATAGAAAATATACAATCCTATATGATATCAATAATATTCATGTGATGCATAAGGGTATATAAATAGTAAAGAATAGAAGAGTGTTATCCAATTCGAATGCACATTTGCAAAATGCAGGCAGCATTACATAATCTTCAATTATCCGAATACAATGCATTGTGCTTGTTCTTCTTGTTTCAACCTATGCAAAAAAAAGGAAATCTGTGTTAATATTGCAGATTAGTATTTGAAGGGATTTCGCTTTCAGCCCGAGCTCAGCCGATTATGTGTATTTACGCAATGCGAATTCTTGGCTAACGGGTCTGGATTTTCCCAGCCGCAGGAACAGAGTAGAGGTAAAGGTAATGCGGGCAGTAGGCACTTGGCCAAGGCCAGGTAAGGCTTCGCAGACTTCGGAGAAAATGATGGATTTATTAGCCAAACGCGTGTTGCAGAACGATTCGGCTTAGATGTAATTTGTGGCTTTCGTTTTGGCCAGCGGGAGAAGCGGAAGGGCGAAAAGGCGGAAAGGCGGAAAGGCGGAAAGGCGCTGCCAATAGCCACTTTTCAGTTCGTCTCATTTGCGTTAAATGCCAAAATAAATATGCATTGTGTCGAGCACAAGTAAGTGAGTGAGTGTGTGAGTGAGTGAGTGAATGAGTGAGTGACTGAGGGGGTGAGTGAGTGAGTCAGTGAGTAGGTTGGACGCGGGAACGAGTGCGTTGCACGTAAGTAATTCATATTTTTACGGCTACTTTGTCAGCGTCATAAATTTCCCGGACCATGTGAATTATTTACTAGCAATGCGAACGCAAACGGCAAACGAGATGCTTCTTCAGTGGAGGCGGTGGATGGAGGAGGGGGCGGGGTCGGCATATAAATAACACAAAATATTATAAATTACACGCAGGGATGTAAAAACGCTGAGCAGAAGCGAAAAATTTGTAGCCGCGAAAACATTTATGCATATACACACACTCACACTCGCACACACATATATGTGTGTGTATGAGGAGAATATAAAAAGGAGGCAACAGCGCTGCAGCAGCGACAGCGACAGCGGCAGAGCACATAAAATTAACCACATATTTCTTCATTTTTATGGCATTTATTATCACAGAAATGTTTGTGTGATAAAAGCGAAGCAGCGCAAAAGGCGAACGATGAACGATGGCCACGACGATGGCGCAAAAGGCAGCCATAAAAATGCAGCCATTTACCTTTTGATTTATGCACAACAACAACAACAACAACAACAACAGAAACAGTGGAATTGGAGGGGAGGAGGGGGTGGTGCTGGGAGGTACGCATGTTGCCAAAGCCATCAAGAAAAGCAACTGGAAAACAAGCTGCGCAAAATAATGCAATAAATTTGACATTATCTGTGGTAATATGGAGGTACACATTCCCATTAAGGACTCCGATCTAATCCCTCAGACGTTCCTTATAGAACAGTTCCGGAATCAGCGAAAGTTCAGATCTTATTTCCCGAATAGATCTGATTGCGATTTAATCATTCAAGGTACAAAAACTGAATGTTAAACAATTGAAAAACAAAGTGCAATAAATTCGGTTAAACGCGTATGCGACTCACACACACAAACTAACAATAACTCACATAAAAAGGAATACACATCCGCAATGCCCCCTGGGTGGATGATACGGAAGCAGGAGAGAGAGGGAGAGCCATCGAAAGACAGACTGTCGATAATTTATCGACAACAATTTATCTCGTAACAGTAACGAGCAGGAAAAACACACTACACAGACACACACACACACACACACACACATAAAAACTTACTCGCAACCACACCGAAGAAAAATTGCCAATGGCTTTGGTGACATTGAAATTTTACGGCTATGCAGGAAAAGGTTCTTTGGTATACTGTGGCAGAGCTACCCATTCCCTTTCCCAATAACAATTCCATTCCCAATCTCATTCCCCATTTGCCGAACCCATAGATATACCCAATCTGTGTGGATTAATAAAGCAAATTAATGGTTGCATTGTTGCTGAAAATGGAAAAAAAACAATGCAGTATTTGAGCTAAAAAAATGTGACACGTGGAGGAATCTGAAAGACAAATTGACAATATAAATTTTATTGCCAATTCTATTGGGTATTAATTGATTGCAAAAAAAAAACAGAAGAGTCATAGAGGGTAAATCGGATTTGAAAATGAAAAAAAAATAAATAAATTATAGAGCTGGAAAAACTCACGTTTATTCACAATATGGAAAATGTTTTACAGAGATAGTTTTTTGGTTTTGTGGAAGAAAACCTTTTTGGATTGTTGTATATGTATATGTATATATACAACAATATACATATACATATACATATATATATATATATATATAAACATATATATATATATATATATTGTTAGATATTTCAGTCTTCTACTTTTGTTTCGTTTTATTTCAGTTCTGCGGTCTATGTCTTTACCCTAATATCATTATATTATTTTAAGGATGTATCTTCAACAAATAAATATATAAATCAGAAGATTTTTTGTTTAATACCAACTGCACTGTTACGGATCCAAAGCTTGGATACCCCAAAATTATTGACTTATAAATGTGAAATATTTTAGTAAAGAAACACAAAAAGGATACGTTTTAAATTGATTTATCAGTAAAAAAAAAATGTGGATTCTTAAATATCGTTTCAATAAGAAACATAAATAGAACCATTTTCAGAGTGTCTGTAAAATAAACTTCAGCTGCTTTTCGAAGTTTGCACTAAAATTGGTTGAAACAAGAAGATGATGAAAAACAATTGCATATCCTTTGTTCAGGAATCGCATTCAGCGCCGTAAATATTTATGGTCGGATATAAAAATGTTTACGACCTTCACAATTTAACAGCAAAAGCAGGTCCCCGGCGACGGTTCCGACTGCGTCTCCGACTCTGGCTGGCGCTTTCCGCCGTACAGCGCCGTACAGCGACGGTGACAGTGGATGGCTATAAAGCCATCCGTAAGGAGTAGCCCTAGTTCTGGCTGTGCGACTCGTGTTGATAAAGAGCACATAAATTATGGTCTGTACATCATGAATATCTATCGATGTCAGGTACGGCCGTGTGTGCCGCTTGAGTCTCGAGTTTTACGACACGGAGAGTCGCCTGTTTATTGATTCGCTTGACGGCGTTGCTAATTTCTGCCACAAAGGAATCTCGAAGACTTTGTCACTCTCGAGAATATTGCGCAGCGACAACAACTGGCGAATGCGGTCAATCAGGGATTCCGGGCGGGCCTCAGGGACGAGTTCCGGGTCGGGTAGGCGGGCAGGGCGAGTCAGGGGCGGGCAGGCATTGTCCTTGATTTATGGTCCTCATTAATTTCAGTGCCACTAGGGCTGACACTTCTGCGTATGTCACTCCTCTCTGCTTTCCCATTCACGCACACACTCACACACACACACACACACACACACACTCACACACACACACAATGACTCTTTGACAAATAATTTTATTGACGATCTGTGTTTGGTTTTTAATTGTACTCCGAGTTGTTCAGCTGCCTCATCGCCGCACGTGATAATTGCTCATTTTATGACACATTTATCAAAGTATCGCGAGGCATGCTCTCTCCCTTTCTCTCTCTGCATTATCCTTCCTGGCTGGCCATCCTCCTCCCGGCCACACGCTGGGCGACACTCTTCCTTCTGGCCATGTCACGAGTCATTTATTTGCTTGTTTGGCCGTGACAGTTGTTGATTGCGATTTCCCGGAACGCTTTCCTGCTTTTGGGCTTTTCGAATTTGTTTAGGAAATAGTTGTTTGACAACCCTAGTTGGACCGGGAGAGTTTAAGTTTCTTTGGATGAATAAGGCGGAGATAAGAAGTAAAATTGAATGATTATTTAATTTTTGAATTAATAGAGAAATAATAATGGAAAGTATGAAGGGAGTTTCTAAATTAGTGTTAGTCTTGATTAACAGATAAATAAAATACAATCAGATCAAAAAACCAAATAAATAATAAATATAAAAAACAAGTTTCATTCCATTCCTTTGATATAAAATTCAAATATACCATAGTGATCAATAACCATTTTAATATTTTACATATACCAATTATATATTTGACTATCCGAGTGAACCGGTCTAATTTTATATATCAGTACAATACTTCTGTATTTTCGATAAATCATTTTCTCATTACTGATCAAAATCAAGCTCTAAATCTTTACAGACTTAACTTGTACATTTTAGGCATAGATCAAAAGAAAAGTCAAGCTGTCAGCCGAAACAAACTATAGTAAGCTCCGTATTGTACTCGATTGAAACATATTAAGAAATCCACGCTGTTCTATAAACCAAAGTGTTTTTTAAAAAGAAGCCAGAAAGAACATTCATCAGAGGAGGAGGCGAAAAGGACGGCTAAGGCGGCTCTTCAGGGTATGTTCTGAAGAAATGACAGATTGACAGCAGAATTCACACTTCATTTGAGGCAGTTCGCAGCTCGCAGCTCGCAGCTCGGAGATCGGAGATCGGGTACCGAACTCCAGGCCCGGCGCGAGTGCTGATGTTGCGCATAATAATTTTGTACTAAATTAAATAGTGCGTGGGTCGGTCCGTCTCTCCGTCTTCCTCAGCAGTTCCTGCACAACATGTTGCCGCCTCGTCCCAGGCAGGTCGGCGGCTTCGTTGACTCGTTTCTCATGCACGACGCGACGGCGACGGCGACGGCGACGGCGACGGTGACGGCGATGGCGATGGCGACTGCGGCAGCGACTGCGACTGAGCCACTTGAACGTGAAAGGATATAATTTAGTTTTTATAGCACGTTGTTAAAGTTTTTGCTTTTGATGGCCGCTGCACGGGTTGTCCGAGTAGTTGGGATGTTATGGATAAGTACACATGCGAGTGCGTCCATATGTGAGGAAGACTCATCGGGTATGCATGGCATGTTTGTTTTTTAAAGGTCCTTTACGACTCAACTCCACTTTGCTCTCTAGTCTCCACTCTCAGCTCTCAGCTCATTCAATCGGTTGCCCTGTGTTGATTCGCTTTTTGTGTTAATTTATTGATGTGCCGCTCAATGTCACGTTTCCGACTCCGACTCCGACTCCGAGTCCGAGTCCGAATCTGAGAAACGTCTCCGTCCTAGGCACAGGCAACCATTCGGGTACGGTGCTCTTTGATGTTTCATAAATCACAGCTGTTTTTTTATATATCTTTTCAGTCTGACGTTGTTTTTACGACTTACTAAATTAAATCGTGTTTTCTGGATGCGCCTATGGGGAGTAATGTCGATAATTATGGATAACTTATTGAGCTGATTTGAGTTATCGCAAATAAATGCCGTATTTAGTTATTACTTTATTTTATGTGAGTTAAATATTTTAGTTTACTAACAGTTTATCGAAATCACATATTATATCTTATAATCTAATAAGTCTATTGAATGATGATCAGCATGCTTCCCTCTCTGATGGGCAAAGTCTAAAAATTATTTATGTTAAAAATAAAATAAAAACTTTTTTAAAAAATATGCATTTTTTATCGTTATAATTTTATATAAAATTTTATTTGGCAGTTGATGTAGGTGGATAAATTGTGATGCACTGAAGTCCTTTGATATTGTCGCCAGTCTTTTATGACTCGAAAAACTAATTGAGTGGGTCGGCGATTTACTATCAGTCCAACACTTGAGAATCTCGTGCCTGAGGCTGCCAACTTTGTTCCCTTCTGAAGTCTGACTACCCAGAACACAATTTAGATTTCTACTACAAAAGCAAGAAGAAGCACAAGAACGTTGACGACGGCGGCGACGGCTGCGACGGCGACGACAACGACTGCTGAAGCAACACTTGAGGACACTTGAATGCAGCTCCAATTATGGAAAAACTGCCGGCAGCTCAGCTCAGCGATTCATAATGAAAACATTTAACCTGTCGTCAGCAACATCAGCATCAGCAGCAGCAGCAGCAGCAGCAGCAGCATCAGCATCAGCATCAGCAGCAGCAACAGCAGCGGTATCGGGACAGAATCCCCTCGATGTGGGGCGGCACTCATAATCAACTTTAAATGTCAGGCAACGTCTTGAGCAATTTTGTGGTACCTTCTTCTCGTTTTCAATTATGTGGCAGCGCTATGATCCTTCGAGGCAGTGGTTGGAGAGCCGACAACCAGCAAGCAGCAACCACTTGAGCAAAACAATTCAAAAAAAAAAACTTGAATTGACAGCCGCAGACCACAGCCTCAGTCCCTCTCAGTAGAGTCGAGACGAGTTGAGTGTATAATACACCTTTTCTTTTATGACGTGGTCGTGGTTGTCGTCTTAAGGTCTTGGAGCTGGACGCGGGCAGGAACTGCGGCGCAGGTTCCTTGTTGTCATTAATGAGACGTCTTCTTCAGCCCGCGCAGTCATTTTCACTTCAAGTTGTCAGCCCAAACAGCCCCTCGTCATATTTGAAATTTGTGGCAGCTTGTGTTTTCGACATTTCGGGCATAATGTCGCGCCTACTTTTCACCATTTCCTCACGCCGGGTTAAATGGAGGACGTCGTCGTCGTGGTCGTCGTCGTCGTCGTCGTCGCCGTCTCTTTGATCTCACGCTTCGCTTCTAATTTGATTATAAACGCACACCTCACACTCGAGACGTATTTCTCTCTTCTTCTAAGCGTCTTCATTTTCAGCCTCAATGGTTGGCAGCACTTCCACTCCACTCCACTCCGCTCCACTCCACTCCGCTCCACTCCACTCTACTCAACTCCACTCCACTCCACTGTGCTGTACCGTCTTCCTGCTCTCCTCCCCACTGTACTCCACTCCACTCCGCGCCACTCCACTCTGCTCTACTGAATTTCATTCCTTTCTACGGGCTGATGACTACGCGCCGCGGCACACTCAATGACGCGTTGAAATTGCCATAAAAAAGGACATGAAGACATTGACAGAGAGAGGGAGTGAGACGAAGAGAGAGGGGTCTTGGCCAGGGTTACGTGCTGACAGCATTTTAAATGAAATGAAAACGATGCTTTCACTCCGGAATAAAGCGACCCTTGGAGCGGGACGTCATTTTGCTAAACTAAGCAGAAGTAATGTCGCTGAACTACATGAGCAGGTCTTAAGGGCAGCGCCTTGTGGACCGGATGAGTCCGTGAGGTGATGTGAGGTGAGGCTAATGTGATAACTTGCTTAAGGGACTATTGATTTTAACGACTGTCTTCAGACTAGACTTTGCATGAAAGCGTGTAGTTTCTACGAATATAATAGCTATATATAGACATAAGTAGATGCTGCAAATTCAACGTTTTACTTAGAGATTGGCTCGACTTGGCAATACTCTGTAAGCAAGTCGTCAGTTTCAGTTTTCTCACGCATCAGGGTAGTTCCCCGAATAGTTAATTAACAATGCGAGTTTGTGTAACAAATGTCTGAAAAAGTAAACCCCGTCTGTCACAATTTGTTGCTAAAGGGGTTACTCCTGGTATCAGCGCTCGAAAAAACTTATAAATGTCTCGAATTACGTACAAATTCGGGAAATTCGGCTGTTTTGTGGGTAATCAGTCAATTTCAAACAAACAAAAGCGAAATGACAAACGCCCAGAGAAGGGGTCACACTGTTATCCTGTTCCTGTTATCGCTGTTCCCAGTTCCAGTGGAATGTTTCCCAATGTCACGCCACGTAGCAAGTTTGTATAATGGCCGGTTACCCTTAGTAACAAGAAAACCCTAAATGAACCTACGATATATTCGGATATTTACGATCGAGTAGAAAAGTTGTGAACAAGGTTTGGGGTGAACTAATGCTGCCGTAATTCAGACTTGAAGGTAACAGTAAATAGTTTATTTTCAGTTTATTTCTTGAAATATGCAGATATAGACTTGACTGGATAGCTACTAGCCTAGCCTATCACAAGTTGGGAATTTTTAAATTTCTTAAGACAGGAATTGGGAATTTAAGACCCTCACAGTGCATGCAATTATCTGGAATTGCAAAGACAGGCAATGAAGACCAGAAAGAGTTCAACGATACGTCTTTACCAACTGGATAGCACACAATAATTTTCGTATTTTGACTATGAGAAGAATAAAGACAGCGAATTACCAATAAACTGTCTTACTAATTTTGAAATCCTTTTATTTGTGGCCATTTAAGCTGATTTTAATGGATACTCATATGGCAGGGATGGAAATAAAAATAGATAAGCTGTTTGCGCTTGCTTAGCTTCTGAGTCATAAATTTCCTCTTAACCAGTTACAAAAAGTATCATAAAATACAAAATGAAGTACGCTCGACATGTCTCGGACGTAGAGAAATTTATGTGACAATTTTGTGCAGAATAAATGGCCGGACACACAGAGAATCAGGAGCAGCTCCAAGAAGGATGTTGTTTTTGGTAGTGTCCAAAGGTTATTTTCCTTTACTTTGCTTCTTTTTTTTTTGCTTCCTAAAAATTAGTTGGGTTAAAAGGCACGCACACTGTCCAAAATGGATCGGGTCCGGCCACCCCGCAATGCCCACAAAGTGGGTGCCCACTAAAACTAACGAACTAACCTGCAGCTGGAGTAGACTTTGGACAGAAAGTGATGGGGGATGAGTGTAGGGGGGGTGAGGGGTGGAGGGCATGTGGCTGGGGGGCAACTTCAGCACTTGGTCGTTGTCGGTCATGTTGCATAAATCTCATTTGGGCTTTATTTACTCTCAAAATGTTCCCGTCCAGATTGCTATTGTTTTTGTTGGGGCTGCCCTGGCAAATAAATTCATTTAGTGGCATTTAGTGCCCCCGTTCACCTTATTGTTCGGTGTCCTTTGGCCAGGACTCGTCGTAGCAGTGTGCGCTGTGTGCATTTTATGGCACTTTCTGCGCTTTTGTGGCCAAACATGAAGTGAAAATTACACACACACATACATACACGCAGGCCGCACTCACATGAGGAAAATGTGGCGCAATTGTTTTGGCCGGATAGCTGGGGAATGCGTGCGTGTGTGTGTGTGAGAGAGAGTGTGTGGGATATATGTGGCGGGATTTGGCTTTAGTCGGCAGTTAATTTTCATATTTTCTAGCCGCACTCGCCCCTTGGTTCCCTCCAGCCCACATTTCGGCGCAGTGTGGACATTTTGTCGTAAATAAATATAACAATTTATTTAGATTGCAATGACAGGCGGATGCTATTAAAAGCGCAATTTATGTGTCCTTCTGGGGAGTGATGTCCTGGCGAGAGCTGCAGGGATGAACTTTATGATGTTGCACACCAGATGCATCGAAGTCCACACCAACTCCTCTCGTGCGAGTGCCAATGGGTGAGCAGGCAATAAAATATGTGCAACAAAATTCATCCGCAATGAACGAAAACAAATTCTAAATGCTCTAAAATATTTACGGATGAATGTTAAATAAATTCTGTAATTCTTACATTTTTCCTGCATTTGCAATTACATCAACAATGTCAATCGAAACATGAATTTGCATTATAAAATTCTGCTAGTCAGATTAAAATTGATGTAATTTTTTCTAATCTACTGCTATTTAATTTATAGGGAATTTATAAATTTTTCTGTTTATTTTCTTGCATTCATTTAATAAAATAAATTTCCTTATTTAATTAAAAACTTAACTAATCGAATGGTTATTTAGTTTCAAAAAAATAAAATCCATATGGTAATAAATAAAATGCATATAGTATTGAGTCAATACATTTTAAAATCCCCACGTTCTTTAAGAAATATATAAAATACATATATCTGTATATAAAAAAAAAAAAAACAATAAAATACAAATTATAAAATTCTTACTTCTGATATAATGTGATATTGTTGTGATGACCAAATGATCACTTAATTAAATCATGATCAAATGAAAACTTAATTTAGTCAATTTGTCATACACATTATGGAAAATAAGAAATAGTCTCAAAGAATTACTAACATTATCTTCAAATACAACTGAAAAATGACAAGTAGAATTTTGTGCAGAAATTTATGGGAGGAAATACTTTTGGTGCATTATAAAAACACAATCAAAGACATGGCTAACAGAAAACTGGCCAAAAATCTGTTTCATCATGATTTTTACGATTATTACATTTATTTTTGCCAGGAAGAATGCGAAATTTACGAGCGTTCAAGTAAATTTTAATGCGCTGTAAACGCTGCAAAGACCCACAAAATGAAGAAAAATGTGCGATAAAACATGAAAAGAAAAATGTTCATATTCACAAATGCGATATTTGGGCTGGCTTTATACCCTCGCACACATTCACACACACACAGCTGTAAATAAATCAGCAGTGAACATTTTGTGGCATAAAGTTAAAATTGTTACACTACCAAAGAACGGCACTAGACCCTAGGAAAATGGTCAAACTGACCCGAAATTTGTAGAAAATATGTCAGAAATATGCAAATGAGCCTCGCATGTTTTTTGCCATGCCACATCGTGTGTGAGATATTGTTGTTGTTGCTGGGAAAGATCTCTCTGGTCCTAAGAATTTGTCGCATGCTGCCCTGTCGTACCATTTAAATGCAAATTAATGGCCAGTTAAACTGTCAGACTCGTCCATCGACTCGCTTTTCGGTGGTCATCCAACCAGTCAGTCAGTCGTTCAGTCGTTCAGTCGGTCAGCTGGTCGGTCGGTCAGATGCTGTGGTGTTAATTTGCTGTTAAGTCTGGCTGGCGAGCAGATGTAATTAATTGCCTGTGTTTAATTTGGGTTAATTTTATTTATGGCCGCTCGTCATCTTCATTTTTGAGCCGGCCCAGCGGCGTGTGAGGACCGAGAAACGAGGAGCGAGCAACGAGGAGCGAGCAACCACTCATCGGTGGAGCCGGCAAATGCAATCATAAAGTGTCAGGCCGCAGGTTCAGTAATGCTCGGCCCCTGCCCAACTTGGAGTCTTTTGTGGCACTGAACAGTTGCATGTGACGCACCAACTGACAGGACACTTTTGACAGCACAGACAGCAAGGACTAAGCTTCTGCTAATGTCAACAGCAAGCAGTAAAAACTGTGCGCAAAAAAGACAAATATGAAAATCGAGTCAAGCTACCAACGAAGTTTGAGTGATCTACAATTTAAGCTATGTACATCTTAAATTAACTGTGACACTTCAATCACAATTTGATTCACGTCAAATTTGCTTTAATTACACAATAATTAGCCCTAAATAAAATGTAATACAAAACAGCTTACTATCTTAAATGTTAATAATACATTAAAATATTATTTAAATATTTACAAAGGATAAATATTAGTAGATACAAGACACTCGTACAAGTACAATGAAGTTCCTTATTATGAAATTAATGTGGTTGAACTAATATTCGATTCATAATTGGCCATAAATTGAATCTTATACAAAAAAATGAGAAAATAATAAATAACTTGTCAATAATATATATTATATATATTACATATATTTAGAAATGCAAAAATACATTTTGATAAATATAATGTGTAACAGACTTAGAAAATTTCAATAGGTTCTGCATATTTCTAAGTTAAAATATATTAATATTTACAAAAAATATTTATTTTTATGATTAGGTTTCATTTAACTATTGTCAATAAAACATCACATAAAGTTCCCTAGAATCGAAATAAATATATATAGACAGATATAAATAGATATGTGACTGAGTAATAATAAATGAAGAGTTTTGCGTCCTTTTATTTATGCGACAAACCAGACCGTGAACTCAACGCATCCTTCGGTTCGCAGAGTACAATGAGAATAAGGAGAGATGAGAAAGAGATAGAGAAAGTGGAAACAAAGGACGGAAAAAACAGCAGTGACTGTCACAGCTCTCTGACACTGACAGTTGTCAACTGTTGTTTGTTTCTTGGTTTATTCTTTCGGTTCCCCGCTCTATTCTTCTGCCTGTGGGTCAGGTCGTATTGCCTGCCTCTGCCTCTGCCGCTGCTGCTGCTGCTGCTGCTGCCGCTGCTGCTGCTGTTTCTGATGGTTCTCTTTTCATATTTATAAAAAATTGCTATCTTGATTTTTCATTAATGTGCGCATTGTTTTGGTAGTCTCTGACTCACTGACATTTGACATTTGCAGCATTATTACTGATTACTTACGAATCACAGAAGGAATATAAATTCACACATTCAAATGTTAACATCTGGATCTGCAGGAGACAACACAAAAGTATTGTGTAATACATATATTTTAAGATCATTACATTTTATAGCTCGAAATTAATTATTTTTTTATAATATTGTTATTCATTAATACACATAGTTTTATTGTGCATCTAACTGTTGTATGCTACTGGTTACACAATTCAATTTGTAGAGAAGAATTATGTGTGTTGCTAATTAAAAGATACTTTACTCATCATATTGTGGAGTGCACTATAAGTATCCGCCACCGTTCCCGAGACAGTTTGTTGTTTCAATCTGCACGTACGATAAGCATCGCCCATTTTAGAGTGATGATGGATGCTCTCCGAAACTCGAGCCACAGAGCTGAAGTCTTTTGAATAATAAATAAGGAAAGCTAATGGTCCTACATCTGGAAACATGGCCACCATAATACTTTGTATGCAAATTTTGCAAATAAAACAATTTCTTTAATGAGCCACTGGCACTCCAGAAGCTGAAGCAAGAGCAGAAGAAAAGCAGAAGCAGAAGCACAAGCAGAAGTAGAAGCGGGACCTCAACTATCACATAAAGTAACAAAATGAATTAGGCCCGGCCTGATGGGCCCCTATTACCGATACGTCCACTTCCAGAGGCAGCGCGGAAGTAATTGAGTTAAATATGCACAAGATGACAGCCTTAATTATGCGCAGAGCAGGGAACAATGGTGGAAGGGGAAAGCGGGGAGGGGGGATGAAAAGAGTTAAATGTGGTTTTTAGTTGTGGCGAGCGAAGCAGACGTTGGAAACGTGTAGAATGCAACATATACATAAAGAGCAGCGAGTCCAATAAAAGGCTTATAAGTCAGCAGATCTCCGCATGGGAACCGCCGACTGGCCCGCACTTAAGACCGAACCTTATAAGGGTTGAGCCAAGAGAGCTCTTGGATGACAAGTACCCAAGACGTAAGCAACAAATTTGATAATGAACTATGAAATTTGGGCAGGGAAAAAGTCTACCCCTTGGCATTGTTTGGCCGCGTTTCACATCTGACAGCCGCAGAATTTATTTGCTGTCATAAAAATTAAAATAACAATTATTGTCATTTACCCAAAGAACAGCACTGAATATAACCCTAGCAGGCAACCCCATTCCGAAATGTTTTTCAACGACTATCCAAGGAAACATATTTCATCTCTCAACTGTCATAAATCGTAATCAAGAAGTGAGTTTGCAAATGATGTCCATAATTTACCATAAATACTTGCTTATAAATTCGTCCTTTTCTAGGAAAAGTTTTTTGGAAATAATAATAAAAGTGAAAAATTTTGTATGGATATGTTTAACTGTTCATATAAGGTAGCTAGGAATTGTTGATCAAGGCTAAGCCTGTTAGGCCGTCTGTAAATATTCTTAATTGACAAGATATTGGTAAAAAGATGAAGTTGAATAATTTTCGACTGCATGCGAAATTGGCTTACGTCAATTTTATGAAACTTTAATCTAGCTACTTCTGTTAATACCTTGAACAGGGTATAATGATTTTCCGAAAATTTATGTAACAGGCACATAAAGGCGTCACCTGCCCCACAAAGTATATGTATTCTTTATCAGGATCAACAGCCGCTTCAATTGAATCCTGTCTGTCTAACGGTCCGTTTGTTGATCCGTTTGTCCGTTCTTAGCAACTGTTGGAGGTAGAGACTTGATAATTGAAAAGATTCTATATCGAGTTTGTTTTCGATAATCAATATTTTTTCCGTTTGCTTATTATCGATAACACGTTTTAGTTTTTCGAACATATCTCGTTAGTCAAATGTGACGCACTTTCGGTTACTTTCAACTAATTTGTTAAATACACACAGCGTCAATTAAATTGTTGAACTTTTAAAGTGTTTGTTTTATTTTTTACTTTTTGTTTATTTGATATTCAGCCATGGTGTTCTACGTGCTGAGTCTTACTTTTATCCAGTCGAGATTTTTTGCCCATTTCGAAGGAATAAATTTAACAGTAACGAAAAATCTTTTTTTTGCAATGTTTTGTTTTTAGATCGATCGAGTATTGATTGATAATATTGAATCCCAAATTAATCAGGTTAGAACCTGCCTCTAGAATACAGGTTGTCAATAATACTAAACTAAACTTAATCTAGGAGTGGAAAAAACGACGGTAAGAATTTGTCTCGGAAAGCCTCGTTGAACCGCATTCGGATTAAAACTTTCACATCGATGTCTTGTACAATTTATCACCATAAACGCGGCAATTTATTTGATTTAGGCAATTTGTAAAATTTTAATGTGCTTCAGAATGAAATAAATCTCCGACTGTGAATTGAGTGGCTGTTGCCTGTTGCCTGTGGGCTGTGGGATGTGGGCTGCGGACGGAACGGGGCACGTCCAGTGAAATAAATTAGGCACAGCTGTGTGGCAGAGTGGCAGTGTGGCAAATGGATGCGGGAGGCGCTCCACGAGGGTGGCCGATCCCAAATGGACGTGTACCTAATTTGGGAATGCGTGCCAAGCGGCGACGATGGAAGCCGAGGGGGTCGAGGGGGTGGCAACTGGGAGCACATAAACATAAATAAGTAAGACAAATAAAGTGTCTTGACACGGGAGTTTAGCACTGAAGCAAGCATCGCATAGGCCCCAACGGCTGCCCAAGTTCAATTGATCCGGCGGCACAAAGTTCAATTGCACAGCACGACCCCAAAGCGAGGCATGCCACAAGGCAAGTGGCGGGAAAACGTTTCTGCGTTGTACACTTGTTCACTTGTGCCTGTCAATTGGCATTCACTATATTTGCTCTGATTTGCGGGGGCCAAGCGGCATATCAAACTGAACTCAAATTGACAGCCGACATGTTACCTGCTCCACAAAGGTGCGCCCCGTGCAGTTTGCTAACTGACGTCATGCATTCCCCAAGTTTTTAGCAGGTGTTGAGTGTGCTTCCGACTTGCATTCCTATGATTCTTGCCTCCAGCTAAGCTTAGACCCGGAGTCGTCGAGCGACGTTGTCCGCAAGTAGTTCCTTCCGTTTCCATTAGCTTGAGTTCCCGTTTCTTTTGCTGTTGCTGCCACAGGCAGTGGCACGGTTGTTGTTGCTGCCTCGATTGCTGTTGTCATTGGCCCCAGACACGACCCATTGAGTGGCACCGAAACCAATTAATTTGTATGAATTGTGAGAGCTCTACATTATTCCGGGCTGATTAGTTATGCAGCATAGCAGTAAACTCGTATTCAAATAAGCGCGAAAATAAATGAAAGGCCATGCCGACACAACGCTGAATAAATAAGAGTGAAAATGTAATCGAAAAAGTTCTCGAATTCCAGATACTCTGCTGATAATATTCATAAGCTTTACTTCCCTGCTGCCTGCAAAATCGTTTCTTAACAAAAACTTTTATCAAATGCCATTTGTTATGAATAAATATATAAATTGTAAAGACTCCAGCTGTGGTCTTATTTTAACATTTTTGGAGCAGACAATGATAAAACATTGATTTAGTTCAGCTTGTAGTTCCTTTAATCGGAAATTAATAAATTATAGTTGTTACAATATATTGCAAGGTTCGTCACTAGCATATATTATACCAAGATACCAAGTTTAATGTACAGTTGGTAATACCCTAATCCCGGGAGCTCAAACCAAATGACAAGCGCAGAAAAATTATGACTGTCGACCATTTTTGCATATGACTGTGTATAATTTCACAATTAATTATGAAATATGCCATACAAAAAATAGCCATAAAGAAGGAGAGCGAGCAAAAAAGAAAACTAAACCAGGGGAGTGGAGTGGTTAGGGTGAGGAGAGAGGCCAGAGGAGATAGGAGATAGGAGAGGGGGAATGGGGCTAACCAATGGGCACTACAAATTGCGCACTGCAGTCCGGTCACGGGAAAATAAACGGAACTGGTGAGGGGACCGGTAAGGGGAGGGGAGAGGGAGTAGGCGGTGCCGACCGCTCTGTATAACTATGACTAAACAAAACGATACGAAATGACACGCTGTCAACGTGCTTGGGCCCACTCTTCTGGGCAACTTGGAGAGCCAGTTGCCAGTTGCCAGTTGCCAGTTGCCAGTTGCCAGTTTCGAGTCGGCAGTTGGCAGTTGGCAGTTAGCAGTAGTCGCCAAATTACAATAATAATAACAATAATAATGAAACAGTAGCAGCCACACGACAATGCGACAATGCGACAATGCGACAATGCGACAAAGCGACAATGCGACAAAGCGACAGTTTCTGTAACTGTCTCAGTTCCAGTTGGAGGCCTGGCTTGAGGCCCGGTTTGGGAGCGTGTTTGGAGTTATGCCAGTGTTGGGCCTACAGCGAACGAGTCAAACGACGATTAACGCTTGGCTGATTGCTGCTCGAAAAGTGCTGGTCATAAATTACATAATGGAATGAAAAATGTCCGCCCGAAGGGAACTTTTCCCCTCGCCCATGCACAGCCGTTCGTCTTGGTTCGGTTCGGTACGGGTTCGGGTTCGGGTTCAGGCTCAGGTTCGGGTTCGGGTTCGGGTTCGGACTGGAGTCGCTTGGCTTAGTTGTGCCAGCTAAGTTTATAGCTTTACAATTGTGCAGTGGCGCTTGTGTGGTCAGATCCAGTTGGGGCTCCGTTCGAGTTCCAGCTCCAGTTCCGACAGCGGTGCATGACATGCAATGCGTCATGAAGGTGTAGTTATTGTTGTTGTTGTTGTTGTTGTTGTTGTTGCTTTGGCTGTGGCTGCTCGGCTAGTATTATTAACTAGTTAGCAACATGCAAAGCCAAATGGTTGCGCTTTGGCAAACTAGTTGCCAGTTGCCAGTTGCCAGTTGGACGTCGGCAGTCGGCAGGCGGCAGGCGGCAGGCGGCAGTTGGCAGTTGGCAGTTGGGAGTAGCAAGTCGTACATCATGATCTTCATCATCATCGTGACGGGATGGCCGGAGCCGGAGCTCCTTCATGTGTCGCCGTTGCATGTCGCTAGGCATTTATGATTAAGTGCGCTACATATTAACATTATCGTGCGACTTCACCTGGGCTTTCAATGGCCCATTCTGCAGACAGTTTGTATGCTAATTTGCGAGTACCCGCATTCACACTCACACACACACAGTCACACACAGTCACACACACAGGCACAATGGTTTATTTTACTGTTATTTTAATTTATGGCTATTTTATGCGAGTGCGCAGCTTTGCTGAAGTCGCTCGACTCTCAAATGCGAGACCACATAATAATAAAAGCGGAAACTATTGTATTAAGTGTTTGATTTATGTTTTTAGTCAATTGTTTTATTTATGAGCTTCCACTGCGCATTGTTCCAGCCGCCTTTGTGGCAACCAGTTTAGGGAACTGGAGTGAACTTCGCTCCGGGGTCGCAACTCAACAATTGAAGTTTATTTGCTTGCTCCCTACATGTGTGCGGACTTTGGTTTACTTTATGAGCTTCCAGCTCAGCAAATATGTACGGAATGGCTTACAAATAGGTTAAAATGGAATTCAAAGGATATAAATTTTATGTACATAGATAATTGGAATATGCTAGCATGCAATGGATTTTTTTTTATTACAAATGAGTGTAAAATTGTATTCGGCGAATGAAAAATATAATAATAATCTCTCTCTTTTCGCAGAATGAGAATGAAGTGAATGTTTAAATATATCAATTCATTTCACTTAATTCCAAATAGCTTAAAATATTAAGAATTTTCCATACAAAAATATATGTATCGATTATAACTATTTTAGAAAAAAATATTTAGAACTAGAATCACCAAACTTTTAATAATATAATCTAAACCCAAATTTAATTTAAATAATTTGAAAACAACACATTTTTAAGAACTAACAAATTTAGAATTTGGATTCGTTATCTGTTATTCCTGTCTGTAAGATATAAATAAGAAAACCAATTTTCTCTTATAATATTTTAATTTTAAATCTCTTTCTTTTTGATATCATAATTCATCAATCATCATTTGAGACAAGCCCCAGCATTTTTCTCACACTTTAAATTGACACATCACAGCGAGAAAATGAGCCCAAAAATGTCTGATAAATTAGATCCTGATGACTAGACATAAGTGCTGCTTGAGACGATGTTGCTCGATGTTTTCGCCTAGCTTGGCAAAATAATGACCAAAGTGGAGTTCAACTAGGGATCTACAACGGAAAATGGAAACCAATCGGTCATTGTCAAGCCTTGACTTGCACGCACGCACATTTCATCGATTAATTACACAAGTTGAAGAGAAATATAGAGAATTATTTCCGTGGGTAGAGCCAATGAGAGTGCATAAAATATGAGAACGAGTATATGGCAAAATATGAATATGTCTGTCTGTCTGTCTGTCTGTCTGTTTGTTTGTTCCTTTGTTTGTTTGTGTGTTTGTGTGTTTGTGGCAACGTCATCAAAGTAATCATCCTGCGACTCTGATGAGCGACTGTCAGTTAAAGTGAGAGACGAGTCCAAATGATTGCCTCCATGACGTGGCAGCTCTCTCCCCCATTCCGCACCCCCGCCAACAACAGCGACATCATTTATCATCAACCTGGCTGTCAGTCAAGTCGTCCCGTCCCCCGCGCAGAAAGGACGCAGGACTGCGGGCTGCGGACTCTGATGACTTGCCTGCTGCAGTGTGTTATCCTTGGGTGAGCTGTCAAAAAATTATTATGCCTATTAATTTTACCCATGCGCCTCTCCTGCCTCTCTTTCTCGCTCTCTCTTCTTCTCTAACTGTGAGTGAGTGTGTGTGTGAGTCGGTGGTAAATTACACAACAAAAAATGATGTTTGGCTTTTGCCAGAGCCAAATGGGCGTGCCTGTCCTCCACCCCCTCACTTACTCTCTCCCTTCCTCTCTGTTCTCTCTCTGTCTCTCACTCGCGAAAGACTTATTTCGCCTCATTCATTTGGCAGTAATTTATCCTGTCATGCTGTCATTACGACAAACAAAAAAAAATAAATAATCGCTTAAGGCTGGGGAAAAAATTATTTATTGAAAATGATTATGCAAGGGCCCGCAGTGGGCTGGTGGAGCAGTTGGTGGGGTGGATGGGCGATTGTGGGTGGTTCGGCGCTTTGTTAATGATTCGATGACGCCTTGGACTTGACACATCGATCAAAACTCATTATGACTTATTTGGATTGTGTGGATAAGAAAACGTGCTCGTGAAATACACTCAGCGAAAATATTGCCCCCTTTTGCTGAGTGAGAACCTATGATGTTGCCTTGCTGCTGTCATCACTCTCGACTCCCGAGTCTCATTACAGGGTATCTGAGTGGATGTGCAGCAATGTCGTCAATAACTAATCAATCTTAAGTTTGACTTGATGTCTGCGCTGCACGCGATGACTTATTTCGGGAGGTGTATTTCGCTGCCGAAACAGTGGGAAAAACAGCAAAAGTTTTTCACAACTCGCTGTGTAATCGACAACAGTAAAGCAAGTGCCAACTTTTTTGCTGGCGCACATCAATCAGACCGGGCGGAGCTTAAGCTCACGTCACTCAGCCAGACAGTCCTTGAGGGGGCAAATGGACGGAAGATGGAGAGAAAGAGTGGCAGTGAGAGGGGGAGCGGCAGTAAGAGATGAAGTTGGGTTTGAACTTTTGGCGTTGACAGCCGGAATACAAAATGCGGGCGAAATATGTCGATACGAATCAAGCGAAAGTCCAACTCCTTTTTTGGGTGGGGACAATAATGAATGGATGTATGAAATGGTTAAAAAATATGAAAAATGCGGTCGCTATTGCAAGCATTGCAGATCCTTTCTACTGGCCAAACACTCAGCTCAACTATAAATGCCAGACAATAAATAACCACAACTTAAGCATATTGCGGCCAGGAGCCGCCCGTCTAACCCTCTGACACTCAGCTCCCATTCCCGTTGCACTCTCCGTGCACTCGCGGCAGCTACTCTCTGTCAGCCATATTTCATTTTCATGCTCCCAATTGTTTTGCTTTTGACAAATGAGCCAGCTAGACCCAGACCAGAGAACGGGAAGGAGAGTGAGAGAGAATGAGAGAGAGAGAGCGAGCGAGAGAGAGGGAGAAAGACAGTGGAGAACTGAGCGAGTGTGTGTACAAGGCAAGTCATCAAAATAACAAATAACGACGACTACCAAAATTGATTGCATGTCATTAATTTTCATTTCAAATTACGCTTCCACTATGTCTTGGTCTTTACTCAGGCTGGGTCTGGGCCTGGGACTGGTTCTGGCTTCGGTTGGTCCTGGTTTTGGCCTTAGGTATGAGCTGCTGCTGATATGTGAGGCAGTCAGCCAGTCAATGGGCCAAAGTCAAAGTCGTGACACGGATCAAATGTGCTAAGTCGAAATGCGTTCGCAAATTTCAGCTGTTATTCTTTTTGCATTTCACAATGAGACAATAAGCCTTTTGTACCTAGTAAATAAATTCTAGTCGGGTCTGCCGGACTAGGAGATTACCTAGTGCCGAGCTGTGCTGTTGAATGCCTCAATTGGAGACCCTTTTCTGTAATACACATTGTTGCTTAATTTCCGCCTCAACAATGTAGACAAATTTCGTTTTAAAGTAAGTTAATTTTTTTTAAGGGAATGAGTATGTACTCTATGTACTAAGTTTGGTGACCTTAGGCCTTAATACATACGCGGTATGCATAAATATAACCCAAACTTGTTATCGATAACAAGCAAAGGCAATAAGTTATCGTTCATGTAAGAAAAAAATAGATATGCTAGTTTAGGATAACCTGCATGCATACATAAAAGTCTCACATTTTACAGCAAATTGAATTAGTTATCGATTAACCTTGAGCAAATTATGGCATTTAGTTCTATTTTCCTATTTTCATCAAAGGCTTTTTTTAATGCTTGTTTTGCAATTGGGAAATTGGTTGTAGAGACAATCCTGCTGGCCGAATTGGAAATTATGAGCAAAGACGTCAACTGCCAACTGCCAACTGCCAACTGAAAACTGAAAACTGAAAACTGAAAACTGAAAACTGCATTCGGAACGAACTGCAAGAAACACAACAGACGGGCCGGAGTTGAAGCTGCAAATGGTTGTTGATGTAGATTTGGATGTAGATGGAGCTACCTTAAGCTGTCCGTTGCTGAGTGGTCCAGCTGGAGCCAAAGCAAGAACAGAGATGGAGCCCGAGTCGGAGAACAGCAGCTAACTGACATTTGACTGTCAGATGCTGTTGGCTCTCATTCGTTAATGTCAGAAGCAAGAGTTAATCTCGCGTGCATTTCAAACGTCGGAGAGACAGCAGAGTGAAGGGGCAACAGAGAGAGAGAGAGAGAGAGAGAGAGAGAGAGAAAGAGAGAAAGAGAGAAAGAGAGAAAGAGAGAAAGAGAAAGAAGAGGGAAAGAGAGAGAGACAGAGACAGAGAAAGAGAGAGAGAGAGAGAATGCTAGGAACGCACTGTAAGGAAGAATATATCGTAATCAAGGTTTTGTTGGCTTCGTTTGTGAGTGCGCCAGGCAAAAGAGAAAGACTGACTGACTGACTGACTGACTAGCAACCACCAGCAGCAAGAATAACAGCAGCAGCAGCAACTGATGGATGGCTGAAAGCCAGCCTGCAAAATGAATGAATGACATGGCTGGCATGTGCGACCGGGTGGCTATAACTCCAACTCTAACTCCAGCTTCAGCTACTGCTCGGGCTTGCAGGCGACTTCACGCACGCAATGCGTTCAATGATGAGCAAACGCACAAACGTACAGGGAGGAGGCGAACCGCGTGATAAGTTGGCTGGATAAGACTGCCCAACCAGTCAACCAGTCAACCAGTCAGCCAGCCAACTATCCGGCCAACTGGTCAAGGGAGTTCATCCCATTCCATCCCATCAGGGCAGAGCAGAGCAGAGCAGAGCGGTCCGTAAGCTGCATTTGCATATGGCTCGCATTCTGTGGCCCACAGTCTGCAAAATTGCTTTATGAATTATAAACAATGCCTGGGTCGGAGCCTTGTTAGTTGTCTGTCCACTTCATTGCTCCAGGAGACGCCGCACATTTATAGTCCCAGACAGTCCCCAATCTCTGCCCAACTACTACTTTTTATCTCTCTTTCTCTGTCTCTCGTTCTGTCTATCTTCCTCTGACAGTGATTATGTCGCCAAGTGACATCCATCAGCAGCTGTGTAATTTATTGGACAAGATTGCGCCCAGTTTGTGTACGTGCCAAACGTGTCTGCGCTTGCATCACTCCCGCTTGCATCACGGACGGGGTGTGCTTAATTGCAAGTGCCATTGAGGTATCAGTGTATCTATATCCCGTCGAAAGGTTAATGCGCTTATCGAAAGAGCTTAATTAACCGATTAAAGCCGAACACGCAGTTTCATAACAGAGTTTGCGTTTGAGGTTGGGTGGAAAATCATTTTCGACAATATTTGCACTATTAAATAACCGATTTTGTTTTTAAGTAGTTAACAATACATACATATATGTATATATATAGTTTAATTTTTCCCATAATATATTACATGAATTATACAAATCATACAGTCCAAATTTCTTCTTATGTAAGTTTACAAGATAACTATATACTATATAACTTCTTACTTCGCAACTTAATAAGAAATTTCCATTAACATTATTGTGTGGAAATTTAACTTATGTTATCCACAAGTAATGATATCATTACAGATCAAAAAATGCAAAGTAAAAGTACCTTAATCGGAACACTATTATGTAATCTATATTCAGACCCTTATTCTGTTAATTTGATTTTATTAAAACAATTTTGTTATGCATATAGATATACATATATAAATATAATATATAACCAAAGTTAGTTAGTAGGTTGATCTGTAATAATATTATTGATAAACATATATTATATACATATGTATAGGATGCGGTAGATGGATAAACGGACAGACAAATGCACATAGCTCTAGCCGATTGTAAAAATAATTTCAAAACAGTTGTTTGGATTAATTTCACGTATAAAATAAATATATCTAGAGGAAAGACATGCAATACTTTTATTTTTTACTTTTTGTTTTATTTACTTAAAAAAGTGATTTTATATTGTAAAATAACCATTAACCTTAACGGAGTTATAACTCCGTGATAAATAAGATAAATAAATTGAGCCTTTAGAAAATCATAAAAAAATACCTCTAAACTGCTTTCTAGCCATTATTACAATCCTTAGCAGACGATATCAAACTTTGGCAATGTGAGGGGCATACTTCGGAAAGAGAGGTTTACTTTAACGAAATACACATTCAAGACAGTTTCCTTGTGTGAACCATAAATAATAAACAAGAGACGTTTACTTTGCCAAAGAGTGGTTTTCTTTATCGAAATACACATACACACTGTTTGCTCGTATGAACCATCAATAAGAAACAAAATTGTTTAAGCAAAACGCATTTCTGCTTTCAAACAATTTCCGCACTTCTGGAAGCACTTGAAAACGCTCAAATAGGATTTCTTACCGAGCGAAAACAAGAACAACAAAGGCAGAAAGAAACGCAATCAAATCGAGAGTGCCGGGAGCTCTCGAGTTAATGATATACACTCACTTCAGGGGCATTATGAGGCACATGCTGTGGACCTTAAGGAGGGTTTGATACATCCGCGACAACAAAGCGGCTTTCCCCCTACCACAAGGACTATTCAAGGAAACATTGTGTCGAGTTGGCAGGGCTTTAAAATTTCAAATACCAAATTTAAAATTTCAAATTGCAAATCGCAAAGAGAGAAGTCCATTGAAATCTATCCAAACTCAAAGGCACAGACCCTTTTAAATGCATACTTGAAATCGAATCAAAAGTATTCCCATGATTGAGATAAGGGTTACAGAAAGCAAATAAAAAAAGAGCGCCGGCACTTAAGAGCGGTTTCCAAACACTGTAGTCAATAACAACCTTCCCCGAGTTTCCTTGGCAATGATTTAATTCTTAGGACTTTCAGTATTTGAGTTGCTACTGTGAAAACAATTAAACCCTAGACACAAAAGTGCGCGCTTTAGTTCTATGTTTGATGTCATAAATCCCATAACAATGCCCTAATGCTTCAGTTGACTGCCTCTCCCAAAAGAATTTCAAGTGTCGCATTATCTGCGCATTTATCACCAACCCCGAAATAGTCCAGACCAGCAGCAGATGTGCTCATGTCCTTTTTAATGATATGTCGTCATAGCTTTTGTTACCCTTCTATAGATATTGCCTGGATGTATATCTAATCGCATAACCATTTAATTCGTATTAGAACTTGCTCCGTGGGGTCTACCAGTCAAAAGTGCTGACTGCTGAGCAGTCAGGCTCAGCCCTGCTGGCCACCCGCTTAACTCAATAATTTCCCACGCCCTGCTATATATCATTTTATAGTTCAATGTCGGCTTTGTCAAAAGGCAAATGGAACTTCCGAGCCGGGCACGATTGAGAAAGCTTCCTAGAAATATGCATAGGACGCACACTCTGAACAAAATCTTATGAGAAACAATAGTTAAGATCGGACCTTGAGCGCTCCATATTGTCAACAAAGTGAAAGAATAAGACACACCGCATGGTTCCATCGAATTCGAGGTAGGACCGCAGCTTCAAAGACTGCGAACCGCCTACCTTCCGAAACAACTAAGAATTCGCTTCATTCATGGGCCGAGCAGTAAATCTGCAAATATTTTTGGTCACCAAATTTCCTCATAAGTTAAGCGGCACTTTTTCTGTGATTGTGATTCCTTTGCCTGCGTGACACAAATTAGCAGCAGTAGCATCAGGTCCCTAACAATGGATAATGACCAGACAAGTTGTCAAATAAACTAATAAACCCTGAGAAATAGCCGACAATGGCATTGTCGAAGTCACGCATATCCGAAAACACAGTTGATGTGCGGATTTCCTCTCTTTCCACAGAAATGTAAACAGTGCGCATTTTTCTTATTTCACAAATAAAAAAAGTTTTCAATTGTTTGTAAGGATCACAAATATGTATATGTAGGATCCTTTGAGAGCTGTTAGGCATTTTTCAATTTCCAAATCATACGGCGATGTCCGAGTGCAATTGAAAATGAGCGTTATTCTCTATTTGCTGCTTTGATATGAGGGTATTTTCTTGAATTTCTCCTACTTCTATTAACTAAGAAGTAAACGTTGAATTAGTATGTTCATAGATAAAAACGAAGTAGAATGTTATACCTTTGAGTATTACAACCTAGATTATGAATGTGAATAAAATAAAATACAAGTGAGTAAACTCTTGACCAATCGAACAAAATTGCATGTAATATCCTATTTGGTTGAAGGTTTCGTTCTTTTGTACTGGGCTGAAGGAAATCATTTGGTCAGGGTTTCAGAATAACCTCCCACTACTTGCAAGTGCATACATTAGTATTTATTTATGTGTACGCACGGGAAAGCAAACATTTTAGAGGCACAACTAAAGAGCAGCGAACTATGTTAATATATGGAAAACTTGCGACGTGATTGACGTGACATTAAATGATGGGCTGACAGACACAACTTTATATGACAAGCACACAGACAGACAGTTTGACAGCGACTTTGAAAAGTTACATTGAATGTGTTGATGATGCGACCGTCTAATGAATGCCACAACTACACAAGTACCCACAACTGACACTCGAAATCGGATGAGTTATTCCCCAGTGAGTTGCGCATAAGGAGTTGGTTTAAGAGGTTGATCGACTACTTGTTTTTCGAGTTCCAGGTAAATCGATAGTTGGCGGCTGCTCTAATTGATGGCCCAAGCGGAGGAATGAGTCGAGCCGGTAGCGTTGTGCGTTGTGCGTTGCTTTCACAGGTGATAAATTCAATGATTATCAACACGTTGCCCCGCATCACTAATTAAAAATGCATAATGGGAGAGGGCGGCAGAAGTTCAAAGAGCATTTCAGTAATCGCTGCCAGGTCTCCATAGATTCGGTGCAATAATCGTAAAGTACGTCAGGGAACGAGCCGAGGAACGTCGAACTATGAATTTGTTGGACTCTTTATGGTCCGATCCGCTCTCTGCATAGAAATGAATGAATTTCGTTTCGAAAACGTGCCCCTTTTTTATGGTTATTTGATATATGAAAATTATCAGAGTCGAACAGACAACCGAGAAACCACTTTGTCGGCACATTTGCTTTCCTTTTGGCTCCGGCATCGTTTTTGGTTCGTTTGTTTCGTTTGGTTCGTTGGGGCTCTTAACTTTGATGGGGCGTCGCGACGCGTCGCTTCGGTTCGTTTCAATTTGTGTTTATATTTTGCATTTAAATGTAAATAGGTATAAAAAATATGGCTTTGTCTCTTTGCTTTATACGCGTTCAAGATGATTAACCATAATTTCGTTTTAATATTTTGTAATTGTATAATTTTATGGCCATTTGCATTCTGTTCTCTTGCTTTCCTTTAAATTGTATGCATAATTCATGTGGCGTATGCGTGATATTTAATTGCCACCTGGGTGTGCCCCACTCAGGTGTCTGAGTGCGTGTTGTCTGTGGGTGTAGAACATTTTATTTTATGTATTTCAGAAATCCATTTATGACTTCTTTAACATTGATTGTATTGATGAATTTCATGAATATATTTCGCAACTTATCTGTCTTACACATTTCTTTCATAACATGAGTTACATTTAATGCGAAATATAAATTAAGTCCAATTAAGTAAAATATGGCTCAGAAGACTGCATTTTTGTTTAATTTACTGACAAGTAATAGAATTATTTATCATCAAGCTTTATACTGCCTCATAAGTCACAAATCAATCTTACTTCCGTTAGAAACATTTTATATTTATCAATTACAACTTAATTCGAATCGATAATTTACTACAATACGTTTGAATTGATCAGAAATTAAAAATTCACAAGTATACAATTCATATTAAATCGTTTCACTTATTCTTAAAATATGTAGTCTAATTCAGAAAGAAGAAGAGACGCATGTTTTTGGATTCGAAGAAAGAGCAGAAGGTGGGCTGACATTGTTTCATTTATCTATTGTCTTAGGATCGAGACAATATGAGCAAACATTCAGTTTATTTTGTGATTTTGATGGTTCGCCTGGCCCAAGAAAGACGCAGATTGGCAAGTCCTTTGAAGTGGTGCCGTTCCGCAGTGGGTCCTGGCTCAGAAAGGAATGTGTGTCACACACACAAAAACACACACGCGCAGCTGAGTTGAATGGGTGAAAAAAAGACCGAAAAGGAAATGACTGGCTTCCTAAACTGCTGACTGGGTGACTATCTGCCTGGCTGGATGAGATTTAAGCTGGCTTCAAAGACTGAGGAGGGAGGACTGAGGACTGAGGACTGAGGACTGAAAGAGAGTCAAGGAGCACTGCGGCGTTGACATGACAAAAATGGAGAAGACGAACGAATGATGGGCACGTCGTCGACGTCAGTGGACTTCAAAGTCGGATTGAGTACCGATGTTCCTCTTCCCGCTGCCGCCTCTGCCTGTTTCTGTCTCACTCCAGAGAAGCTGTCAAAGATATTTGTATTTCATTTTGATGATGGCATGCGGCTGACTGACTGCCGTTCAGGCTGAGCCGCAGCCGAAGCCGAAGCCGAAGCCGATTCAAACGAATTGAAAGCCAAAAACAAACACTGTAGCTGCTTCCTAAATAAACGCAGACCAATCAGCCAGCCATAGAGGGGGGAAGAAGACAGGAGGAGGAGGGGGCAGAGGTAGCCAAGTGGCTTGGGATACCACTTCTTATAAAGCAGGCAGCGTTGTCGGTGATTTAAAATAAATATTGGTGGCTGTCACATTGACAGCAAACAAAATGTGATTGTTCGCTGATTGTTGACATTTTGTGCTACCGTTCGCCACGACTCACCTTGGAGTACGGTGGTGCACGGTGGCACGCGGTGGCACGCAGTGGTTCGCGGTGGTTCGCGGTGGTTCGCGGTGGTGCTGTGAAACAGTCAAAGGGTTATTCGAGATATTAAATTGTCTGCCGTTGTTCGTTGTCGCATTAATAAGCCGACTTGTTGGATCCTGCGATGCGGCGAGGTGCGGTGCTCTGCGTTTGCTTTCAATTGCCAAAAAACCGCCAACAATGAAAAATTTCAAGCTGTTTTTAAATGTTTTATTGGCTTTTTAATAATGTTAGCACATCAAAGAGGCCGCACATGCGCACTGAGAGCCACCGAAAGGCTGCCAACCGGCCCCGATCCGAGGTATCCCTCGTTCTCCAAAGTTTTGCGCTCAAGATCCCAATGAGAGGAAGAAATAAATCCCCAAATGACATGAGTCAAGCTCTTTGTGTGCCTGGCTGCCGCACTGAGCAGCCTTTGGACTAAGTCCCCAGGGCAAGGCCACAGTAAGTAATGGATTATGCCTGAACGTTTTATATTAAGCTCCGTTACAAATAATTTCAATTAGTGAACAGATAAAGGAGTGCGCCAGACCCAAGACATATCTGTATTTTCAAATAATCTATTACGCTGTGTTCATAATTCGAATAAAACTCAACTACTATAATCGTTTATAAATTCGAAATAAAAATAAATCGGATGACAGGCTAATGTATGGTTGAAGCCTATTTGATAGTTTATTAGCTACATCCTATTCATTATATAGTTGCATATCTATGTAAATATATTATGGCAAACTTCATATTTAGTAAGAGCGTAAAATATTGTTTAGAGGATCTTCATTTTCTACTTCGGTTTTTGAAACTATGAAATACGCATCGCATGAAGGCGTACAGCAATTTCCGTAACCTGTTGAAAACACTGTTAATGGAACTATTCTGAAATTGATCAGAACCGAAAAAAATATATATTTTTACTGGTTTTTATGAATTTAAAAAAACTGGTGTGAATCCATTTCTCTTGATCACTATAAACTTTTCTGATATATTGTATTTTAAAAAAATGAATCACAATTAAAATTATTTTCAAAAGAAATTCGATTGCAGTCTACGTCTTCGTCTATTTGCAATAATTCAAATATTTACGCTGAGATTTTTGGTGAACATAAGCCCAACTTTATTAAAGTTTCATAATTTTCATAATTCGCTTCTATATGTTCATTTTATGGTTGGACTCTGCAAAAGTTCCCTGAAAGGACACAAAGATAAGTACAAAACGCTGCCAAGTATTTTATATTACATTTATGTCCCTGCGTGCTGTGAGTGCCAAGTGTGATAGAAATAGTTATTAAGAGCCTTGAAGACGACATGCTCGACGACAGCTGGCGACTGCAGCAGCCAGAGTTTATGGCCAAGACAGAGAGATAACTGGGAGCTGTTACAATTTATGTGCTGCCCAGGAGAGGGCACATATGATCCATGAAATGTCATAAAAGTGCAATTGCGACCAAAATTATCGAACATTTAGCAGAAGCGTTGGGGCTTAGCCACGGGTGGTAACTGTTTTATGTCTTCAATCCCCCTGAGAGGCGTCTCCCAAAACAGGACCTTTTGTTTTTTACGACCTTTTGCGCAAATAAGCCCCCAAATACTGCGGCATGTAGACAAAGGCGGCAGCTACGTTGAACGATTCACACGTACGTCGTTAGAGACACTAATATACATACATTTAATAGAGCGTCGTCCAGAATCGCAGCTGATGGGAATGCGGAAGATACCCCTCAGCAAGAAGCACGTTCACCCTCTGCTCGTAAATTTGGAAATCTTCTGGCCACTTGGATTATTAGTGGCGAAAATAAAGAGCACATGTTTGATAAGTAAGCAGAAAAGGCAGTCGTCTCGCCTAACAGACTGCAAAGGTTCTCAATAAATATAACTAATCGAACATCGAAATAAAGAAAAGAATTAGTTCCAACTCATATTAAACTAAGAAACTACAAAGCTAGGCTGTTCGATTCCTTTTTTGTTTGTCTCCACATATTTTATTTGTAACATTGTACAATAGAAATGTATATAATTTAACAATAACAGATAACAGATAACATAAAGGTTTTAAAGATTTTTTTCAGATCTATTTTGACGACGCTGAATAACCTGCAGTCGAAGAGAGACAGACTCGGATCATAAAGTATGCCGACTGATTTGAGCCAGAAACTTGTGTTTCCTTCATATTTCTTTCATTCCTTTCAGAATTGGAGGTTAAGTTTTATTTATTCTCTTCACACAAGGTTCTCTAACTTTGTACTAAATTTATACCCTGATCCCATTAAAAATGGGTAAACAGGGAATAAAATGTTGTGAAAAATGACCAGGAGCTGTGCAGAAGAGCTACAGACTAGAAACTTTACACATGGGTTCTGATATAGCATATTAAGATCATGCAGTCACAATTTCTTATCAGGCTTGTAACCTTAAATATAATTATATGTATAATATTCTAAATTTTTCTCCATTGTCTGTTATTATGAACATTCGGTTTCGCCCTCTAAGTACTAAAATAGATAAAAATGGCTATAATTTATCAATGAGCATGTAAAAATGTGGCACAAAAGCTGGATCCTTAAAAATTGATATGGTTATTAATTTAATTAATTTAGTATCTTACGCTACTCCTATAGATATTTTTCTAAAATTATTATTTGGTAACTGAACGAAAATGATCTACAAATCAGATCGAATTGGAATACAATCAGAAGTTAATACTGGTTTAGATAAGTTATTCAGACAGTCTATCGTAACATCACAAGGCCAAAACTCATTTAAATCAATGCCATTTGCCATTACCTCAGTTGACCAAAATGCCATTGATAAACGTCGTATGTTAAGGGGTCATGAAGTGTACGAGGTGGGCGGGGCCTTTACAAACTGTTTTGTGGGTTTGTTGCGTGTTAGACGAAAGCTGTCAAAAATGTCATGGAAAATGTACAAACGCTGGCGCTGGCGTTGGCGCTGACGCTGACGCTGACGACGACGATGACGATGATGAGGTGACTTCTAACTAGCTGTGAAGCTCCTGTTAACGAGCTGCCCTGCCTTAACCCTTCCCGCCGCAAACACGTAGCAGTCATGTGTGAAAAGCTAGCTGCGGCTCAAAGGGAATGTGGAGCAGAGAGTCGGTCGGCCAACCCACAGACCGAGAGACCCAACTACCCAACCACGGTTACTATGAGCTGAGTAGGATCATTTGTTGTTGTTGTTGTTGTTGGCGCCTCACATTGAAATTAATTTAGCTAGCTTTCAATTATGTGCCACAAACATTCATGCATAAACTAAGACACGTTTAGCATTGGGGCTATTCGCATCGAGTGAGCGGGGGGCAGGTAGACAGCTGCCAAGCGCCAGTGTGACATGACAGGCCTGACAACCCCAACAACATATTGACATTTTTGCTATACATTCCGCACAGCAGGGAACGCCGGCCCCAGCCACACCCCGGTCCTAACTACCGTGTCAGAGACCCAGACGGAGGCCGTAGCCCAAACATGTGTGAGTGTTTATGTCGGCGTGTCAATTTTCGTTGTTGACGTGTTGCTTGTCCCGCCTATCCGACTACCCGCCTGTCCGACCTTCCGACCGTCCGCCGATCCGCCTTTTAGTAGTTCCATCCGTCTCGTATAACAGGCCCGACTTTGACTTGTCGCTGTCGCCGTCGCCGTTGCCGTTGCCGTCGCTGTCGGTGTATTCCGTATTATTATTAAATTTTACTTTCGCCACTCAATATGGGAAATGTCATCTGTTTATGATGGCTTTTTGACATCTCTCGTTATTGAATATGTTGGCTTGTTTTTCGTCCTCCGGTCCCATAGCATATTTCTTTATGATTTCTCAGTTTTGGTTCTTGTTCGTTTCTTTTGCCGCAGTCAACTTTGATGTATTTTCAATTTTGTGGTTTTTCTTTTGGCTCTTCAGCCTTCCTCCGCAACACTTCAGCTTTTTGCACCGCTAAAAACTTGACGACCTGAAGCGACTTCTGGCTGAGAAGCTAACTCACCTAAGTCTTTGTGAGCCTGTTGGGGTGTTCGAATTATTTTTACTTGACGGCTTTGACATGCCCATCACATTCATATTGATTTGGCCTCAGTACTCTCCAAAATGCCGGAAACAAACCGAAATCTCATACTTCGATTCGTTAGCCCTGACGTGTCCGTCATGTTCTCATAAGTTATTCTTTTAATGAGCCACGCTAAAATATTCATATAAATATCAGAGAGATATGAGCTCCTCATCTTTGGAAACATTTCAACTTACTTCTTTTCCCATTCCCTGAATGGGTCAGCCCTCGCAGTCTTCTCGCATTATTAATAAAGACAACTCAGCTATTCAATCAGGGTTATAGATTTAACCATTTAGAGAGCTCGCACACACATACCAGACACACAATACCAGATCGTAAGTGGGCGCTCGCTCTGATAAACGCAAAATCGAATAAAAGAGTGAAAAAAGGTCAACACGTTTGGTTGGGGCCTCTGACAGTAGTCAAGTCCGCAGCAGCTACTTACTGTCAAGACGTGTCATAAACACATCAGCTTTACTGTCGAAACAAATAAAAATATAAACTTTGACACAGACACACGCAAGCGGGAAGACCAAATAAACGATATAAAATAAAATCAAACCGGAGATAAAAGCGAATACAGCCATAATAGACAACACAAATGAAAGGCAATCGTAAAGGCTGGCAGGTCGGGCTTGCCTTTCAGCTCCTGTCCCAAGGGTGCGCACTCTCGAAAAGAGCCATAAAAAATACATTTTATTTTAGAAATTGCATTAAAATTGTCATAAAAGAGCAGAGAACGGAGGTGGGGAATTGCGGCTGTCAGTGTTGTCTGTCGCAACCCAAATCAAACATGAAGCTGACAAAATGTGACAATTACTGGGGACAGTTGCCACATAGAGGAGTCGTTGCCAGAGGCCATAATTTAGCTCCACGAACTGTGTAACTAATGAATCGCTGGTGTTTTAGCTAGTATGACGAAGTAAAACACTTAAACCTATAAATACCTGATTTCGAAATCCCATAAAAATTATCTGACTATAAAACCTAAATGACTTAAGTGGTGTCCCATTTCCTCACACGCCCGTTCAATAAATAAAGCAAAACTTTTTATGTTTTCCAGTTTGTATTCGACATTTTTAGTGGTATTCAAATCAATTTTCCTATCGTTAATCTTGTAAATTATGCTTGTAGGATGTCATGTTAATTCATTATTCTCCAGAGACCTTTTCGAATCTTTGTTGTTGTAACTTCGGTGGTTTTTATGCACCTGTTTCAATAGAGTTTCGATTACAATTGAATACGTCAACCATGAGTAAATCAACTGTAGTAAAAACTTAACAAACGTATAATAGACATTACTCTTATTCCTATTCGATAATTCCTGTACTTTAGTATTTCGATATAATTTATAATACTTTAACAAATTAAATAATTATTTAAAATTTGTACAGATAAAATACCAATTCTTTATTTTATTCAGGAATTGGGTTTTGCGAAACACAATTTTTAAATAAATGAAATAAAATAAAGAATGTGTTTTTTTCTATGTTATAATTTATCAAATATCATCTACATACGTCTGGGAAGCAGACTTGCAACTAATATGGTTTTGTCAATGCTATTGAAACAGAAACATTTTTAGATTATAAATATTATTATATAAATTTGTCTGCACTTAAAATTTGAATCAATTATATTTGTTTCCTTAAATGCGTACCTATAATAATGTTTGTCTACTTACTAATTATAAACATTAAAAATAAATGAAACTCGCACTGAAAACATGAGAAGGCAACCTTTGCACAAAAGTCGATCAATTTTTGTAAGCCAACTATAAATTATAGTCAACATAAAATAAAATTACTATGAATTCAATTCAATTCACAATTTTCCTTGGTAGGGTATTCGACTAAAAGGATATGCAAGCTGTTCGCAAAGTGCAAAGAGGACCAACCACAAAGTCCCCACTCAACATGCCACCCCTTTGTCGAGCACGGAGCATGTGACACATGTAAATGCGTGCTGACAGCACTGGGAAAGTACAAAAGAGGGCAAAAACACGAAAAATAAAGGAAAACTGTCAACAAAATTAATGTCATGCGAGTGCAATGCAATGAAAAATTATGGCCCGGCCGTACGTCAATAACAAAAGCCAGTCAAAGAAGCCGTAGCCCGCAAGCCCGGAGACAATGATTGATTTGACAGGACAAGGGGCAGAACGCCGTTCTACACGATATGATAGATCCAATGGACGGATCGATGGGTAATGGTTGCGCGAAAATAAGCTAAATAAATACACAAATGAACGGGAATGAGCTACGAGTAAGAGTAAAACTAACATCCGTTTGCGAAACTGGAAGGTATTCATGTTCATTTTGCTAACGAGCCCAAGTAATATACATATAGATATGTATAACTGCTTCGTCTGACGAGATATTGTTTTGCAGGCATTTGTCAACATTTGTTAAATTTGACAGTTCACGCCCGCTGGCGTTGCCTTTGGCAATATTTTCACTCCCTTCACGCATTTAATCAGCCATCCATCCATCCATTCAGTCGGTCGTCTTTCCACCCCGGAGACCTTGACAGCAGTCGTTCCTTTGCACCGGAGAGGCAAGCGTCGGGTTTACGCGTAATTAATAACATGTACACACAACAACTGAACCCGGGTACTTATCACAGTGAAGGGGCGGGCCTGGCATGTCCGATCCTCGCTTATATACGGAGGTGTTTACAAGTGCCCCCCACATGCTAGTGCGCAGGAACACCAGAAATGTTCGCATATGGTGTGTGCGGTTTTTGTGTGTGTTTGGCAAGTAAAATAACAAGAATTAGTCATGAGTTTATTTTTCCCTCCTTAAAGAATGGATGACTCTGAGAACTGCATACGAAAGTTACAGCTATTGCTACTATTCATATGTATTTGTGAGTAGAGAAATTTGATTTCTCATTCCGTCTCTACCACATGATTTTAATTCTTTCATATATTTTTTCCATTGGTTGAAATCGAATTATTTTTTGAGTTTAAGACAAGTATCTCTGTGAATTAAGTTGAACAAGACTTTTAATTTATTTAATCATGATCTCCAGTTACTTATTATTTTCTATCTGCAAAGTAAAATTTTGTTATTATATTCCAGTGGAATCCACATAAACAATTTTTCTACGGTAAATATAAATCATAAAACATAAAAACAACCAGTCGATAGAGATAATGAAAAAGTGCTGGCAATCCTATTAGAAAGGTACTCAATCTGCAAAAATGGAAACCCGCACATATCATATTTTTAGAGGTTGGGCAGAGGCATATCAAATTTCGAGCAGATTTCAATTTGATTTTATGTGCCTCCAGTGACGACAAGGCCTATGGACCCCGGCGTGTTGTGGGCATAATCCTGTCAGCCCATATTTCTCAACCAAAAGATCGCAAACAAAGGGGTTTGCCTCGCCCCGCCCCAACCCCTCGGCTGTTCAGCTGGGGGTGGTTTTGCGGCGGCTGTGGAATGACTGCCGTGAATAAAACGATTTGTCTTCTTTGTTGTTTACGTTTGGTGTTATAAATTATGCGCTGGCTTCTCGCTCAAAACGTACGTCGCCCGTCCTAGACATATCTAAAATTGTCCAAAAATTATTGTGCATATCGGGGATTATCATAAATCTGGCTAATTGCACTTTATTGGGGTCTTTCGTCCACACCGATTCCCGGTGGTGTGTCCGCATCAATCTTAGGGGTAAAATTGAATTTGACACGCCGCTCATAGGCATTAAATCTTAACATTTTTATAGTCTGACAAACGGCCCACATATAAATTTGCAGATTTTTACGATGCTGTCACTTGATAAGGCTAATGGATTGGTGCAACTGCCGCTTATAAGCGAGTGAAGTCCTTTCATTGTCCATAGTTTGACACTCTATTTAACTTTTCAAATACTTAGAACGTATATTATTGAGAATTCTCAGTTATAGATCGACAGATTAAGCTCTGAACTTCATGAATCCATTTGTATTTGTTGGATAAGCAAAAATCATGTATAGAAATACTGATTAAATATATTATATTGTATATATACAAGTTACAGATTTGCCAAATTATAATGTTTGTATGTATGTATACTTAATGCAACCTCCAGTTTTTATATTTCTTTATAGACGATTTTCGAATTATATGTATTCAAATCAAAACAGATAAATAATTAATAACGAACTATTTTTGATAACTTATAAAGATCTAATTCAACCGTTTTATTTCCAAATCTCTGCATTTTTTCTAATTTATTTCTTTGCAAAATACAAATCTTATTATTTTATTGTCCACTTCAATTCGAATAAGTGACATACTACAAAAACTCTCTGGACTAAACGAAGACGATCCTCTAGTCGCCGACAAATAAGTAATTACCCAAGTATATGCGAGGAGCGAAAAATGCATTTAGATAACTGCTGACGAGGAATTTTCATTTTAGTTTTGATTTCTACCCTGAATTGAGTGTCTCTCCGGTACCAGAGGCTCTTGAAAGGCAACTTTCAAATGGAGGGACCCGCTTCCAGATTTTATTCAAATGAATTGAAAATCGAAATGTGTGTGTGTGTGGGTGTGTGTGTTTGTGTGTAGGTACACGGCTTTTGATCTTTGCTGCGTTTGTTTGTATACAATTTGATGGCTCGTGTTGATGGATCGTAAACGTGAAATGCTGTTCACGATGCCGCCTCCGCTTCCACTTCCACCACCGAATCCGACTTCTGCTCCGAGTGCTTCTGGCCTAGTGGCTCGACTAAAGGCGATGGCGATGGCGATGGCGATGGCGATGGCGATGACGATGACGATGATCAACGGAACGATGACGGCACAAAGTGTCTTTGATCATTTGCCGCGCCAGTTGGCAGTCAAAATGTTAATTTATGCGTTGCTCCCACCTACACATGGCAGGGCACACAGCAGCATTAACAACTTTACAAACATGTTTGAGGTTTTTATTACGGTGTGAAAATGCGCGATTGTTCCGTAAAATAAAAAAGGATCAAACAAATTTACGGGTGGGCAATCTAGCTTTCCGGCAATTGACCGACCCCAGTGCCGACCCCGTCCCTATCCCCATCTCCAACACCATAGCCATAGAGATCGCTTTCGAGTGATTGATGCGCCGTGCGCACCAAAACAAGATCCACCAGCCACATCGCCAATGACTTGGAGGCAACAACAGATCAACAGATCAACAGATCTTCATTATGAACAAGTTGTCGGTGAATTTTTATTGTTGGGAATCGATCAAACTACTTGACGGCTGATCAAAGCTACAGGAACTGAACACTCGCCGTATGTTATACGATTTAATTAATGTCTGCTGTAAGTTTTATACAATATTTTTGCACCGCAAATGTTTGAAACGAATATTTCACAGAATTCGAATAGTTAAATGATATTCATGTTACTATCACGTTGAATTACGACTACAAGATATTTAATGTAATAAAAAGTATGATTTATCTTTGACTTTAACCATGTTATATATGATTATTGTCAACATAGAGTTCAAACTAGAAGAAGTAGGCAACAATTTTGGAATGCATGTGCACGTAGGCACTTGGCTAAGCATATAAAATGTAAGCAAAAATCTCTAAGCAGCAGTTTCGCATTAGGGGTTAGGGTATTTCCTAGTCGAGTCCACAATGAAGTTCTCTTACAACTTGTTTTATAATGTTATATTACTAAAAAATATATTTTTGTGTTAAGCGCATTAGGTTAAGTACGTGGATCTGTTAAAAACTGATTTAAAACTGATAAAAACTTTTGATAACATTTGATAACTACTCAAATAATCTAGAAAGTTTTCGCATGCTTCATAAACCTGTATGTATACTATGTGTACTAGGCGCGGAGCTGTTGAAAATGTTTTAAATAGCGGCGCGTTTATTGTGCGCAGTAAATCAAAGTTTACACGAATTTGGAACGATGAAAACGTCATCAAAAACTGAAGATAAATACAATCGCACATGTGGACATGGTCGTTAAACCATGGAGGACGGCAACGAGCTGTCCGGATGCCCGGCTACTCAGCTGATCGTCTGTCTGATTGTCTGGTTGTCCGTTTGTCTGACTGCGTGATTGGGCTGGCAAAAGAGTGCACGAAGCAAAAGAAACATTTGTCTCGCTTAATTTAAACAGATTTGCGAGATTATTGTCATGCCAACGTTAAGGCAACAATTTCAATTTTGCCGCTGCAGCGAGAGAGACAGCAACAATAACCACAGCCAGCTGACAGACAGAGTGCGGGACAGGAGCGAATTAACAACCTCAGCCTCAATCTGAACCTCCGACTTCGAATCCAACTGTAACTCCAACTCCATCTGCGAGTGCAACTCGAATTCTGTGCCGGGGGCTTAAAAAGAAAGAAAGTTGCAGTCAACAAGGAGAACGATGCAAACGCATGCGAATCTTGACAGCCGGCAACTTTTTATGTTGCCCCAAGAAAGCAGCCGCGAACACAAACAGAGGCCAAGCCCAGAGCACATAATAAAAGATGCCAGCCAGGCAGCTCCTCCGATTCCGAGTGGGTTGTTTGATGGCAGAACAAATTTGCAATGTCGCTGTGATTTTGCGCCAGCACAAAGTGACAGACTCTTGCTCTCTCCCCGCAGTCCCCTCTGGAATGTGCACAAGCCATATTTAAAATGCTTTGAAGTTCCACCGCCTCCAGCACCAACTGCAGCTCCAGCTCCAGCTCCAGCTCCAGTTCCAGCTCTGAGTCCGCAAGGCGTTGCCTTAGAGACGGGTGCGAAACAACTTATGTTGAATGGTTGTCCGCTTGACACGATCAGAGCAGGCTTCGCTATCTCTTGGCCGACTGAAGCAACACATGTCCAGTTTTAATTGCTGCCATCAATGAATGAATCAGCTAACGGCTCCAGCTGACAGCCGACCGACGACCGACGACCGACGCCTGACAACCTGACAGTCGTACTGGCCGACTAGCTGTTTAGCTAACTGCCAACCAGCTACTCATTTCCGGAAGTTGAAATACTCGTAGCTTATCTTTATAGCAGCTGCTGCTCTCACTACTGCTGCAAAGTCATTAGACTCTGTCACTCCGTCATTCTGTCAGTTTGTCAGTCAGCTCTCTGAATGGCAAGCCAGCAGTCGAGCTTTAGAGCCCGACATTTGATCTCTCCTGTCAGCCGGAGTCACGTCAAATTGTTTGGACAAGCTGTTCGAGTACATAATGTCAAACAGATACGATTCAATAGCGTGACGCGTCAAACTAAATTTGTAAGAGATACCCAACTCGTATCGTATGCTCCAATACCAACTCATAATTATGAACTCGATCTGGGTCTGTCGGCTTTTCAGTGAACCTCGAAATTTCGTTCGACTTGTGATCTCGACAACTCTAATTAGAGTAAGTAAGAACATAGGAACATTCGGACGTTACCGACTGCAACATACTTTAATCAAAAATAGTTTTATAAGTAAAACAATTTATTTATAATTTTTTTATTGTTTAGATCATAGAGATCAACTGAATTATTCTTTTAAAATATATTGACAAACTAAAAATTTGTTTCAACTTTTGTGTTCCGTTTTTCAACATCGCAGGAGTTCTGTAGATGAGATATTTAGGGATATTGAACAAATAGCAAAATTTAATAGTAAAAGCATTCAGTATTTTAAATTTTAAGACTCTGTTTCCCAGATTTGTGCAATGTGTGTCTCTCTCTTCGTAAGTCTGTAGAGTATGGTTATATTAGGACATGACAAATCGAACAGAGCTATGTATATTTAATAAAGTTCTAAACCTTGAAATTTGAAGAGTTATTTAATGTTGATCCCAATAAAATATATGCACTCGCCTACTATTCAATATAGTGGCTATTAGTTTCACAGCTAACAAATCTAAATGTGTGTTTAGAAAAAAAGAAAATAATTGAGTTTTTCATACAGGATTCATACCCAGGATACCAATAAATAATGAACAAAAATGTACAAACTTACTCCACCTTACTTGTGTTTCTCACTCTACATAACATCTGGTACTTCAAGCTTGTGCGGCTCAACTAATGCAATTATATATCGAAAATTTTTTACTGTAATTAAGCAGATTTCCAACAAAATATATGTATGTGAGTGTATGAATGCACGCATACAATCAGCTTTTCAACACTAAATCTGTACTTAAATAAAAATAAATTTATTTTTTCTTAAACTTTTATATTCAAATTATGTAATTACGTATTCCACATTTTCCTTTTTCAGTGGAACCGATGATGTATACAAAATAAATAACCAATAAAAACAATGTAATATTTTCCCGTTTTGAAAAAATAAATTATTGCGATAAACAATCAGCTAAGTTGATTTAAATTAGTCGCTAAGTTGTCCAGACAAATAATATTTATTGAATTTTCAGCTGATGAATTCTAAGTTGAAGTAGTCAAATATATTAGTTTCCTGACAGATTGAAAGAAAAACTTACTCTACTCTACACTTTACTTCACTTCTCAAATAAACTTAGACAGTAAAACATATTTTACTTGCCAATTATACTTTAGTTTATACATTGTACTAAAGATGTTTCGATACATTGGGCATCAAAAATGTTCCCTAAAAGGATTAGTTCGCTTTTATTGTGCACCTCTAAATGCTCTTACAGAAGCCCAAATGATGAACTCAGAGTCAAATCAAGACGTTACCAAAAAGAATAAGGCTAAACCGACAGAACGGTACTTAAAGTTCAAGGAGATGCTGCGATCGAATGCACCCCTTGCGTGCATTCCGAAAGGAATGCCGCATCCTGCTCACGAAAAGGAACCACTCAAGCGCTGGCCGAACAATACCAATCCGTACACAGGTGAAATCGGAGGACCTCGCGGACCGGAGCCCACTCGCTATGGTGACTGGGAGAGCAAGGGCCGTGTTTCGGATTTCTAAAAATGTATTACTTATACAACTGTGGATCTCAGATTTATTGGTCATGTTAACAACCTACTATCCGTAAATATTGTCTGGTAGTTCTCGTGGAACGGTAGCCTCATCATTGTTGTCTTCTGCGAAAGAGTTACATAAATTTCTATTTTGTGGTTTCCAGAATTTATGTGGCAACAGCAACAACAAAATATAAATTAATAGCCTCTACTGCTAGAGACTCCTATAGAAAAAGGGTTCCCGGAATAGAGTGCAGCTCCCATTATTTATGATGGTTTGGGGCCACTGAATCGTGCCTAAGTCCAAATATTCCAATGTGCTCGAGTCGATTCATTTGAAATCGAGGCGACAGTTTACGTGATTTTCATTTGAAAAGTTTTGTCTTTTCTAATTTGGTAGCCGGGCCGCGTAGCATGGTAGAACACGAAAGGGGTCTTAAGATTTCATAAATTGTTCGGAACAGACTGGAAACAAATTTGTGGTGGGCTGTAAAATTTGGGAAATTCGCAGCTGTTTCCACCACTCATTCTCTCGACTTTTGTTTTTGATTTGCTGTTTGCACTGATTAGTTGAATACACAAATAGATGTTTCCCATAACTCAATGAAATAAATAGGAAGTAGTGAAGAGCATTTTGTTATTTATTTTCGTATACACTAAGAAGTTTACAATAACCATAACCAATTTCATTTAATTCGAACTAGTATACAATTAAATGCTGAAATAGACCAATACTCGTATAAGTATATACATATTATAATTTTGGACTCCTTGACAATAGCCCCAAGGGAACTGTAAAGGTCAGAAAATATATTTTAATTTGGCGAGAAATGAATCGTAAAATGGTACAAGTGAGAGTACAAGATGTGAGCGCGGGCCTCGACCTCGGGTTCGGGTTCGGGTTCGGGTTCGGGTTCGGTTTTGGGTTCGGCCTCGGTTTCGGAATCAGAATCGGAATCACTTCGATTGTGCCTGGTGCGCTCCACATCGGGCAGCAAACCGGAAAAAATCAAAGGCAAAACAATGATCAAAGCTGTCATTACAGATCTCGGGGCGGTCTTTGATCTCGCACCGCAATATGGCACAGGCCATACATAGTTGAATGTTTTGTTTTTTATTTGATTTTTACTTTGTTCTATCAATCAGCACCTACTACTCTGCGACGCATCGCAGCAGGAGCCTGTCAGAGATAGGGCTTGATTTTAGATTTGTTTGGGATCGGGCTCGGGAGATCCATAAAATGATCTTGAGAATAGGCATGCGCGTTCTTTTCATTTAATTTTCACGTAATAAAAACACATTAGCAACAACAACAACAAGTCTCGCCACAACACGTTAATTTGCTTTTGAAAAAAAAAAAATAGACAAAATAATTGTTGCCAGCATCTGAAATCGCATTTGATGGATGACTCTGTGAGCCGATACAAATATGTGAAGAGAATTCTCCTAATATACATAGTTGAGTAAGATTTTGGGTGTACATAAAGCGTATTGTAGATTTCCTGGAAGTAATGCTGAATTCTCATGTTTGATTGTGATTGATCTTTGATTGGATTGATCGAGCCGTAAATAAATTCCATTGACGGCGTTTCTCTGGTGTGGGTTTGTTTGTTGTATGAGGTTTGTTTCTTTATTTTTGCCAATTTTCATGCCGTAGCCCAAATAATTATGGATTTATAACATAACATCCTTTGCATTCATTTGAGACAAATAATCTATGGTATTTGAAAATCAGACTGCCAACATTATATATGTAATGTATTATACGTTAGGTATACGTAGCATATGCAATTTCCTACTTCCCGTCCTATTATCCTTAAACTCAACCCAAAACCCAACTTCATATTTTTGCCAAATGTTCGTTCTGTTAATTTCGCATATTCTGTGGTCATTGGCAACTTTTTGTTTGATTTATGCTGGAATCAAGCATCATCATTGACGCCAAACATGACATGCGAATTTTGGGATGTGTCCAAAATGAAAGTGATAAACGATACAGAGATCGTAAAACCGGGCAAGAGGCGGTTGGTTGGTCGGCTGGTAGCTTGGCAGGCTGACACTTGGATATGCGCACAAATAACACTTAACACAATAACAAACAAACTTTTCGACTAATGACAGTCCAAGTAGCAAACAATTTATCCAATGCCAGGCAGCATGTCCTTCGTCGTCATCCTCTTCCTGCAGAGAACAGCTCCGGTGCCCGGTGCCCGGTGCCCGCTGCCAAGTCATTAATCTTATTTCGTTTTGGTCGCCCGACGGCAGGAGGCTAGTCCACACAGTCCACACAGTCCACGCAGTCGATGTAGTCCACAAGCCTCCTTCGACGTCGTTATCCTTTCAAGCGTGAACACATGCGATTACGCGTGGTGTGTGTTCCAGTTTCCGCATTTTCCTGTGCCAGGCGGCTGCCATGATTAAGTGCCATTTTGAAAAGTACTAAAATCCGGTTGGTCATGGCCCACACTTCGACTCCCCAGTCGCTCGCCAATGTCAAAGTGTCAATGATATATGTTATACGCCTCGATAAGACGCTGAGCAGCAGCACAAGGAGCAGCACCCGGCATTAGCACCCGTAACAGCAATCGGGCTCAAGCCAAATCCTTGCCCGGAACTGAAAAATATTGCACGTGGACAAAGCCGAGCAGGCGAAATCAGTGCACGTTCTCACAATAACATAATAGTTGGCAATATATTGTAGATTTTCCGTCTGCACACTGCCCCATACTACGACGTAGTCCCCTTCTTCCCTTGCCGCGTCCGCCGTGGCGCAGCATGCGCGTAATATTTCTTATTTTTCCGCATTTCTGTGGGTTTTCGCCTCCAGTCATTCCGTCTGTTTGGGTAGCTTTACGTATGAAATATTATTTGGCAATGACATGACACAATGTGCATTCGATTGGTTTCTTCCTTCTGCGTTCCGGCACTTTGTTTGGCTGGTTTATGAGCTAGGATCGAAATGAGAGTTATGAATCGCAGCCAGCCACTCATTTATTATTTTATTGCAGTCTTTGCTTAACTGATGTACCCTTTCTGTAGAGAGTGTTCAATTACTGTATAAGATTGTTATAGCATAAAAGAAAAGTATTTAATTATTATAAGCTCAGCAATTATGATCTATACTTTTTTTTATAAACATATTTAGTAAATATTTAAGAAATTTAAAATTCTATTAATTAAATAACTTCTTTATCAAAGCAAATATTCCGCTTTAATTAAACAAACTTACTCTGTTTGAGGTGTACAAAATTCTTATTGTCCCTTGCTATAAAAGATTCAATCATTCAATCAATGTGTGGATTGCATCTTTACATAACACATAATAATAAAACAAAAAACATAAAAAAATTATTTCAACAAATGGAGTTAATGATATAACCGCTGTAAATCAATCCTCTCCTTACTATTTCCAACTCTGGCCAGAACAGCTGATATACGATAAATTCATTAGCGAAAATTTCAAAGTAGTGATAAAATAGCAAAAACAATCTAGAAAAATAAAACAAGCCGAGGCGAACAGGAAACGCAGACATAGCCACAATACACAACAATTTACAACCTAAATCAAATGCAGTTGAATGACCAACGCAGACGCCATAAATCACCGTCCAGTTGAGCCGCAGACGGGCGCGGATATGGACGTGAGTGTGTATGTGGATGTGGATGTGGATGTGGATGTGGATGTGGGTATGGGTGTATTTGTGGAAGCGTTGAGCACCATGTGCAGAGTCCGAAACATCCAATATTTTAGTAGCCGGGAGCAGGGAGCTGACTACTCGGATTCAGCCCAAAACATTCTAAAGCACAAGACGAAGGCCAAATGCAATATGTTATCAAATAAAAATGTTACAAGCGACGACAGAAGTGGGAACGAGGAACGAGGACCAAGCTGAAGAAATGTGTTGCACAAATTTATTAGAAACCCCAACTAACGAGCATATCCTTGCCTCGCCCGGGGGTAGCTGGAGGTAGCGTCAATATCGATGCGGGTCGGAAAATCCAAGTGATGTGTCAAATGTTAAGACATTACAAAGCACTAAAGGCAAGGACATGGCAATAGCAACAGGAAAACAAATCGAACGTGTGCCCAATGCCATCAATCTTTTGTTTTTATTGCCAGACAGCGGTACGGACAGGGACATCAAACTCCGTCCGAGTACCCGCCTTCCTCCCCGATGCTCCTGTCGAGCATTTCTTATGAACGAGCAGGACATGTGCTACCCGGGTGCCCGGGTGCCCGACTGTGCTTGTTGTGTGCCCGACATTAACTCGACAGGATAACAAATCTGTTAAATGTGACAAACGAGCAGTTCGGTCTTTGACAGCCGTGTAGGACGAGGCAGCAGCCATAGTGGCAGTCAGGCGAACGTCTTAGAGTCAAGTTTCCTGCCAATCTTCCCTGTTGTGAGAGTATGTGTCATTTTTCATTGACCTCTCTCCTGCCAGCCCTTCAGGTGATATCCTTACACCCTATTGCATAGGCGTGTAGATGCGCTAGAAAGTGCCTAACCATGATTTCATGGTGGTCAAGCCGTAATAAATTTTTATTGCAGCCTATTATTGACCGATAGTGAATAGACACCTTAAATTTATGGCTGACTTCTCAGCATTATTACGAGTTCCACAGACTTTCGTTTTTTGATGATACAGAATCCAGAATCTGTTCCAAGCGTTCCCTAACAAATCTCCATCTCCCTTCCTTTCTCACTCTCTGTCTGCCTTCCCACAATCGGTCTCATTGTGTATGCGTCGCAGGTTGCGGCCCATGTTTGACCTTTCGAGTTCGAGTCCTGCCCTGCCTGAATACATATCCAGCTGTTTGAACGCTCTTTCATGACAATTTTATTAACGTGCTTAACAGCATTTGGATGTGACCTCGCTCACAATCCTGTACGGGGAAGAAATTAAGCGAAATGTGTTACGTAATGTTTCAGAAAGTGGCAGCAGGCTTTCAGGTATTTCGAAGTGATTGGAAAGCACAAATAATATTCTTAATTTCATAACAAATAAATATTAAATGACGCTCAAGCAGAAGATTACATTTTTATGTATATACATAAACAAAAGAAACCAAATTTCAGGAAATCCCGCACGACATGTGGCTAAAAATAAAATGAATTCCATTGAAAAGGAAAACTGTCATAATTTTAAATGTTCTGTGTTATGTTGCACCGAGTGCAGACAGTTGGATTTAGTCTAGTTTGTCTTAGATCACAATGCATAAGGCAGCTATGCATATTGTGAATTCTATTTGAAAGAGTTCTCCCTCTGCTTGACGAAAATAGCGACTCGTCACGGAACATTTACAATTGAGGAGGCGTTGGTGGGCCACCGACTTCCACTCGTAGTTGTCTTATGGGATTTGGCGGCTTGTGGCTTTTCTTTCACGGCCTGCTTGCCAGATTGTTCTTTGATTCTACATAAATATTCTAGCAATGCCTGCCAGTGGAGGATTTATTATTGTTTATGAGGCGTCACCAGAGTCAAAGCGAAAAGAATTGAAATGTCTGCGTTTCGTCCGAGATAAATTGTGGCGTTAAGTGTGAAAAAATAAATACATTAATATGTTTTGTGTTCTATAATAATAGCTTAAGTGACTAAGGGCATCGAATTTGCAACAAATTCTCCAAGTTCAGAACACGTTTCATAATGAGTTTATTTTCAACTCATTTCTAATGGTATTTCACTATTGAGCAATAATATTAAGTAATTGCTTAAATAAATCAACAAACAATAGGAAATCTACTCGTATTCCTTAACTTAAAAAAATGTACTAAGCAATCAAGTACTTGTGTCCAAAAAGAAGGAAGGGACTTGTTCAACTATGGCTTCGTCTTTCTCCTCTAATTGTACAATCACAATATGAATTCAACAAAAACATCATAACACAATATTAGGGACTGAGCGCTTAATCAAATTCGTTTATTTCCATTTCCAGATCCAGTTTCATTTGCCTTTTTTACTGCTGTCGAAAATGCATTTAACACAATAATTTTATTACAATCTCCAATATGTTTTGTGAGACCCGAATCGAAATCCCTGCCCCAGAAGTCGAACCTTGGACACATTGATTTGTCGCTTGATTGTAAATTATGGCTCTGACCATTTTGTGTGGCTGCCAACATTTGAACGGGCATCGTTTTTCATGGCAGCGTCTTTATTCTCCTTTCTGGCAGTGTGACCATTTTTAGACCGGAAGTTGGCATTGTGTAATTGTTTATCTAAATGTTGCAGTTGTCGAAGCGGAAATGTGGGCCTCTGATATTCCCAGTTGTTGATGGCCTCCACTTTCGGTATAACAACGCTGAATGATTTATGTGCCACTTTTAATATGCCCAGTCCGTACAACATGATCAGTAATTGGATTATATACAAGTAGATGGCAACTCGATATGCTTGAAAACTTTTCCCTGCAATCGCAATCCTCTGTGCTCTGAAATCGAAACTGCGGCGCACTGCCACAATATGGAAATTTGGCTCTATTGTCATTTTTATTGCCTTTACTAATGGTTTTGGCTTGTCAGGCTGAATTATGGCTGGACAAACACACGCACAATTGATATGTAGGTGCCAGGACACGGTCACACAGCGTTCAATGTGAGGGCGGTCAAGGATAGCGGCTGGGAGCCAAAGGACCGGCAGAAACAAAGGCTCTTTTCGTCCTGCGTCGTCGCAGGAGGCAGAAGTCAAACGAATTTATAATTTATTGTCCTGCATTTGTTGCAGTTGACCGTAAGGAAGATACGACCTAAGGCTCGGCCATGGAACACAGAAATTATTGTTTTCATATGGTTTCCAGTTTGTCAGCAACAGTCGAGACATCCAGCAGATGTATTTTCCCTAACTCAATAGCTGTTCTCTAAGCTGGGACGATTGTCCTGCTGGGCGCATCCAGTAATGTCCGCAATTCTTCTATCCCTCACAAATCAACTGCCTAAATTGACGCAGCGAATCGATTGAATTGAAAATACTGGAAAAAGGCCAATAAACGTACAAAAAGAAAGCATTTGTTTACTTCACGTAGGCCAAAATATGGAATTGGTGCAATGTAATTTTACACTTTTTTTTGTTATTTATGTTATATAATAAACAATTTTGTATATATTTATATTAAGATTTAAGCAATGTTTTGCGTTTGTTATATATTTCATTAATAATATTTCTAAAAATTGGGTCAAAAACAATAGGACACTGTCTCAACTATTTTATTGCAAACTAAATATTTATATGAATATATTTGAATACTCTTTTCTATCAAATCTCGACAATAAGAGACATAATTGTCATTACAAATAACTTAGTCGAAAAAGCCTTTTGCTGGCATTGAAATTCATGAACACCCTGTTATATAGATGCACTCAGATCTGTTCTCTATAATCTCAAGTCGATAAGCGACTTACTACGATTGTCTCTGCGTGCTTTATTCCAGTCTTTGATCAGTGTCGCTGGTTAATATAACCTATCCAGGGCTTAGTCGAGGCACTTGTAGGACTTTACCGCTAATTACACGTCATTCACAAATTGAGTACACATTGCAAGCTAAACAGCTCATTTAATGCGGCTTAGCTTGTTGGCCTAAGCTGATGCAGAGGCCTAGAGCAATGAGCGTCAATTTGTGGCAAACATGTGTAACAGCAGCGGAGTCTATAATTTGAAATGCAGTCTGTATAATTTTCATTTATCACCTTTGCCTTGTTCCCAAGTATAACAAAATAGACCCGCAATTAAAAGTCAATTAGGCTAAGGCCAAGAAAGGATACGGGCTGGTCCGAACAATTGGAAACAGCTGACGGGAAGCACACATTGCTAATTGTTGGGTAGACATGATGAGTGTCATGTTGGCACAGCCCTCAACTTTTCATTCGAAATGGCTGAGCCACAATGAAAATAAAACGAGCCAACCTTTTTTAGCACCTTGCAGTTGTCAAACAATGAGTGCGAACAAACCGGATTTTCCCTTCGGAGTTAGGTCGAAGTCTGAATGCCCTACTACATTAGCAGAGGGGGTCTTTACGTGAATGCTGAATAATTATGGCAAAGTTGTCAACTGTAATAATACTATGCACATTGTTTGAAGCCGGAGACTCCAATTTTCTGTTAAACAAAATTATTTATTGATCAATGTTATTTGATCTGGATCGAACTTCTGGTACAAAACCTAGCTTTCACACCCATTAAATAGCTATCGTAAAAGTTAGAAAGTTTTCGACATGAATACAATATTCTGCATTACGCTTCCTCCTTGCTGTTAGGAACTACTTTGAGTAGGTGTGACCAGACCCGTGCAGGAACAGTACACTACTCGTAAGTACCCCTAAATTAGTTCCAAGCCCTTTCGACTCGGGTTAAAACTGCAATTCCGATAACAGAAGGACGAGCTGTGAAACTGCCACAGGTTCAATGGGTATCAACTAAGGCCAAGTCGAGGGCTGTCAACGGTCTAACGACTTCTGTTAGTTCAACCGCTGTTACCGGTTTGGTTGTCAGCTTAAAAACTGTCAACTGTAGCACACACCTATGAATGAGTCCCTTTTTGGCCCGTTTTCCCAAGTAACCGTAAGCGAATAAGTATTTGCGCTAAGATTCAGTCAACCGCATTAAGTATTTAAGCACTCAGCACACACTGCAGACGGTGCAAGTATCGCATTGCCCAGGTTCAACGGGCATTCGCACCCGTTAATCGCAGCTCGGAGCCCACTCCGGCGATTTGCCAGTTGCAAGTTACCCGTTGCCCGTTGCCAGCTACCATTTGCCTGTTGGCATTTGGCATTTGGCATTTGCATCGCGGCAAAGCCAAGTCGCTTGCGTAGCATTTTTCCACAACAACGGATATACTTTGAGGTAGCTTTTCCGCTAATGAACGCATTAGGCTAGACCCGTTCCACATAATACTACTTACACCATCTTCCAGGCTTAGTTCTCTCTTAAGCACCTCGCCTCTTAATACCGTCCCCTGGCAGCGGGCTTCGTATTTTATTTTATTAAGTACTTTACATAGGCCGCTTTTTCCAGCTTTACCGTCGACATATTTAGGTTCACTTTAGCTACAATTAGAGACTTGCTACGGTTATGTACAGGTACGCTGAATTACACATCGTTTGAGGTTAAGCGGATTTTGTAATTATCCGACTCTGAAAAGCAGCCAAAGACAACCAAATGCCTTGATCTCCCTCGGCCGAGCTGTTGATTCAGATGGACTCTCAAGGGTTTCACACAAATGCTGAAATAATTATCGCCCGAATGAAATTCTTCTTATTATAACGTAAGACGGTTGGTCCACAAAACAGTACTAAGGTACCTCAAAACAGTACTAATAAAAGTTATAAGAAAATAAAATAAAATAACAATATAATTGTTAATAATCATGATTATATCCATCTATCCTTCTAAGGACTGACCGAACAAAGTAAAAACATAAAATGAGGTTTAATATTATATCTTTTGAATTCCTAACCCCAACATTAAGATAATATCTCCACAGACATTGTATTTAAATCAGAAAAAAATTTCGGCATTTAGCCAATTTTATGTTTATTTTGATTCACAACATCCCCTAGTTGCGCACCTATACTTAGGTTTGAAAGTGTCCAACCTCACTATCGTAATAGGACTCAAACTATGGACTGAAACTAATGCTTATTGTTCCCTTGTCTAAACAATTGGGTCTTGTATGCAACTCATCTACTAATTATTTTATTAGTGTACTATTTGTACCCATTTAGTTCACGTGCTTATTCAGCTGTTCAATGAAGCTTTTCGGGCATATAATTTCCTTCGCCCGCTCGAGGCATTTCCATTTGCACATGAGTTCGAGCTAAAGGAATGCAACCGGGCTGGGGCTCTATTCTAATATAACAACAGTTAATAAAATCTAATATGCTTACCACAAAATGGTTGTTTGGGGTTTGTAATTATGCACGTTAATTTTCTCCTTCCACTGTAGCTTATTAAATATGCGGCCCGAGGAGCCGCAGCCCAACAAGACCCAAAACCCCAAAACTTGTGCATTGTCTACCTATCCAACCGTCCGTCTGGCTGTTCGTCTGCCCGCCACTTCTCTGTCTGCTACTTACTTATTAAATTGTTCATTCCGTTTGTGTGACCGCATGGAAATTTTCATTTTATTGGCGCCGGGGGCGCTGTCTGCTGGATAACCCCTCCACCCATCCACTCATTAATGGGCACACATGTGTGTGTACTACACGGCATTCGAAAATCCTATAAGTAATTGTCATCGTAGTGCGGGATCTCCTCTTTCCTCTCTTTCACTGGCTCGCTATCTCACTCTCGCCTATTTGCATTTATATTAATTAAGCGTCTCTTGGGCTGCCTTCCTGTCGTTGTCTACGTGGTTATCTTCTCTGCTATCATCGGCATCGTCTTCGCCGTGGTAGTTGCTGCAAGTTGTTTTACAAGCTTTTGGCTTAGGCCTGTGCCGTGCTCTCCTCCCCGTCTGAAGGAGGCCCTGCAGACATTTTAATTGCTAGAAATTGATGATAATTAAGCCAATATACATATTTGCACTGTGTGCGTGTGTTTCAGATTGTTTTCATTTGTTCATTGGTTCTGGCATGCTGGCATATTGATTACGCATTTGTGTCCGCTTAATACGGTTATTGGTCTGCAGATCCTAATTATGGATTGGATATAGAATGTGCTATTTTGTTACTTAAATTATGCCTGACTCGAATTTTACTCATTGCATAATAGCTTAATACAAATTTCATACTGCTAACATTAATACTTTGAAATGCTCTTCTTATGCAGTTCCGAAGCAAGTAGAGTAGAGTAGAGTATAGACATCGATCATAGACGAACTTGACAACATTTATTGAAATTCGTGGACAGGAAATCTGGCGCTACACGAACTCCTCCTAAATAACAAATCAAACGCCATAAAACTCTACTCACCGATTTGTACCGCACCCCAATGATGAAAGCTTCAAAATTGTGCTATAACAATAAATTATTTTTGAAGAGTTGTCAAGTCTTGAAAACAAAATGATTCATTTTTAGATTTTACGACGAATTTTATAGGTTTTTATTATAATTATGTACAATCCGGGCACTGCGGATTTCTACGAAGTTATAAAAATATGATTTTCATGCAACATCGAGGCACACACGTACACGGAGGCAGAGGTGTGTCGTACGTCCCGTATACCCTACCCTTTCTAATCACGTGCACTATCGGAAACTCTTCATCTACATATAAAGTGGTCACACGCGCGCTGCTTCACACTTGGCGGCGCAGTTGGGATCGCCTCACCCGCCAAGTGGTGGCCCAGTGGCCGGCGCCAGCCACAGTCGACTTTGGGTTTCCTGTTTAGCAAGTGGCAAGTGGCATTCAAAATGATGCTCCAAACACGTTTTCTGCATTTAGCGCCGCTGACAGAACAAACTTAAGAGCGCAGCCGAGCCAGCCATAATAATTACATAAAATTTTCGTGGAAATTTAGAACAAACTACGGCCCCTCCAACTTTACGTGGCATAATTGACAGAAGAGCCGATGTGAGCTACAGCAAACCGAAGTCTGAATACGCTTTCTTATCCACCGCCGGCTGAGCTATAATCAGATCAAAATAAACGTAGATAGTAGCGTGAAGTACCAGGTGTCATACATTGGATGACCAAAAAATAATACCCTTGGCGAGGGAATAATCGTATGCACTAGAATTGTGGCAAGGGAGACAAGCACACGCGCAATGTTTGTTGCACAAGGGTCACGCTTCCACGGCTGGTTGAATGAATGCTAATATATTTTATGTTTGTTTTTATGACAACAAGTAGGAGTAATTCCTGAAAATCATAACCAAGAAAAATGGGAATGTAATGACTTAACTTCCTTATGCGTAACCAGCCAAAAAGTCAAAAAGAAAATTGAAGGCCTTAATAAAAATGCATTCCACATGGCCCAGTATTATATTTTCTATATCGCAGTCGTTTCAAATATAAATAAAATGTATACAATATGAGAACAAAGAGTTGATATGGCTGTGAATGCCTGAGGGTTTTAAGACAAGATGATGGTCAAATATAAATATAAATAAAAATTCAAATATTGACTTCATATATGAAAATTCGTAGTAAAATGGCAATTCGTCTTTATCTAAATTCAAATATTGACTTCATATATGAAAATTCGTAGTAAAATGGCAATTCGTCTTTATCTATCTATATCTATATAAAAAAAGAAAACATTCTATAGCTTCCGTTCTAGGTGCTCTTTTTGTTCGGACATCTGGCGGTTAAAATGTGAACCTTTCAATATAACTAAATAGATTGGTATAAATCACAACAAGAGATATACAATTTTCCATTTTTGGCATATATATGTTCTTATGTATTTAGAGCCCATTTTAAGAAAACCTATTTCTTAAATGAGAGAATATAAATCGTGACGGCCGTGTGAGTTACTGTTGTAGTTGTCTGGCCTTTTGATGAATGACAGCTAATTGGAAAGCGCCCTGAGAGTCCTGTTATTAACTCGTTGCCTTTCACCTTAATCAACTCCAGGTCGAAAACCGTTATTTGCGTAGCCCTAACTGCGAGCCGTAAAAGGATCCCATTAAAAAGCGAATAGTGAAAGGCAAACCAAGTGGAAAACGTGTGCTAAGAAGCTCACTCAGCGGCGCCAATGGACCAATTTATCCATATATCGGAGAACCAAACGAAACTCAGCTGAGGGATCGATGTTTTATGCCGACTTCCGTAGTGAGGCAAATGAATGTCGGAGTCTGGAGTCATTAATTCCTGAGGTTCGTGAAACGTGTTTGCTTAGAATTCCAGTGGCATCCTTTGAAGTGGAGGGCTGGGAAGTGTTGGCCGACAGGCTGGTTTGGCTTATCTGCCAATTTGGCACGTAATTTAATATTAATTTGTTAAACTTCATAAAGTCACCTCCCACTATAGCCAACAGAACTCCGGCTGAACCGCCAGAACAGAGAAAAGATTACAGCTCTCCGCTCGTTAGTTGGCTTAAACGTTTTCATTGTTATGCGTAGTGGTAACGCCTCAACGAGTCCCGGACTCGGCTTTGAGTCCAGGTTTCGGGTCTGAGGTTGGCTCTACGACTGCGTTTTAGCTCTTAGGTCTTGGGACTTGGGTCTTGGGTCTCGAGCGCAGCGCTTCTTTCATGTTTGCTCGATATAATTATGTAGCAAGCCCACTCGTAGCTGTCGGCCCTGTCTAAAATCATCATCATCGCCCCCTAGGAAGCCGAGGCAGAGGCAGAGGCAGAGGCAGAGGCAGAGGCAGAGACAGAGGCAGACAGAGAAAAGGGGGAGAAGCAACAGCGTCGGCGGCCTGATTGTTATGAATTTTGATAGGTTTCAACGAAATCAGCGCCCTAATAGCCAGTTGCATGCGAAGTGGCTCGCCCCGCTTGCCTTTAATTATTGAGCAGTGTTCGACAAGTGATTATATGGCATTTGGGGGCGCTCCCCAGCGCCTTGCCCCAAGGCCTGCCCTGCTTCATGCAACGAAGAGGCGCGTCTCTCAAGGGCACCATTGCAATCTGTGCTCGGTGATTATGCTTTTAGCTTAGTTAAACGCCGTACGCCGATGGCAAGAACGGCTTCCCGGAATGAATTAGCACCGGGAACAGACAGCATTAACGCATACGACGCATTTTATACTCTGTATATTCTATATTAGAGTTTGACAAATGCAGAGAACCTCTGCTTAGTAATCGGCAGGGTTAAGTTCATTGTAAGTGTATCAGAGGGCCAAGGTTATATTTTGTTAGATAACTGCTACCTAAAACCGCACTAATCACGGCATCTCCTATTTCGGCTGTCAGCTTAAATTCCAGCCATTCTGCTTAACAAACAACACGAGCACAGGCTTTGAGGATCAAAACCGGAAACTACAACAAATTGCATAAGAGTCTGAAATTTTTGGCAAGGACATGCCCATCCAAATGACAACAACACCCAGTATAGCAACAGCGTAGAAAAAATCATCGGAAACAAAAGACCAAACAAAAGGACTAAGATTACTCCCAGCCATAAAACGATTGTCAGGAAAGACGACGGCTCATAAATTTTGGTTTTGGGTTTTTGTTTTGCCTTAGCTGGAAATAAAATCCATTTATGGTTACGCTTATGGTTCAATTAACACTTTCAATGGCAGAAGAGAGCCAAGAGATACAGATACACAGGCAGAGAAACAGACACAACATAGAGATAGATATCTTGCAGAGTGAGGACGTGAGTCTGTTAGGGAAAGTAGAGCTCAGCAGGGTAGCAGACAAAGGCTAATCATTGGGACAATACATGAGCGACAGAGGATGTCATAAATTTCAAGTGTAACACCAAATGTTGTCTCCTCCCCTCCTCGCTTGCATTAGGCTGTGATGGGTAATCTATCTGATATGCTGCGCGCTGCTCGTGTTGCGAAGGTCGTAAAAAACCTAACCCACAAGTAATTGAAATAATTCAACACTCGAAGACGAGCTCTCAAGTAATTTCTTTTACAGAAAATAACCCTCTGGATTTGTGGCCGATTGAATGTGCCAGATAAAATTTAGGATAAACTAAGCCTTCTGCACCCAGGTAGACGTTTCGAAAGATGCAATAACAGTGATTTCGAAAAAAACAGTAGCAGATGTCAATGCAAGAAGTACATAAAATGATGAATGTATATATATACAATTACAGGTTGATCCCGAATTCACTTTCTATTTATCAATTGTAACGCATCGATATTTAATATAGTTATCGATCTAAATGTTATAATGAATATGACTTAGAATAAATATGATAAACTTACTCGGTAGCTTCCAGCATTTGAACAATATTTAGTTAATATCTCTTCTTTCGATGCGATTTTATCATCCATCTCTATAAAGTTCTTTCGGATTCTTTATAAACAAAAGAGCGAACGTGCCAGCGATTACTTTCTAGATTATTGATAGAGATACTAGTGGAATTTCGTTGAATCAACGACATGAAGAACACTAGAAACACAAGCAAATACGTGCACAGCGTATATATTTGATAAATTTAGTACTTCACGTTTACGAGTACCGAGAAGCAATTATCAAAACGAAAGAGTTATAATTTAGTTTGGACATTTGTGAATGAATTTAATGGACCAGAGTTGAAAGTTGATGGAAAATAGTGCCCGAAGTTCGTGGAAACACGTTGGGAAAACGCATAAAAGACAGTTAGCTAGTTAAAATATGCTGCGACTGCTGTTTAAGCATTTAGGAACCTGTTCACAATTTATAGCTTCCGTTGGAGCTGGTTCGGTTCATGTGACGAAAGAAGAGAAGACCACACTCGTATACAAGGCAAAAAATAAATGGAGACGGCAGCAAACTAAATAAACAAAATAAAATATAACCACTTATGGCTGAAACGAAAATATTAATGGATTTCTGAAAAAGAAGTAGAGAAACAGTGACAACAGGACCACAAAATGCGGACATATGTGCCCGTAAGAACCGCACCGGGATCAGAAAAAAAACACAAATAGATGGATAGTCACTATCACCGAACCACTTATCCAAATAAACAATGACAAAAATTCACAAAGTACTTAAATGCAACTGCAGCAATAACAGCATCGGCAATAATAACGAAAACAACAACAACAACAATGATAGAACAGGAAAAACAACTGCAGCTTGTTGTTTAAAGATACAAAAGAACGTTTCTGTTCCGGTCCAGGGGTTGTAACAGCTCTTTATTTTCTTAGGATGAGAGGCACTGGAGGCAAGCAGCCGGGCAAACCGACAGCTCAAGCAGACAGCAGACAGCAGACCCAGTAATGAAAACACAACAAATTCCAAATTCAAAATAAATAAAGAAAAACCTAAAGAGACCTCAAATGCCACACGTTGAGGGTTCCAGCTCTCAAAATGGGGCTCATCAGAGAGGCAAACGAGTTCAACCCGATGATAAGTTGATGCGTATTATGGCAGACAGCCAATTAAACTCTCATGGAGGTTAAATTTATGTGAGACCCGTCATATATCAGCTACTGTGAAAATTAACCGATCTATTAATGCAGAGGTGTCGAAAAGATATAGATTTTAAATGCAACTCTGTTTATGAAACTCTGAACGTTCATTTAATATTTTTTTTAATTTACTTATTAATAATATAAATGATAACTTTTAACAATAAATAGAACACTATATAAAACAAAAATATATTTATTTGTTATGAATGCAATAATTATTGTATATTTATCATTGTGCTTGTTGCATAGACTACAAATATATTATATTTAGAATTCAACAAATAATTGCTTTTATAATTGTAATATTTGCATTGTATTTAATTTATAATTGCATTTGACATAAAATATAATTTCTAACTAAATCAATTTAATTTATTACTTAATCTATAGCCTAAAATAGACTAAAAGATACAAGATTGAATTAAATAGCACTGAAAGCATTGTATACAAAATTAAGTATTATAAACAGAACTTGCAATCGATTGATAGCTCTTTTAGCCTATTTGCATTAGAAATTTCAATGTTGTGCGAGCATTTTTTATTGCCCGGATGTACTCACCGGATCAATTAGTAGAATATAAAAGTTTTTACGACTGTCGTTAAACCGAAGCACACATTTTCTATTTTGACCAGTTTGTCAGGTGGTTAGCAACCAGTCGAGATGTCATGTCACACATTATGAATGAATCAATCCAAAGAGGCGATTCGAATCGTCTCTGAAGAGAAATTAGGAATGCAAAAGGCAACTCAAGTGTTATGGGTAATTAAATGCGAGGCTCTAAACCGAAAAGCCAAAGTCCAACTCATACTGAACGCCATACGTAAACAGTAAATTGCTTGTAATCGTGCATCTCAATAAGGTTAATTTATGGACGAGAGCCGTGCGGCTTTATCAGATGGTGTCACAACCGGCTGATATTTAATATGAATTTTATAGGTTTTCGCAAATAATATATGTGAGCTGGAAACTAAAGAGCCTTATGTGCCGCAGCCTTATCAGATTTTGTACTGCTCAATGGGTGCGCCACGTAGATCGATCGCCACGTAGATCGTAGATCGAGCATTTTCGATATTTGTTCTTGGCTTTAACATATTTTCATATTTGCGTTAACAAACGCAAACAAATCAGAATTTAGACGGCGCCAGCAATTTACAAACCAATTGGGAATTGGGAACTCGAAACTGGGGATACGACAGCAAAACCTCAAAATTGAGTCGAGGCCTTTGTCGGGAAGTTATGTAAATGAAGGCGATCAAAGAAAACCATCAGCAACAGCAACAGCAACAGCAGCAGCAGCAGTCGCGAGAGATCCAAAATTGAACGGACTTATGCAAACATTGACTGACAGTTGAACTGACTGACTGACATATTGACATATGATGTTGGATGTCGGTTGTTGGGTGCTCGATTGCTCGCTCTACTGTTCCACTGTTTGGATATTCGTCTGGCTGGCTGGTCGATGGGAGTTTGCATTGTGCAGAAAGCGATGTTGGGGCAACAAAATAAAAGTCAAGAACTGTGTCCATGTCAATACAAGCCCATATATCAGACATGCCTAGAAATCAGACAACCAATCGAGTCGGTCCGCCAGTCAGTACGTTATTCAGTATCTCTTTTCGCTGCTGGCTTTGGTCCCTGTTCTCTTCTGGCTCGGGGAATGCAATGCATTTCTGACATTTTATTGATTGAAGAGCCAACAGCAACATTGACGGACACACAATGCGTTGCATCCATCCGCATCCATCCGCAACCCCATGTCCATGCACATGACCAGTACCATCCCCACAAATGCAAATATTTAACAACTTTTTCGACATAACCAATACGCAATATCTTAAGCTAACGAGCTGCATGTGAACAGAGCATTCGGTAAACATTGAACTTTCATTTAAATACACACTCGTAATCCATGCAGTACGCATCGCTTTGAATACATGATTGAATATGAATGCATTCCCGGCCTCGTTCCGATGACGGATGGGTTTATGCTTCGTTCTGGATTTTCTGCCACACACGATTCCCACATTCAATTGTTGTTCTTATTTGTCCTGGACATGGCCATGCATATATAACTCAAAGCAAATAAATTAACAATTGCTCCACGAACAATTTACCAGAGGTAAGAAACACATCAAATGGTGATTCTCAGTCTATTTCAGCCAATTTCAGTCCTTATTATATCGGACTCTTGCCCTGGCTCTAAAGTATGTTTATCTTTAATTGTAATAGTTGGCTGTACTTCGACACTTGGCATACAGAGTCTACAATAATGTAAAGACTGTTTAACTTACAATATAGCTTCTATTAATGTTTATACATAGCTAATAATATACGTATCCATTTAATATATGGCGTAAGCACTGCACAGAAACCTTTTTAAAAATAAAAAATATATATTTGGTACACTTGCTGAGAATGGATTCATCACTTTTTACAAGTGTACATTTATAATATTTTTGGTTTAAAATTATGCTGTATCTGTAAATATCTTTAATAAGAATAAAAGTACCAAAATGGCGATTAGGGAGAGAACCAAATCTTAATATGAGTATATTTTATAAGAACCTCTTTAGAAATTAAAAAAAAAAATTAACAAAAACCAATATAATTTTGTTTCCTATTAATTTAAAAAAAAAAAAAAAGTGAAATGCGTAATAAAAGCTATGGCAAACTTTTTATTCTTTAATTATATAATATTTTTCATAAGTTAAGCTGACACTGAATTTTTTACACTCCATACTTTTTGAGGTATTATCGTTTGTTAGAAATTTGATATTGATTTGATATTTGTTTCAAAACTATATAGATTAAAGTAAATGTCCACTTGCTGCAGGTTAACTGAATTGTGCCCCACAAACGGACTCGTCGACTCGATTTTTGGGTAATGCCTAAAGTCAAAATATTTAATGGTATCCCAGAAATCTCTTATTCAATAGTATTTGGATAAGAAAGCCTATATACTTACTCCCAGATATAATCTTCTTTGAATGTGGGATAGGTAGGTTTTACTTCATGTGGGAGATAATTCCCTATCAATCACCTTTGTCAGTCACATGTGCTGGCCTTAAATGGTTCTGCAATGCCGTCTAACACCCAACGCTCATTAATGGCTCTGAAATGAGTGGCAAATTAAATGACAACTGCAGACGTCTGTGATCAATTGACGGTAACCACAAGCTTGACCCCAGCCCGAACCCCGAACCCCGAACCCCGGACCCCGAACTCTGAATCCGAAACCGAAACCGAGTCCTGACTGGAACCCCGCTTCATGCAATGAAGGTCCTGCGCTCCGCCCTGTGCTGTCCAGAGTGTCAAATTACCCAGAAAGCCGTAAATTTGGGCCTTCTGGCGGCTGTCATTTGGCCAATCGGACACACAAAATTGGTTGCTCTCCGTTAATCTGTGCAGCAGAGATTAGCGCCCCATATGATGTGCAAAAGGTGCCAGTACAGCATAAAGCTCCGACCGACCGCCTTTGGCCGATAAAACCACTAGAACAAATGAGCCATCCGATGCGCCCAGCAGTAAATTGATAGCCTGTCCATTGGGCAAAAGCTAATTAGGTGCCCACTCAGTGAAAAGTCTCCCTGATTTGCCAAATGTAGCGAAAGCGCGCCAGGTAATCCGATCCACATAGGAACTGCTCCTGGTCGAATCCAGGTCCGAAGCAGGAAATCTCACACTATCCAGCACGCAAGCAAAGCCTAGTGTGTAACACTTAATACCCGCATTTGACTCAAAACAATATTTTTAAGTAATTAGCAGTGGACAAAGCAAAGACACATTTCGAAATTCGTTTGAGCACTAAAAATATTTGCGGTTTCTATTTTTCAGTTTGCATTTTTCATCACATCAGTTGAAATGAATGCAATCCCTCTGCTAATCGCTGGGCAAATACATGCACGTACATCTGTATGTGTAGTAAATCCTGTTTGGAAATGCGAAGCGAAGGGCAGCTGTTGGCAGTGTTTCACTTGAATTGCATTCGGGATTGTTTGCCTTTGTCGACTTTTTGTGAAATCCTGATGGAAATAATTGTTTATGCATTAAATAAGCCGACCTGGAGCGCAGAGGAGAGCGGCATGAGACAGACAACTGACAAAATAGTAGTAGATATGGCACAATTGTCGGAAAACCAACAAGTGAGAAGTGAGAAAGGGGCGCTTAGCATGCTGACAGCTATACAATGGTACTTAATGCTACCTAGAGGGTAGATTTTAAAGGCTCTAGCTCTGGCTCCGGCTTTGGCCCTCACTCTGGCTCTGGGTCATATTTCGTATTTCGTATTTCGTATTTCGTATTTTGTATTTCCTTCTGCACATTTATGATCATATCTAATTCCGTGATGGACAGCATTCCCACTGTCACATGTCAGGGATTAGCTGTTGGAACTGACTCAACTTGTGATTGTTATCACACGCAATTTTGTAATTTGATGAAAACAAACGAATTAAGATAAGCATCGCACAAATCCAGTAGTTGCCCCTGCACCAAAACAAAGCCCAGCAACAACTTTTTGGTTGTTTGTTCTCTCATTTGTTCTCTCATTCTCTAATCCCTGGCAAAATCAGTGGTATCCGGTAATTGTGAAACTCGATGTTCTTCAGTACCAGCTACCTTATCGTAACCCGATACCCATCACTATGTCTCATTGTAGTGTATAACTGTATCATATATCCTTTTGCACATTATCAAATCCAACCTCGATTCTCTACACTTAAATGGTTTCATGTGCCTCGTTTCCTACTTAGGTGTGTGCTAATTGATGCATGTTTTGGCACTCGGAGCAAACATAATTGAATGTTTATTAAGAACATTTTAGTTGAACTACAACGCATTTATCTGAATAATTTTATAAAATTCATAGTTTCTTTTAAATAAATAAACTATTATATATATTATTTTATTTCATATTTGAGCATCGAAAACATCTTAAGTGCTTTTAAACTCATCGATGAGTTCGATCTTTGACAATATCATTGATTTAAGCAATAAAAAATTTTTAATCAAAATTTTCCATTTTCAAGTTTGCACTTCAGCTTTATAAAATCAAAATGAAATCTATGGTAATAAATTAAAAAAAATCGATCTTGAAATGTGACAAAATGCGATTATGTATATGCCCATAAGAAAAGTGTGACCAGCAAGGGTAATATAATCAGCAGTTGGGTGCCAGTAGTCGAGTGTTCACTGTACTCCATGTGACTTCGGAAAACGATGAAGCTAGCTAAGATGTTGATCACAAAGACGTGGAGTCATTAAAAGCAATTGCCATTAATGACATTTTGGCTGGCCAATACTAAAGACATCTAGAGGAAGGGAATGAGAATGGAAATGGGAATGGCAAAAGAAAAAAAATTCAAAATTAAGTGGCATTTCCTGCCACTGGCGACTTCTTTTCCATGTGATCTTTGTCGGCAACCAATCCCAACAATTATGTGCCAGAAGCGCTTTGTCATCTCTCTGGGGCCTAGAAAATGCAGATTAATGCTTGACTTTGTGCCTGTTTGCCCATTGTCATAAGCATAATTTTCTCATCGATCTTGTGATTAATCATAAATTGTGTATTGCCTGTTGGCTTTTGTGTGCAACGCCGACAAGCTACCAAACTCCAAACTCCAAACTCCAAACAGATGTATTTCATTACAGTAACTGCCTTTTTCATTCGCACAAAGGTACCGACTCCGCCACACACTCCGGCACCGACTCCGACTCCGGCTACGGCTCTGGCCCCTAAATATTCGGCGGTGTAGTCAATTTTTATATATGCTCGAAAATTAATTGTAATGCCTGGGAGGCACTCATGAGCACGTCTGATTACATCTGCCAGCTACCAGTGTTCCACACTTGATCGATCTATCAGTGGGAAAATATTGGACTTAAGTTAAGCACTTTAGGTTGATTTGTCATCCGAAATATCCAAATTTATCATTTTGTTTTATTACTTCTGGAACATGCTCGGTTCATTACTGAACTCAATTCAATTTTGATAAACATTTCACTTCGTCAGAATTATACTGCAAGCTATTCTCAACAATCGAATGCATTTGCTGCCAAATTTTTGTTGTATTCAATCATCTCAATGAGTTTCTTCAAATTCCTTTTAAAGAGTGGCCGACAAAAACAACAGAAGCAATGCAACAGGAATGGCAGCAAAATGCAACAATTTGCGATTGCGATAAACACGTTAAATGCCAACATGTGCAGAGTTAGCCATTAATAACTGGAAAGGCCAACAATGTTGTAAGATATTTCTCGGGTCCGAGCAAAAAGCCTAATTATAACGCAAAAAGGCCGCGACAAACTCATTTGTCCATAGTGAAAAATTCGCATTACACAGCGGCCCAGATTGGCGGCATTGCCATCTGAGGAGCGGCAAATGCGGCTCCGAATGGTGGCAAAATTGCCATGACTACAAATCAAGCATCATAATGTGTCGGGCAATGCGTCAATGCCAACTGTGGAACGCCGCGGCGATGCTGCCACTGCGACCACTGCCAGACGCATTACAACGTAATTGACGAGGATTGTCAACACGGGCAGGCGAATACCCGAACTCCGGCCACAGAGACTCCCTGACACACTGCAACACCTCGCAAGCCGTATATCAGAGGCGACTCCTCTCCAGCACTGTGCTTTGTAACTCTCTCTCTGTCACTCTCTTTCCCTCCCTCCCTCAAATTTCGATTACTGGTAACTTTATTGAACACTTGTTTATATACCCTATATCTTCCCTCTTCAATGATATTGATGACCAGTTCATCTCTCAGCTTTCTGCTCTCTCATACCACCTACTCTATTCCTCTCCATTTTCTATTCTGATGAAGTTTTGGGCTGATTCGAAAAGTTCAGTATAGGTATAATAGTGGAGGGTATCTCCCTATTGAGTACGCTCAAGCAAACCAACATAACCTGTGCTCTGTTCCTGCTTAATTGTTATGACTGCAATTTTTACTTCTCGCGCCTCATATTACGTCAACTTTTCTTGAACACCTAACCTCTACCGTAACTTTGATTAGAAACTGTTTCTTGAGACTTTATTTAATTATTACTTAAATAAACGGTATTTAATTTGTGAACATTCTCGGCAAACTTCAATTTTCGTAAGTTTACTTCTATGTTGACCAAGTACATCTGATCTGAACTTGATCAATATTACAAAAAAAAATTAAATATAGAAAGCAAATAAAAGCGTTCTTCTTCATATTTTATGCACGAATTTATATCATAAATTGATACAGATTTTGTAGATTTCCGATGCGTTTAAGGATTTATTATAGATTTCAGTGGATTGTTCTTCGTTAAGTATATAAATAATTACTGTATTTACTGAGGTCGGAGAAACTCTATTTTGCATCCAATACATATAAGTAGAAAGCCAAAGCGAACTATCCTATGGGTTATATTAAGATAATTTAGGTGTACTAGCAATGTTCTCTTATAGTATATAGTCCTTTATATGTATGTATATTCTTAATTATTCATCCATATGTATGTTTTTCTATTGGACTATTCCCTAGTGGGCTTCTTAAATATTTTTTGTTGAATCATCGAATATGGTTATTTCGAAAAGATTAATATAATTTACTATTAATACTTCATATGCTTGTTAACAATAACTAATTTTGAGAAAGAAAATCAGTGCATCATAATAAAATGTGTAACTAATTTAATAATAATTTAACTCGAATTTTGAATTAGAAAGACAATTGACAAACTTATACACGTATATGCTTATTCAAAAATTACTTTATTAATTTATCTCATTCATAGTTTCGACCAGACACCTATTCTAAATTATATAAAATACTTAAAATTAGTTTAAAGTTACGTTAAGAGAAACATAAAACTTTTCAATCCAGGGATTTTCTATCTTCAATTGTCTTTAAAGTATCCTTTGATGTAATAATAGTATTATTACCAATACTTACACAACGTAATTGATGACTGCTCCATTGTTTGACAAGCTCTAGAGGATATGATTATAGTCCCCGCATTAACAAAGATGTACTTATGAAATGTAAGACTAAAGAGCCAATCTATAACCGAAGTAATGCAGTAAATTGCATTAAGAATGTCCAAAAGAAGGGCTTCTCCTCTGAATGATAATGATGATGCCAACGAAAATTGTGAGCACAGGATGAGGAAGGCTGTCCGAAGATTGGCCCTTTGCGGAGGTATTCGGCTTTCAAGTTTTAGTTTTCAGTTCTCAGTGTTCAGCTACCAGTTAACGTTTACCCCGCTTTCAATGACATCTGACATCTGACGGTCTGTCAAACGAATATCTGTCAAGAGGGCGAACATCGTTTTCGATTGTGAAACGTTCGCAAAATGTCAGGAGGTAAAATTTATGTGACTGAACTGCGGATGGGAGCCGATTAAAGTGCGGGGGCTGTCACAGAAATTCTCGTTGCAAATTATCGGACATTGGCGCAGTATTTCTTAACGCTCGTTATAGAAGCTCCAGCAATCAGCCGGACAGCCGACCTTCCGTCAATCGATGCAGCGATTCATCGCAACATTTTTATGCGTCTGCATAATGAGTTGCAGTTGCTGTCATTGTTGTTGTTGCTGTTGTTCCCTTTGTTGCAATTGTGAATGTCGATGTCCTGCGTCAGTCGAGCTGCTGCTGTTGCTGCTGTTGCTGCTGCTGTTGATTATCCCTTGACAGGGCATCAAATGCGAAAACGACCGCCCAATTTACATACAATGCACATCAATTCAACAACATCAGCATCAACAACAAAGTAAGTACTGGCACTGCAACTGCCACAGCCACTGCCACAACAGAGGCAATGTGCACCTTTGTGGCATCAGCTTTTTTGCTTTCATTTTAATTCGTTTCGTTGCGTCTCGTTTTGCTCCTTTTGGGTCTCTTTCTTCTGCCTTCTGGGCCGCACAATCAAGCGTACTTGTTGTCCGACTCCACTGGCAACAACTTCAGTGGCCATGACAGAAGGATTGACAGCATGTCGTCGCTGTTTGGAATCCTGATTGACATGAGTAATCAACCAGCCGAAATGTGCCCACAAAACGCAGCCAGAAATGACAGTGACAGCAGCCAAGCAACCGACCAACTTACCGACCGGCCGAACTAAGCAACAACAACAAAAACAGCAAAAGTGCACTGTTGGACTGAATTGTTGGTTTAAAGGGGGCCACAGTTAGGCAGCAATTGATTGTTAGCTAAAGATACAGTCAGTAGGGATCGTAGGGAACCAGCAAAGATACACTTTGAATAATCATATAGTGTAGTCCATATATGAAAATAATCTACAATCTAGTTACAGTTTCAATAATATCTAGCAATAAAACAAGAAAAAAACTGTAGTCGGGTGTGCTATACTAAGAGATAACCTGAACCATTACGCGCAACTTTCTATCTTCACAAATGAGTTTTTCTCCAATAATGTAAATGGGGAAAGGGGAAGTTTTTACAAAAACATTATAGCTTGTTTAAACATTTTTTATGGGTTCAGGGTACAAAAATCACAATTGATCGTTTGCTAAAGATGATAAAATTGATTATAAGGTAGTGTCAAAACAAAATGTTTTAATAAATATGTTTTTTTTTCACTTAAAATATTATGGTATTATTTGATCATTTCAATTTGAAAAATTTACTTACGCTGTTTTGATTTGATATTTTGTAATGTCTGGAATACTTGTGGCTTCCTGAGTTAATTTAATATATAAAAAACTTATTTTTAATATATAAATAAAGATAACCTTTTAAGTCACTGATTTAAACATTTTATCATCTGATCATGTGATCATTAGCCTCAGTTGAGTTCTTTAAAAATTATGATTTTGATATAATATGATATGTACTCAATTTAAACAAACTCGAAGTTGTATTTTTAACTAAGCTGGCAGGTAGCTTAAATCAAATTAAGTTTAAATTTATTTAAAAATCAGATTTGAGAACCCTCCAATAGACAGATTAAGAATTCTCCAATCATTAAGCTGTATTTCCGACTGATTTAGGGACGTACATCTAGTAGTGATCAACAAAAAGTGTCCACTGTTCTAGGTTATAAGACTAGGGCAATACCCTCCAACTCAACTGGGGTAATTACAATAGTGAGACTGAACCACCAACAAATCAATGTTAGAAATGAATTGGCATCCAATTTAAGCATCAAATGCAAATTTTGCTTGGACTGACTGCTCCCTCAGTGGGGCGAGTCCTTGGGATAAAATGGACATTGAATTGCATTGTCGAATCGGCGGGACGGTCGAGCTGCGCCTTTGATAAAGGCGACACGACATTGACAGACGGCAGCCGATTGACTTCTGACAGCCAGTAGCCACTGCACCACTGAGCCAGTGAAGCAGCCAAGCACCGAGATTTGGCACAACGGTCATTGGGTTCGATCATCGGGGCATCGAGGCATCGGGGCATTGGGCATCGGGAATCGTGGAATCAAGACAAGGTCCACACGGCTATTCTGATGACTTTTTGTCAGGCTGATTGACGTCAACGACTCAGCAAGCGGCTGGCAAATAAATCTTACAGCTCGTTTGTGGCCTCATCTTCGCATCAGCCTCAGCTCTCAGGGATTATGCCGACCACGACAAGGAGATCGGGAACGGGCTGCCATAAACAATGTCACTTTAAATTGGCCATCGATGGGACAATAAATCGTCGAATGAATTACTATCCGCCGATTTCATTGAAATTAATAAAGGCCTTGCCACACACTCCAGTAATTGTTGGAGCGAAAGTAAGCGGCAGCTACATTCACGAAGTTCACGGCCGGAATGGGCGTGGCCGAGTTTCCATTCGAAAGTAGTTCGAAACCTGAGTAACCGCTGACTATAAATACGAACGTCCGAACACTAGTCAAGCACAGTTCACTTAGGTTCAGAGTTCAAACAACGCCTAGGTAAGATCAACCCTATAGTTAGCTGCAGCACCATGGCCCCAAAGGTAAGATTTGCACAGCTGGTTAATCCTTTAGCTAACGAATCACTTCCCAAAAGATTTGCATTGCCTCTGCCTTCGCCTTGCTGGCTTGTGTGCTCGTTCGAGCAGCTCCTTTTCATGGTGGAGCCACCAGTCATGCCTCTGTGCACCTGGTCTCCCACGACGACCACCATGAAGATGCGGGCCATCACTATCATGGTCACCAAGACCACGGTGATCAGCATGATACCCAGGCCGAGTACAACTTTAAGTATGGCGTCAAGGATCACAAGACAGGCGATGTAAAGGAGCACAGCGAGACTCGGGATGGCCACAAGGTGACTGGACACTATGAGCTGATCGATGCCGATGGCCACAAGAGGACTGTCCACTACACGGCCGACAAGCACAAGGGCTTCGAAGCCCAGGTGCACCGCGAGAAGGTTGACCACTTCGTGCCAGCACACAAAGCCCATGGCCACAGCGGCTACACCGGTGGAAATGTGGAGTTCGAGGAGCACTCGCAATCGGGACACTCTGGCTACTCCGGCTACTCAAGCCATGGCCATGAGGACTACCACTCCCACTCCCATGAAGGTGGACACCATGGCTCCAGCTCCCACGGCTTTACTCTGAAGCAGGAGCACGGAACCGGTCACGATGCTGGACACGATGCTGGCCACGATGTTGGACACGATGCTGGCTACGATGCAGGATACGGTGCAGGATACGAGCACTCATACGGCGGACACGAGCACAGCTATCATTAAGAACAGAACTCAATAGATCGTCGGAATCGCACCTTAAATAGAGAACCAAATATTATTATTATACCTCAATAAATACTGCAACCTTTTTCCAAAGTGAATATCTGGCATTTTATCCTAATCACAACATTTCATTATTTTACAGTACTCAATAAATAATAAAAAAATATTTTTGGAAAAATTTAATAAAATATGTTCATTTATTTCACTTGCTGATAAAACGATAAATCCAGCTAAATTACTATTTAAAATTTGTATAAACTACAAAGAAAAAACTTGCTAAAAATTATTAAAATATAGGAAAACAGATACAAAAATCAACAACTCGGCATAATTTAGTGTTCATCAACTAAGCGAGCAACCCCTTTTAGTAAAATTGAACCCAAAAAAAAAAAAAAACACAAAAAATGGAAACATTTTTATCACTTAACACACAAATTCGAATTGCGCGATGCAAAAAATGGGATAATAAATAAAAATAATAGCAACTGCAATTTTCGCACTATATTTTATGTATAATGTATAAAATGCGTGCCGCAAACAAAATATGCACACACGAAACGTATAAAACTAATAAATTACTTCAATAGCCGGATAACTGTGAGCGGCATGGAAAGGAAAGTGGATGGGGGAGGGGAAGGGCGAGGGTAGTATAATAGGGTAAGGGGAGGGGGAAGCCTGTGCTGGAGAAGAGCGTTTATTATGCGCACAATAAACGCGGCGGGCGCAGTGGCGACATAAATTAAATTTATGATGCTTATAAATATTCCACAGTCATTTGTAATACACCAACAAGGGAAGGGGATGATGCCAGGATAGGCAAGGATGCAGCCTGTCTGTCGAACAAATTGTAGGCAACAGGGGTGGAAATGCCAAATACGGACACACATTCATTCGAGAGTTCGCTGCGAAATAAGCACTGATTTATGAATACGGGACTTTTGGAACGCTCATAAGTGTCCCTGGACTCATAGAGCACATTATGGGATCAGACCAAATCACGTTTATAACTCAAACTGGAAAGCTCGTGAGTATTTAAAACACACAACTCAGCCAAACAAAGATGCGTTATTAAAATGTTGATGTATACATTTTACAACAGAATTTATAATATGATTGAAGACGTATTAAAATGTGTAACTAAACACCTATTCATTAGTCAGTTGATAAAACTTTATACAAGCATGACTGGTAATCAAAAAATAAAAATTAGATAAATAATACCACACATTATTACTATTACACATTCTCGTATAGCACTTCCATGAAGTATTTATTCCCGCCTCCTTCAGATCTCATATGTGTTGCCAATTGATAAAAATTAATAAAATTACATAACATTACCCTTACTTATCCTTAATTTTCTATAGAATAGCCCGGTTCATACAGCTCTCAAAAAATGTTTTACTGACTGAGGATCAACGAGTGGAAAAAGCTCTTATATAAGCTTTACAATCAAATAATGTACTTCATAGATAAATATCGGTATAAAAAATATTTATTTTATATGAATATATATTTATCTCTGGTAGTCGCAAAGAGTACTTGTATTTCATTTTTTTTTTCCTATTTTTTTCATAGAATTTTATATTGATACAAGTTGATTACTTTTCATCGCGGCAAATACTGTTATAGACAAGTAAATAAAAGTAAACGCTCGAAGTAGATTACGTTAACAGGAAACGCAAATCTATTGGATTCGACCGATCGTATATACAAATATCAAATATTTATATATAAAAATATAAAACAATCGAATTCGAAATTGAAATATACATATATCAATTCGAAAGTAAATCGTTAATTAATTTAAAAATCAATAAATATCAAATGCAATTAGCGCTTGTTTAAGACTTATCGAGCAATTGCGATCGCTTCGAGGCTGTCATTAAATTAGCGCATCTGAGAGGAAACATGGCTTTAAATGCAGTTTGATCGTAAGTACGATGTTTGACACTTTGCACTTAATTTATGGACCCAAATGAGATTTAAATTGTTTAATTTAAGCTCCAGAGAACGTGGATCGTAAATTAGTCTGATTGCGATTTATTTGAGCTGCCGAAACGAAAAGTTTGCGACGCTTCAATGAATTTGATTTTAAGTAGACAATTTTCAATCCCAAATCCCAAATTCAAAATCCCAAATTCCAAATCGCAAATCGCAATTACCAAATATTGGCGCTCTTGAAAGTCGGACTTAGCAAACGCGTTGATCATTTGCATTGCAAATTGCTGCGGCTGCCTCGCAGGCGCATAAAAATGAAGTAAATATAAATTTTATGTTTCACTTGTCGTCGTTTAATGCCATAAAAATGGGTATGTGTCTTATTAACTGATGAGAATGTCGTTTAAAATACACAAAACCGGTATGGCACCAGCCAAGCCAACCCAGCCCCAAGCCCCCAAGTCCCCAGCAACTGGCAGGGCGCCCCCAATCGAACTCGAAGCGCCCGTTACCTGCCCCGGTGTCATTAATTTTGGAATCGTAAAGCCCACAATATGTCAAATGAGACCACACAGCGTCGTAAAATTCAGAGTTTATGGCACTCGCTCAGTTTGCCAGGGCTCCAATTTGGTTTTGGATTCGGTTTGATTTTGATTTCGGTTTTGGTTTTGAATTCGGTCTTTGAATTTTTGATCAGACTGGCGTTTTTAATGGCTTTGCTTTAGGTGCTTTGCTGTCTAAATGTGTTGCGTGTTTCGGTTTATAAACGCTTGCCACAAAATTAAGCGTAACTTATTTGTCAAGTCCGGCCAGATTTCGTTTTCGAATTTCGTTTTCGGCAATGGGAAAACTTGAATTTCTAATGGTATCGCTTAACATTCAGATCGTACTAGCAAAACATGTTACTGCCTGCTTTACTAATTAGTAGAAAACAAAGGATTTACGTATCAAATACGGGTAAATTAGTTCAATATTCCATAACAAAGGGATGGCAAAAGAAACCCATCAGATCGTTAAATTATCAATTAAAATCTTAATTAGAAAATATTAAAATGTTAATGCTTAACAGAATATATTCATTCTACTTACACACAACAACTAAATATAAATTGTACGATCCCATATCCTAGCAAATACTATAATCCACTGTATGTGTGCAATCAAGTGCTAAATCAGCTTAAAGAGAAAGACATGTGACAGATTGACTTTATCACTTAATTTAAGTGTCTGCACAGCCAAAAACGACAGCGGGTAAAATACGAAATCCCAATATAGTCGATTGTAACAGATGCCCCATGGCATCCATAATAATAATCTTAAATGCTTTATAATAACCATAAATGTTTGAAATTCATGTGTCAAATGCCTTTTGGTCGCACAGAGTCGACGGACAGGCCCGACTGGGCCACTCGCAGCATGGAGTCTCCAGTAGTCGCCACCCCCCGCCCCTGCTCCAAGCTCCACAATTTCTGGTCTCTGGACTGTGCCAACTGACCGACTAAATGCATGAAAATTGTTTATGAGCGTTTCGTATCTGCGTGTGTGTGTGTGTGTGTGTGTGTGTGTGTGTGTGTGTGTGGGTCTGTGGTGTGTTTGAATTTAACTGATTTTTAATGTGCATGCAGACGAGAGGAAGAGAGAACGAGAGGGGGCGGTGAAGGGGACGGGAGGGAGGCTTGTGGGCGGCACGCAGTGTAAGATAAATAATCACATGGGGCATTACTTTGGGGTCGCCGTTTGCATTAGCCAATTTGCGGCAGTTTATGGCTGTATACATTTGGCATGATTGGGGGCTACTGTTTAATAAACTCGTTGATTTATGGTTAATTAAATTAGTTGCCGTATTAATTTATGCTTGTTTACGCGCTCATGCGCAATGGCAGCCTCAATGGGTCATTGCTACAGTCGCAGCTGGGCCGAGTGAGTGGATTTCATGATTAATGATCACAAAATTGGGTTGAAGCCATTTGCCCAGCAAGTCTCTTTTATACATATACATACATCTATACATATATATAATTATGAGTTATGGCATATTCAAAGTGAAACTAAGAACTGTGTGCAATACCCTGGCTGTCAGCTGAACATCACGATTGGAAGGCCCCATCAACTCATCGTCCAAGTCCAGGTTCCCACTGTGTGCCCGGGGAACCGCATCGCAAGTCGTGCCAAATTCACCTGGCTGGAGGCTTTTCAGGTGCTAACCACACATAAGCAAAGCCCATTTCGGCCTTGCTTATCCCAAATGGCAATCAGCCTAATAACAGACCCGTCTTAATGCTGATCATGGGTTTCTCTGCCATGGCCAGTGAATGTTCCGGCCGCTTTACGCACTGTAATTATGTTGTGCAGTGTAGTACTCTAAGATATCTGCCAGCTAACTAGCTCCAAAGCTTTCGCCTAACCCAAGCTGTTAATCAAAAGTCAGTTAGTTTAACTTTTAAGCGAAAAACATTTTCATTTATCAATAAAATCTTTTTTCAAAAATAATTGAATCTTTTGTTTTGGTCTTACTGTTTGCTATATAGTGTAAATAGTGAAAGCAATCAATCATTTAATTTTTAATTAAAAATTGATCGAAATGTATAATAACTATTCTTATACTTTTCATATAAAAATATAAAATATATTAATCGTATGATTTTTTGTAATCATTTACTCCCTTGCTTCAAAATTGTATACATGTAGAAATCTACGATTAGATTCGGATTTCTATCCCAATTTTCAGTAATCTTAATTTTATATCTTTGTAGTCAACCACATATCAATCAGTCGAAGACCTTTCTTTACCCACAGACTGATATCAAATTTGACTATCCAAACTATTTCTGTACTTAATGGCCCTTGTGCAATAGTAAATGAATCGGTTTTCCCATTTGTAAGCATTCGATGCCTATTATGCAATATTAATTAATTTTGATATGATTGATACGATTTGAGCAGTAAAACAAAAACCCTTTCGAAAACTTTGCGCATAATAAATCACCCAAGCAAAAACGTGCACGCCGCAGACATTAGTCAAAGAGGCCAAAAGGCAGGCAGTCTTATACTCTTGTTGCTCTTGCTGCTGCTGTTGTTGCTGTTGTTGCTGTTGTTGCTGTAGGTAAGACGCATAAACATTTTACAGCGCAAACAATTAACTAAAAATAACATAAAAGAGTAGGCACTGACCCAGACGGGGCCCACAAAAATGATTTATTAACATCACATCGGCATTTCGGGAAAGTTACATAAATTAACACATGTCTCCGACGTAATGGGTCAGTCTTGTCAGCTGCCAGCCAAAGTCGGTTAAAGAGCCCAAAACTATCCACCAATAATTAAATAGACACAATTTCATGCTTTTTCTTTTCCATGCATTCAGTTCATCTGAATGAGAGTATTCAAAATTGATGTGGCAAACAGAAGTCATATAAAATAAAAACCATTCCATTTAGTAAAACATCACAATATTATTACATCCTTAAAATTTCCGGTTTGTTGTGATCAATCAGTGTGCTCCTTTAAATCAATCTTTAAATCTATCTTAATCACACAATTTCTATAGGCATTAAATTTGTGTCGCTGATGGAATTTAATAAAAAATATTTAAATTTGCTATATTTTTAACTCAAATATACCTCAAATCAGTTTTGCTTAGCTTCAATTATAGTTGCATTTTCTTTTTTTCAACTTACATTATCAATAGATCATGTATTTGGAGCTCACCTTTTTTTTTATCTGCCGTAGCAGCGAGTCTTGAATAAGCTTTAGCACGAGTCAATATATTGCATGTTACACTGTACTACACAAATGAGTCATGCTCTTACAATTGGAATGATTAAAAGGCCGTCTGCAAGTGAAAAAAGTGGATAAAATGGAAGAAGTATGTATTTTGGAAAGTGAGGCACATCGAAGGGGCAACCAAGAGGAGGACGAGTGAACAAACGAGCCAAGGCGGCAGCAACAAATGTTCCTAAGTTCATTCAAATGGAGCAAGCTGCAAACGCCGGCAATAAAGAATGTGTACACATGTGCCCCCAGGACGATTCAGCGATAGTCCAACACACTCTCACACACACAGACTTACACCCATGGGAGCGGCAGAAAGGCTGGTCCAGATCCCAGATCCCAGGCTCGAGCCGGGGTCCAGGCAGACACTAATTCGATCCGATAATCATGGAGTCCCGCCAAAGGGCATGAATTGTAATTTCCTCTTTCGCGGAATTAACTGTCGGCCCTGTCGCTCGCTCCGTTGGCTTCCAATTTTTTCCTTTCATTATTGTTGCCCGTTTCGCACACACTTTGAAAAACTGGCTGCGAGCCATTGTTTTTGCCAGCCGCTTTGTATTTATGTGTCATATTTATTTATTTATTTAAAACATTGCGCTTTTGTTATGGTGAGTGTTTTCTTTTTTTTTTTTTTTTTGTTGCGTTGCTATAAGGGCCTGTTGTTCCTTTTATCAGTCATGTGCATCCGCTTCCGCGAAGCCTGGAAGCCATTTATTTGTAAAACTCATTTTTGTTGTTTTTCGTATATCATTTTATCCTTTGAAGTTCAGACACTACCCGACCTTGTTTATGAACTGCCTGTATAATAAATTTACACATTTACTAATTCGGATAGGTGGAAAGTCTTTTACAAAAATCAGTTTCAAACAAAAGTGAATCATTCATGCTTATTTAAACTGCAAATACGAGTATATTTAATTATGGCTTTACTTTGAATTATAAAATATTATTTTGTTATGTTGCTGAGAGCTCTCCTACTGACAACCAATATTTAAAACATTATTGAAATTTATTACATTTCTCGAATTGGGAAAATAAAGAATGCGGCTTACAAAACCAAAAGCCGAAAAGGTTTTTCCCTAATATTTTAGCAGCACAGCGAAGCATTTATAAATAACTTTTAATTTGTTTACTTGAACCAAACCATAGCCCACAGACCAAATATCCATTTCTATGTTTAAGATTAAATATATTACAATTAAGTTCATATATCTAGCTATTTACAGACTGGATTTCTGTGCCAATTCATATAGCTGTGCAACACATTCTAAAACTAAGCTTTCCGGATAATTCTGTTATGCCTAATCTTATTTATTAAGAATCGTCATAAAAAAAGAATGAATAATATTAATGTATTCAATTTCGGAAGGCACATCTAGGACAATTAAACCGCTGTCGTACATTAAATCTTCCCCTGATGGACTTCAACTTTCTCCTCAGACTGTCAACCGTTGCTCAACTGCTGGAACATCTGTCACAGGGCAGTATACAGTTATAATACTAACCAAAAAGAACACGAAGTCTATGCAAGAGCCGCAAATAGACAATTCCCTCTACAGACGGCCAAGAACAGAGTCGAACCGAGTGGAACCGAACCGAACCGAACCGAACCGAACCGTAACCGAAACCTAACAGAGTCTGAATCAAATGCATAAAGTTTTTTGGCCCAGGACAAAATGGCAATGTTGGCAGGAGGGTGCGACGGGCCCAAAAATAAAATCAGCATTTTTAGTAGTTAATTTAATTTATTGCACCATTTTTATGGTTGACTTTATTGCATAATAAAACATAATTTACTGCGCCATTGAGACTTTTGCGTTTGCCTCGATAATTCTAAAGCGCAGCCATTTTCCGTCCACTCCTCTCCTCTCCTCTTCACTCCTTTCATGTCAGGGACCGGGTCCCAACTCCCGGTCCCAGGGCGGACTATCGAGGGCGGGACGAAGATGGCAAAACGCTGGAAGCCAACTCGAGGGCAGACGACGGCTTCCACCGAGACATTTGGTTAACGGTCGCAGTCGCGGTCGCAGTCGCGGTCGCGGTCGCTAGGAGTAGAGCGTTCGGAGGCACATTTTGTTGAATGCATCCTCGAAGCTTTTCGCATGTGTGTGAGAGTGTCTTGTGATATAAACTGGTTAAATCACTTGCATATAACCGACCTATTTACGTAAAATTGAAATATTAATCAGTCGACAAGCTGGCAGGTGTTTGGTTAACTTCCTACAGGTGTATTTCCTGACGAGTTAATATGATATATTTCCCCGTATAATTACAGATATTGCAAGATAATTAATATTAAACAAAAATTACTTGTTTTAATTTAAATGAACAGATCATGATCAAATATAGAAGTAGCTGATTATTTTGCGGAGATATAAAGGATTTATAAGTATTCCGCTTCGTTGATTTAATACTGAAATCGCGGAGCTCTGCAAGCTTTTGTAGTACTTCCCTCTGCCCCACAATGGAACCCCATTCGGAGCTTGTAGTAGAGTCATTCCATTTAAGCACCAATTAACAGCACAACACAACACAATTCAACACCATCATCAAGCCATGGTTCTACAGGCGAGTCCTGGCGCAATTTAGCGGACTTTCCGACTGGGACCAACTGCGGCGAGGAACACAAACATTCCATCAGAGAGTCGAATATAATTCAGCGACAAGCCCATCAAATGGAATTGCAGAAGCGACCCGGCCCTCTCGGTACTCTATAAAAGCAGAGGCGGTCCAGTCAAGGGTCAACAGTCAGAAGCTGAGATCCCGACATGCACCTCCAGGAACTGCTATTGGTCATCGCAGTGGTCCTGCCCCAATCCCTGAGTGCTCTGCGCTACAGCCAGGGCACCGGCGACGAGAACTGTGAGACCCTGAAGTCCGAGATCCATCTAATCAAGGAGGAGTTCGACGAGCTAGGCCGCATGCAGCGCACCTGCAACGCGGACGTCATCGTCAACAAGTGCGAGGGCCTCTGCAACAGCCAGGTGCAACCGTCCGTAATAACTCCGACGGGGTTTCTGAAAGTGAGTACGCAACTTGACATATCTTGAGACTTAGAGCATATAAAGAATGAATGTGCTGCTTGGCTAGGAGTGCTACTGCTGCCGCGAGAGCTTCCTCAAGGAGAAGGTCATCACCCTGACCCACTGCTACGATCCGGACGGCACCCGCCTCTCCTCTCCAGAGATGGCCACCATGGACATCCGCCTGAGGGAGCCCACTGAATGCAAGTGCTTCAAGTGCGGCGATTTCACGCGTTAATCCCGATCCAGCAGCTCAACCGAAATAAAGTTCCCCTCTTACGGGCTTCACCCCAAATGTACACTTGTTGTTTTTCTTCCTCTTGCCATCTGGCTGTCCACTCCCCGGGGATGCAAGGCAACAGCTGTAAGTCTGATATGCTGATTGAAATCCGGTTGATTTGCCTCCTGGGCACATGTCAGCCACTGTCAGCCCGTTGTGGATCTCCTTCGCCTCCATTTACCAATTCAATATTTTCCGTTTACCTCGAGGCCCAAATGCAGATATTCGCCACAGAGTTTTCCTTTTTAGTGAGCAACGCTAAACGTGGTCTGTTATTTTTCCCTTTTGAAAAATTCTATTTCAATTTTAGATTACCGAATCCCTATTTTCCAGCTTGCAAGCTTTATTGCTATAAAGCGAATTGATTTTAACTTTTATTCTGTGAAATGTTTAATTAAATCAGTGAAAATGTAATAATATATTAACAGAGTTTTATTTATTTGATTGACTTTTCAATTGTGTTCGACTTCTAACAATGGATTTGAAAATATTCAGTTAGTATTTAAGATGTGTATTTTGAGTTTATTCCAAATTCTTTTGAATATGTACACAAGAATCAACGAACAATCCACACCAATGCAGAAAATTTAGTTTAATTTATCTAATTTCTCTCAGAAAATTTTTGATTTGTTATTTGTTATTGTCAATAATTCTTGATTCTTTTTAATTCCAAAGTCCATCATTCGAAGTCGATCAATTCTATACTCATTCATCTATTATAAAAAAGGCAGATAACAGAGCTTACATGGACTTTTCTTTTGACCTTCCACCGTCCAGATTTAGAAACCGATAGCCTGAAGATATCCTAACATCAGATGCGAAGTTCGTAATGGGAAAGGTGCGTGACTCGATCTTTAGATGCCCCTCCCCTCCCGTTCCCTCTCCTTCCGCTGTTCTTTTGAAAGGTGAGTCCAGGCAGAAGAAGAAGAGGAAGAAGACGAAGACGAAGAAGAAGATGCGCTAATGCATGTTATATATAATTTATATTGTGTCGGCACGTTGCGCAGTTGTTGATGGAGCAACTGACACGATGCCACCCAACAAAATGGGGCTGCTGCCTGATGAGGCTCTGGCTGTTGTTAATGGGCGTGTCAGCTAAATTATGAGTTTCGCACAGACCGACGGACCGTCGGACCGACAAACAGTCAGACAGACAGACAGACAGAGAGGTTGAGGCTGAAGCTGAAGCTGAAGCTGAGGCAGGCAGCTGCTGATTATATGGAGAGAGGCAGAATGGTTAAGTAAATTACAGTGCGTGCAAATGTGCTTGTGAACATGGAATTATAATTTTGCTCGCAACTGTGGCGAGCGCTGCAAAACGCGCTCCAATTTACAATTAGTTGATGCATGTGCCTCGTGCACTCACTTTTTAATCAACGGGCCATCCGGGACACCGACTACACACACACTCACAGCCTGCCACAGCTTAAGTGCAGTTTATGCCTGATTATTATGTTTTAGAGACCTGTTTCCGGGTGGGTAACCAGCCAGCAGGCTCGGCTCTACGGGTCTCCGGCGCTTCGGGGACGGAGCCACGTTGCAAGTGGCATCGAGTCGGCTGCCTAATGATTCAATTTGAAATTAAAATCGGTTTAGGAAAATACTTAATAAGACATACAGCAGAAGCACTCGACCAGCTGCCAATTATAAACGCACAAGTGATAGACATTAGCTACATTGTAGCAACAGCTAAGGTTCACGACCAACAAATACCCTTTACAAAAGTTAAGAGTGTTTATGTAACAGATTGAAAGGGTAAGAGTTCAGCTGGATTATCATCGTCGCATAATCAATAAACAATTTTATTATTTGAATAGCTCGGTCAGTAATTGAATTATATTGGGAGAAGAATAGATTTAGTCTTTCTGATGAAGAAATTAAAACAGCCAGAAAGAGTTATTAGTTTTGTGGTATGCAGTTTAGCTGATACTTTGTAGGCAGCATAAAAGGTTCGCGACTTACAAATACCCTTCACTATGTAAAATATTGAATAGATTGATTTATTGGGTGTAAGAATTTAGTAGGATTACAATCATGACACCCAATTGGAAATAAGAAGGCAACCTCGTATTTAAAATACATCTCGACATTGAAATACTCGTTTACCAAATACTCTATACATATGAATCTTAACTATTTTATACTATTTATAATTGCATAGTAATCCATGACAGAAAGAGTGATTAGATTCCATGTTATTATTTGATAAAGATTATCAGTTCAATTGAATAATTCGAATGCAAAGAAATGGAATACAAGTTATTTATTATTCACTATGATGAAGGGGACCGAGAATGCAATTCAGTTAGTTAATAAAAACTATGATACCACATTTTATATGTATGAGTTATAACTATGTAAGTGTACCCAGGCATAAATATTTATATGCAATTTATCTCGCATTGTACACTAAATAGGCTAATAAATTTTCTTATGGTTTCTGAATTCCATTGTCTCGATCAGCGATGCATGTTTCGATATAAAAAATGGATGCATATTAATTAGTTATAAATTAAACGGAGCAACAAAGCAGCCGCAGAGTCTATGAATTCGCATTATTCGATGTCTTCCGACTGCGAGTGGTTAATAAATGACTCTTAATTAATAACAAATTTGAAAAACAAAAACAAAAACAATAACAACAGAAACAAAAACGGAATCCATAAGAAATCTAACATACTTTTTGTGTTCGAATGCGTTGATATTGGCAATTAATTTCCATCTCGGTTTCTGTTCGTTTTCAAGCACAAATAATTTGTTTGCTGATTTGCATGATTTTGCAATTAATAAAAAGCATGCCCTCTCTACCTCCCTCTCACTCACTCCCTCTCTCTCTCTCTCTCTGTCTAATTGTGTGTGTGTGTGTGAATGTTTGTCATTTGCGATTTATATTTATGTGTATCTTTTATTAGGTGCCCAAGGCGAATTGTAAACAATTAACAAAAGCAGCGCCGAATCGCATTTAGTGATGGAAAAAAGCTCTTAGTGTAAGATACAAGCAACAACAATAATAACAACAACAACAACGACGATAAATGCGCCCACATTAACGAGAGCTCTGATGGCATGACATCATTTATGAACCTATCGACTATACGATATGGGAAGGCACTTCAATGGGAATGTCTCGGGCGGCAAAATTTATTGAGTTTGGCAACTCTTTTGCCTCGTCATTAGCACATTAGTTTCACATTGATTGAAATTTATGTAGTGTTTATGTTTATGTTATGACTTTAGTTTAGACTAATGCTATTATTTCCCTCCATAATGCCATCAGACCTCTTCGGAATTTATGCATTTAGTTCGCCCAACTGATTGGCTGATTTGGCCCATACAACAACAGTTAAGCATTTATTCAAAGCTAAAAACTAAATTATATTTAACCACCTGCCTCAACCAAAAGATACTCATTAAAACCAAATTTTCATCCGAATAGTTTTAAGCCATAAAATTTAATTCTTTTCCTTTAATTGAAAGACTTTGACTTTGATTAGAAAAATGACTTATCACGCATATAGAAATAGGTGAAACATTTTCATAAAAACCTCTTTCTTAATTATAGTAAGGAAAACAAAATTAAAATTAATCGAATATATTGTTATTCAATAGCATCAAGAGTTTATCAACTGATCATAAATAAAAAAAAAACCTTACAGGGTATGAGGTATCTCCCTCATTTGGGTATTGGGTAATAGAAAAATTCATCGAGTATTCGAAGCTTCGTTATAAATTCGCATATTTTTAAGTTTCAGTTAGAGCCTTGCGCTCAAGGGGAAACGGAAGAATGCAAAAAGGGTGCAAGGGATGTGAAAGACTAGAGGGAAGGTGGGGTGAGTGAGGGGGATGAGCGGGGTCACCTGTCAAGAGTAAAAGCGCAACGAAGCGAAACGTTTTTGCATTTTGCATTAAATTTATGATTTTTCCAGCTGACATTTGTTTGGGGCGCCGCTGCGAGACCGAATGCGAATGCGAGTACGAATACAAATAAGAGTACATGGATGTGCATCTGTGCGTGTGTGTCTGTGTGTGTGTGGCTGTTGGTGTGTGTGTGTGTGTGTGTGAGTTATGCCCTGCAGCATGTGCGTGGAGTGACAGAGCAGAACACGTAGCCAACATGTGAGTGTGACAGCAACAGCAGCGAAAACAACGACAGCAGCATATTTTTCAACTGCAGCAACAACAACAGCAGCAGCAGCGGCAGCAGCAGCAGCTGTCATAAGATGAAATTCGCGCGCGCCTGCATTTTGCATATGCAACTGCAATTGCAACTGCAACGTTCAGAGTTTTATGGGGGTCAGGCGGGCTACTTGCAACATATTCTAATGCGTTGCGACATGAAGTGACTGCAACGGCGACAGTTGCTGTTGCCGCTTGAGAGGCGCTGACAGCAGCAGCAGCAGCAGCAACAGCAGCAGCAGCAGAGGCTGAGGCGGAGGCAGCAGAGGAAAGCCGTCGAGCTGGGGCTGCAAAATGAAAAGTTAGCTGATTTTTCCCGCATGCCACACCATCTATTTTCTTGTCAACTGTTTCTCCTCTTAGCTGCAAGCATGCAAATGAACCGCCATCAACTTCTGACCGGAAGTGGCCAACTAACTAACCAGCTAAATGACTTTTAATAAATTGATCCCCATCATGTGGACGGCTTTCTCTAGGGACTGTCTGCAAATATGACTTATTGTGATTGCCATTGCCATTGCCGTTGCCATTGCCAATGCCAGTGCGATGGCGATTGCGATTGAGATAGAAAGCACGAAATGCCGGATTGCAAATAACTGCAGCAAAACTGTTCTGGCCTTCAGTTAACAATTAAGACAGCTAAATTCATTGCTTACTTCAATGGATATATAGGCAGCTTTTAAGTTTCCTATTGGATTTTTTGCTAAAAGGAAATGAAGATAATACAATTGATGTTTATTTTTATACGTATATATAATAATGTAATAATATACTAATATTGCTTTAATCTGATTAGCATAACTAACACTTACCTGATTAAGTTTGTTTTGAGTTTGATTTATATTTCCTATAATGATGAACTTATTCTTTTAGGAATAAGTGCAGCGCTCTTACGCAGCTTAAAATCAGATATGTATGTCAGGTGAATATCTGAAGACTTAACAACAAGCAGAACCGGGTTCGAATCTCAGGTTTGTGTAAGGATTCTACGTTATCCCAATGCCTTAGCTGCCAGTATGAAACTCACTCAATACTGAGTTTTATCATTTTCTGTTGTCTCTGATTCTTAAAAATATATATTTTTTCTCTTTTATTTAAGGTCTGTCCTTATTTGGTCAGTAATTAAATTGTATGATTCTTTCCGTTAAATGAGCTGAAGATAAAACTTCTAAATTAGATATATTTAAACGTGATCACTTATACCTAAACACCTACTTATATCCAATTTGCAAATCTGTAGCTATAATAGCAGCGAATAAAATTGCGTTTAGCCGGACAGTCGGCCGGAAAGACAGTCGGACATTGTACAAGCCAATGAACTCGTTTTTACCTTTGGTAAGCGGTGTCTAAATATATAAGCCGTGGCTGTATGGTTATAATACGCATCAGTTATATCCGATCAAAAAAAAATATATATAAAATTTGTAACATAACATTATCTGAAATATATATTTGTCCGCTGATTCATTTTCAATATTCTTGATTGAGGATGATTCTTGGTTGGAAAATGAAATTCATATTGATCCCTTTCATCTGAATACTTATATCAGATACTTTATGAATTCGCTTAACAAACAAGAAAAACCTTTTTGCACGCATAAATGGAACCGACCTTAAAAACAAGTCGGGAATAAAATATATTCAGCAGAAAAAAAGAAGTAAGTTAAATTGATGCTAACGTATGCTGCTTGTTGGCCTATGGCTTCAACATTTTTGTATTTTTCCCTTTTGATCACTCATCAAACTCACACACACAGACACACACCCACACAGAGACACGCGCACACACATAGACGAAAAGTTACACTTCATGCACATTACTCATACGCCCCAGTGGGCAAATTTATGAACTCGCCAGAACACTTGAGTCGACAACACATAATCTGAAAAAACACACACATAAGTAATGCACACTCACACACTCACGTACACACGCACACTGACACATTAAGTGCGTTTGTGTGTTTATTAGAGGGTATGCTGGAGTAAAGCAGCTTGTAAAATATGCCAAGGGTTAAAAAGTGTGCAGCGCACATAATTCATACAATATGAAAGTGGGCAAACAAACACGATGTGGAAAGCAAAGGGCCAACAACTGGGTACAAAAAGGCTAAAAGTACTTGCTTATTTAACTGAGGTCGAAGTGCGAGTAGAAGAGTAGAAGAGTAGAAGAAGAAGAGCGCGATAAAGAGAGCAAAAGTTAACGAGCGTTCTGCGAGTTGAGAGCACAAGCATAAAAAAGAAAACTTAACAATGCATTAGTTTCAACTAAGTCCCAAAGCACAGACATGCTTCAGAATGGATTCACTATCAAAATAATAGTAAGTATTACTAACGCCAGACCCCAGTATAATTCTCTAAATTAATGCATTCGATTTATCACTTATAATAAATCCCTATGAGGAGTTGCTGTTGTTGGATTAGATTACTAAAATTCGTAAAGCTTATTTTATTAATATTTATTTGTTAGATTATATAAAATCTTATATCATTTCGTAAAGCTTATTTTACTATTCCAATTAAATTGTCAATCAATCAGGCTATCAATCAACAAGCTCAAATGAGCTCTCTAGAAAACAATTTTCCAAATTAATTAATTGGTGCAATTGAGATGGACATTTGTCTATATACATTTGTCTATATAGTCAGTCAACCAATCTGGACTCCACAAATCAGTCATCAAATATGAAACATTGAAAACAAAGTGCGCAAAGTGGGTTTTCGCAAGTAAAACAATTAATCGAAGAGTCTTAAAGCTTAAACAATGGATCCACTTAGATGTAGATTTGTGTTGTGCCCTGAAGTGGCTTTTCCGGTCAATTATGTGGCCGAGTTTTCAGAGTCCCACATATATGAACTGCTAAAATGCTAACAAAAACACAACCGGAATGTTTTCCGGCTCAGTCCCTTATTTGTCTTTTGGGACTTTATGCCAAAAAGGACAACGACAAATCCTTTTTTTGTTGGTCATATGTGTGTGTGGCCGCAAATTCAGTTAGCCACTTAATTCTGTGGTTAACACTTGCCAGTGTGTGTGCGTGTGTGTGAGTGAGTTTCTGTGTGTCGCACTTAATTGAAAACTCAATTGTTTGCTTTGTTGTCGAAATTGCAAAATAGAATTTAATGAGAGCTATTAAAAATACGCATCCAATCAATTAGCACTTCAAATTTAATAAATTAACTTTACTAAGTTTTTAAAAATAAATATTCAAGTATTGAAAAACCACTGATAACGAGTTAGAAAATCCTATTCAAGTGCACCAAAAAGCGGTATCAATAACAAGCAAATAAGCAAATGGAAAAAAGAAATATGGATTTTTCGAAACAAACTCTAAGAGAAATCAGATATAATATTTCAAGTCGCTTGGTCTTATATTTTCTGAGATCGACGATTTTACACATACGGACAAACGGAGGGACTATGAGGGCTAAATGGACATGGCTATTTCCCTGATCAAGAGTCGGTAAAATGTATACCCCATTATTCCATTTTAATAGGTTCAGGTATGAACAAAATTAAAAAAATATTATATAAATATTTGTGAGCACAGGCTCTGTTCTAATTCACTTATGGTAGACAAACGAGCTTTTATCTATCTCAATTTTCCGATGAATCTCCGTAAAACTTTCTAATGAATAGCATCTGAAATTAAACAAAAGATCGCCTTCATTAAAAGTATACAAATTTAAAATTAGCTTCTGGCCACAGCCAAATATAGCAGCGGGTTAATATCAATCCGTAAATGCTTAACGCTGATTAGATGCCAGCTTCGTATGATAAACGCCCATTTGGATTTTAAAAGCCAGATCGACTTTTTTATGAGCGACAGCTTTTTAAAAAAGAAACGTATTGTCTTTTTGGTTATTGCTGTTTATTTTGAAAGGTAGGTGTTCGGTTTATGACAGGGACATTAGCATTTGTATGGTCGACTGATTTCGCAGTTAGTTCGACCATGAATTGAAACATCAAAAATGTTTTAAAACATGGAAATCGCTTCGTTTATTGGGGAAGTAGTACAACAGAGGTTTTAATTGCCTCAAACACGATTTTAATATGCATATTGACAGCTTAAATTTGATCTTATTTCAAAATCGATCTTCGTAATGAACAAATTCTCATTGGCTGTAAAACACAATTTTAATAAGCAATGAATTGTTACGTACGTTTAAGTCCTATTGGGAACATTGTTCTAGATTAAGCTAAGTGGGAATTTTTATCTTTCCTACCATCGAAACTGAACAAATTTACCAGCAGCTGTTTTCTGTTTACAGCTTGTTCGCAAGTTCCCCATACTTGCTGACTAATGCATTCTCTAACGACGGTCTGTCTATTAGACTCTCTTCCATGGTCCACTTTACAAAGCAGCTCTCTCGAACAGTCTCTCTCTCTCTGTCTGTCTGTCTGTCTGTCTCTCTCTCTCTCTCTCTCTGTTTGTCTGTCTCTTTGTAGCACCTCATGTTTTATCCGACCACATAACTCTACCACTTATTTTTCCACCGCCCACCTGCTCACCGCAACTTGTAAACAATTATGGCCGACGCCGTTGCGCTCAATATTGCCCAACACAACCGCAAAAACAACAACAGCAACAATACGCGAGAAAAAAATCCCAAAATGGCTACGCAGAAGCGTCGATCGTCCAATGAGCGGAGGCTTTTGAAAGTTTTTGCGTGTGTGTGTGTGTGAAAATAAATAAATATCGGTATTTGTTTTGTTCGTGCGAAATAGTTTAATTTTTTTGGAAAATATTTTCGTTGTAAGATTTTTGTATTGTTAGTTTATAGTCTTTGTATCCAGTAAATAAAGCTCTAAATAAATTGTGACAAGCAGTGTTTATGCAAAACTACTTTCTGCTGAAATGTTTATGCTACGAATGAGTCTACTACTAAATTAAATTTAGTACTTTTTCAGCTCTCTCAGCTGTAAGCATGCGCGCTCTTCGAAGAGAGGCAGCTCCACAACGTTCTCTCGCTCGCGCTCTCCTTTGCGCATGCCATTATGTTGTCGCTCCCCGACCACAACAACAAAAGCACACTTGTTGAAAATGAAAACGACTACGATAAAGAGAACACAAGCACACACACTGTCGCGCATTAAGTGTGTGAAACTGAACTGGTTTCGGAACAAGTTGTGCCATGCCCGAGCGTTCCGCTCGCTTTGTACTCTCCAGAGACTCGGCCGAACCACATATAGGCAAGAGCGGAGCGCCAAATGAATGAGTATGAATGTTGTTTATAGATTTTTAGTCGAATTCTGTTATTTCACGTTAAAGTACGTACGTGCACTGCGAACGGATTGCCAACGGAGTGTGTGAAATAGTTAACGTGCGCCGCGTGTCAAACAAATACGTAACAAATTGCACACACCGATCTACACTTACGTACTCACACACACACCCACATATTTGCGTGCTCGAGAAGCTTGAAATATTTTTTGGAAAATTTTGAAAATTTTGAAAATTTTGAGAAATTGCGAGTGATGTTTTAAACGGTGCTTTACTCTTAGACTGAGCCAAATTTAGTCTTAAAATTTATATACAAAATACGCATAAAATCCAAGTTTTTACAAATTAAATTAAAAAAAGAAACTAATGCTTTACGACGCTTCGGTACACACTTAGAGGTCGATCCCTCTCACACCCCCTCCCGCACACATATGTCAAAATCTCACGTACGTGCCTCGTCATAAACACGCCCTAAACGAGGCATTCAGGCGGAACAGCAAAACCGTAACCAAAACCAAAACCAAACGGCCGGCCAAAGAAAAGAAATAGAAAAAGAAAAGGAAAAAGAAAAAGAAAAAGAAAAAAAGGGAAAGAAGAAGAAAGTAATTTAATATCTGGAAATTAATTCTGATTTTCCTCTCCGCGAATCCGTGAATCCGTGAATCCGTGAATCGTATTCGTGAATGCATTTGGCAGCTTTTGGCGCGTAACGCAAAGTGTGCAATTTGAACGTTAACAACAACAAAAGCACATTAAATAAATAAGCAGCTGCAATTATACTATTTAATGAATTTATTACACAATTGAGGTGCCACCAGCAGCAGCAGCAGCAGCAACAGCAGCAAATAAAATTAATATGCCGCTGGCGTGAAAGTCACAACTCGGCAAATAACAGAAAAAAATAATAGTAAAGGCCCCCATTGAATTATTAATGATATAATTAATTACAAGCAAACAATAAAATAAAATATCCACGCCACAGCAACAATTGCTGCGATTCGGGAAGCAACAGCAACATCAACATCAACACCAACAGCAGCTGCAACAGCCGCAACGGCTTAATCGAGGGATAATCGAGGCGCAGGCGCCGCCTTTCACACGAGTTGGCAGTACTTCTCGCCGCAGCTCCAGCTCCTGCCCCACATTCGCAGCACTGTTCCGTGAGCAGTGTCTAACGGAACCCAAACACCTCCTCCGCAAACCAAAGAACAGCCGTCAAAGTGGATTTAACCAACTATAACAAAATGCTGCAATCCAGCAATCATCACTACCTACGGCCGGATTACATGACAGCAGCCGCAGCCCCAACAGCGGTAAGTCCGGGTAGAAGAAGAAGAAGCGTTAAATGGGCTACACTCGGATATCGATGATGTTATGAGTCCCAATTTACTTATTAGAAAGATATGACAATGCAGGCAGTCTTATTAAGTTTGGATAGTGTCATCTAGCTTCAGTAAGATCGATATTTAAATACTTTTCAATACTAGGCAAACTTCAACCATCGAGCAACCAAAGCACGTTAGCTCCATGTATGGAATTGGTCTACAAATAAGTTTTCGTATAGAGAAACATAAACTGAACCTAAGCCGGGAAATCAAAGATCAGGGCTTTGCTGGAGAGCAAAGCAGATTTTTATCTTTCGATCAGTATATAGTCAATCAATATTAGATGACTTTAATGATTAAAGCCACAAGTTTAGTTAAGAGACAGTTACAGACAACGATAACAATACTATTTCATGGCACAGTATTTATTTATTACTTGTGTTATTTCTCCTCGTTGTAACTGCGACCTCAATTCCAATATAATATGTGTTTCATATGGGTATCTGATGGCAAATCAAATGTATTACAATTATTTATTATTACATTCCATCAATTAATTATAATGAAAGTGTTTACCCGGCTCGTACTTCCAGCTGCAATTTATATCGCATTGAGGTGAGACTTGTTTGTTTTTCCGTTGAATAATAGATTCTTGTGTTTATCTTTTGGGGCCATATATCACAATCCAGCTGATATGGCCGGCTTACACTGTCCAGGTATCTGCTGGCGTTTAAATGAAATTAGTTGCCATTATTTATTAACGTATGATATTTCATAAATAATAGAAATGTCGACAGAAAAGCAATTACTGCATTTGCCGCAAGCGAATTTATTGTGCGACACGACAACAATCAACAACTCCTCCACATGTCGCACTTCAAAGTGTCTGCCAGACTGCCACACTGACAGACTGTCCGACTGCCAGACTGCCAGACTGCCAGACTGCCAGACTGCCAGACTGCCAGACTGCCAGACTAACAGACTGACAGACTGCCTGGCCATGTGCTTCTGTGAGCAGCTGTTTACGAGAGCGGGGAAAACAACAAATATAAAATTCGCAATCGCAGCTCTATAAATTTCCCAATATCTGCGCATAAAACTTATTTATGTTTGTGCATATTAAACTATGTAAATATGTGAGAACGACTCTCCAGAGTCGAGTAAAATGGAGTCGCTTCAATTGGACTCGGAGTCGGAGTCGGAGTCGGTCTGCGCGGCAACTCTGGAAAGTGTTTTTAAATTTATGGCGCAGCAAATCTGAATTTATAATGACAGAAAACAAATGCAATTTTGCAAGTGCAGAAGTCCGGCAGTTAATCAAAGACTCAGACTCAGACTCAAAGACTTGACTTCTGCGGTCTCTGGCTCCCAAAAGTCGTAAAGCCAATAAATATTTCTCTTAATTTGAGGTCAAATATGCGCACGTGCAATGGGAAGCTCTTCGAATGCAATGGACGAATTCATCCAGTAAAATATTACTAAGTACTCAATTAATTAAGTATTACACTATTGCATTCCAATTGGTTTTATTTATTTATAACTTAAACTAGTTCTCAAAGTTCATCTCAATCTATCTATTCAGTTGTATTGCTTATAGAGTTAATCAGATTATATATAAAAGGAAATATTAGGTTCGATTTTTTAGTTCACTGTTTTTAGCTTTTACAATTCTATGCAGGGAACTTTGTAGCTCCGAAGCTTAATTTGATATGCGGTCGAGTCAATTAATTTTATTTGGTTCTTGGAGACGAAACAAACTATGATGGTAAATGATAACACATCGCAGAGAAGATAAATCAGAAAAGGAATATAAAAAGTTCGCAGCTTTCTTATTCATTACAATGAACTAGTTCGCAAGTGAACGAAAAACAGCGAAGTGTAATTGATGGTGAGCAATTTTTGCAGGTGTATAAAACAACTGGAAACCACTTTTAAGTGTTTAATGTCATTTTCCACATAAATTATTTACGAATTAAAATTTATGACGTTGTCAACTTAAGTAAATTTATTAACTTCGTTTGACTATTCGCCTGTTTGACTGTTTGACTGTTCGACTGTTCGACTGTTCGACTGTTCGACTGTCCGACTGTCCGACTGAGTAACCCTTTCGCAGTCAGTTATCCGCATGACTACATATGTAAATACTAGCTGCGAATGCCTATAAATTATTCAATGATTAATGACACCTGCCCGCTATTAATTATAATAAAATCAAATAAACTAAGCTTGACAGCTGTCAGTGTCATCATTTGTTTTTGTGGCGCCCGAACAATGCGAAACAGCGAGCTGCCACGAAATTGCCGTTGATAATTCGCTGTCACATTTGAGAAATGATCAAGGAGAAACTCATATGCGCCGTGCTACAGTGTTAAGTAATAACTCAAAGCTTAAGCTGCGGCAAACCCAACGTGAAAGTCAGTTCTGTTAACTCTCTGCGAGCGGTGAACGAGGTGCAAATGTCAGCTGACCGCAAACATCATTAATATAATTAAATGTGTCAGTCAAGCGGCCATTTATGCAGTCAGACATTCGTTTCAGTTAACCGCACAGTCAAACGCCAGTCAGCAGTCTGGCAACTCTGGCAGTTAAAGTGTGCGCTTGACACATCGGCCCCTCTCTCTCGCTCCGTTAGAGAGCTAGTTCATTTTAACAGAGCTCGCTTTGAGCTCGGGCTTGTAAGTGGTTCGCAGACTGTGTCAGCTTTGTGTTTGCGTGTGGCTCTAATTAAAGTGTCATCAACAGCAAACAGCAATAGCAACAGCAACAGCAACAGCAACATCAACAACAATAACAACAGCGACAGCAACATAAACAAAAGCAAGAACAACAATGAATTGCCCAGCATGTTAGTGATAAATTGCCATGTCTCGAGCTGTCATGTTAATTTTTCGTGCATACTGCATAATAGTTTTTCGCCTAAAGTGTTAATTAATTCCCTGAATATCGCAAATGTGTGTGCGTGTGCATGTGTGTCTTTAAAAGAAACAACGACAGGTAAATAAAGCATGTACAGTAGTTAAAATACCCATTTATTCCCCCTGTATATAGATAGCAGCTTCCAAGAGGGGCTCGATTTGAAAAGGGAGCAAAGTAGGTTAAGAACATTTAAAGCTAACTGTTTCTATTAACTGAATTTAACTTTGAAAGCATAGCAGAACCTTTCCACAATATAATAATTATGAGGCGATACAGAGCGAATCTTACAATTAAAAATAAAGACAATGTTGAAATATACTGTAAAATAACATTGCGATTTTAAAACTCACTCGCTCTGAACAAAACTAAAACTTACATATGTTACCTATATACCTGATTTTTGGGTGAGGAAAATCTTTCTAAAAATATTATTATGCTATTTATAATATACCAAAAATATCTTTAAATAGAGCAGTGAAAAAGTGAGATAATACAACGATTAGGAAAAGCGTCAACAGATATAAATGTGGCATAAACAATATTTAGATGGTTCGATTGGGGAATTCATAAATTCCGTGGCATTTTTTATGGCAGTCATAATTTTTTAACGATCAATTTCGTTAATAAGCCAACTACATATAAAACAATAAATAAAACAAAAAGAAGAAGAAAAGACCATCTTTTATTATTATTTTCGAGTGTTTCTCACTGGATTTCTCTCTGGGTTTACGTGTTGGCTTCTTCTTTCCTGCTGGCCGCCTGCTAAGGGGCAATCAAAAGGCATTCATCAACAAAATTGTTGGACCCCAGTCGAGGAATTGACGCCCGAGTGGGCTCCATCCCATTGCCAATTCGATGCTAAATGCTTACGTACAAACAAATTGAATGGCCGAGACTCAATGAATTCATTTAAATGCACGCGAGGCTCTAACTATGGTAATGAATGGAAACGACGGCTTAAATGCAAAATAATAACTCGTTTTTAGCGAGAGAGCCAACAAAAAAGTAACTAACTCAAATTATGGACTGTGATAATCGAGCCAGAGGGGCGGGGGGTGGCCAAGCCAATAATCGTAAAATGCGGCAACAAATTAACCAATAAATTAATATAGAAATAATCATATTAATATGCCCGCTGATAACTGTCAGCCGGAGCGGGGGGTTCTAACTAGCATAGTGCTGTTAATTTATGGTTAGTTGATATTGTTGCTAATGTATTTTTCAACGGCTGTATTTTTCGAGTTGCGTCCACTTCTGTTCCCCTCAAATTCAAACATAACCACATGTATTTTACTCTATTATATTACGTTACGTGTATGTGCTTACATTCCCAAGTCGAGTAATCGACCCGATAAGCAAATACCCCTTAACTTGCCTTGTCTCTCAGCTGCGTTCCAAATGTGTTTTAAAGCCAGCGCCGAAAAGCCGCCAAGTGGGGTCTTAGCCGCACTTGCTGACCATTTCCGAGGCGCTTTAATATACTGTAAGCCCCGTCAACTTAAATGCCTTCCAAATGGCAGCAATCATTAAGTCGGCCGTATGAGTGATTGCCACAAAATGAAATAAATACAAAGCCCTCGCCAACTGTCTTTCGAGGGCTCAACACCACATTTGACACTAAACACACACAAATTGCTTTCGAAGACTTCCAGCCCCCACCTCCGGGGCAAATGAGGTCCGGAATACTGTCCGTGTCTGTTCGTTTATGTATTTACGCGTTTGTTTGGAATGGTGGCCACTGTTTGGACGAAGCGTCTAATCATAAAAGGAAACTCAAATGTAATATTGATAAGCCAGAAGGTGGCCAGCACTCACGCAATGGCAATGGCTCGAAATGTCTGGCTTTTGGCGCCGTCTTTTTCGCTGTCTATCTGTCTATCTGTCTGTCTGTCTATCTGTCTGTCTGTCCGTCTGTCTGGGCTTGGCTTTCAATCAAAGCTGGCAGCGACAACAAGAAACGTAACACCCCTAACAAACAAGCAACCAATCAATCTCAATCACATCAATTATGCGCTCTCCGCTCCTCTTATCAAACTACAAGCGCGTGAGTGTGTATCTGTCCTTTTCTTCAGATACTTTCCACATTTCGTTTTATTTCATTTGCTATTTCTGTTTTTTGTGTGTTTGCAATAGCACATTTTATCGATGGCTATCATTTTAATTGGCACCACTTTAAAACTGCTTCTGAGCGGGTGTCCAAGCTTACAGACTCGCAGATCGAGCTGTATCTACAGGTTGTAGCTACCCGTAGAGACGAAGATGTATTTGTAAAGCGAAGCGTAAATTTACTATAAATTGCGATCTACTGATACAAATATGTATATGAGGAGATTATATGTGTATAAACGAACTGTAGATACAGATTGTTACTAGCTATAGATATGAAGATGTATCAGGAAAGATACACAAAGATACAGAATTTACCTATATATAAAAATACTATATATAATTAAACTGTAGATGTGTACAGATTATAAGCAGCTATCGATACGAAGATGTTTCTGGAAAAATATATAAGGATTCAGACAAAGATGTACATATGGAGATACAAGTTGTATCTATAAGTAACTGTAGCACGAAAGATAATTTGGTATATGTGGTGATCAATTGATACAGAAATATATGAATTTACTATCACATAAAGAGGTTCTATATAAACGAATTTTGGATATAGATTATAAGTACCTATAGAGATGAAAATGTTTATAAAGATACGAGCATTATATATAACACAAATGCTTCTGTATCCCTAGGTATATTATGAATGTTATGCATAACTACGCATACTTAAATACAAATATAGATGAATAAAGATATATTCGAATTCAGATGTATTAGGTGTGGCAGACACAGAACTGAAAGTATATGTAGTAAGACGCAAATACATTTTTATATATAATTAATCTGTTTAACATGCAACATAAATTTGCATTTTGTTTATTTTCCTCTTACATTTACATCTCAATCAGTGCCTTTTTTACTGATAATAAATTTAATGCTTATCTGCTTCTGTATCTCTTAAATTTTTGGCAGTATCTGAATTGGATACGGTTAATTTTTAAGCAGTCATTTGAAAGCAGTTCAAATTAGTTTCGTGTGTTGCAAGCTTTGCAAATTCGCGAAGTGAAAGTCACCAACGAACTTTCAACGTGTCTGTGCGATCCTAACGGGAGTATCTGATTTCCAGATACCCTATGCCGGAAGATGGTTACCTTACAACATACTTGCATAGCTCTAAGAAAAGTAAATGAGATGCTAGATTTAAGACAAAGAAAAACCAATAAAACAAAGTCTTAACTTCGAACTAAATAAGTCGAGAAATATTGGACGACTTCTCGTTGAGCAAAACAAAAAATTAATATTAGTTATGTCCCGTGTCAAGCAGAAACAACAGCTGTTAACAGAACCGTAGCTCACAGCCCTACCCCCACAACCAGCCACAGTCCCTTCCCCCGCTCCTGTGCCAACCCCAACCCCAGCCCCATCAATATTCATTACAAGGGGAGCAACAATTGGAGGCTATGAAATACGCGCCATAAAGTTGACAGCGAGTTCATTTAAATAGAAAGCGACATGTGTCAAACTGATGTTTGTTTTCACTCCTCTTCTTGTGTGCTTTTTACTTTGCAACAACCAATTTCTTGCACTTCTTACCCATCTTTTGGTTGTTGACACTCTTTGAACCCTCGCTGATTCGACGGGTGACACTTCAAGGCGATTGCCCAAGGTTGACAGAACAGCAAATAAGTATATATATATATATATATATATATATATATATATATATATATGTATATATAAATGGTAAAGAAGGAAAAGAAAAACAAATTAGAACCGTTATTTTCAAATGTCAAACCATTGGTAGAAGCTGGTCTTGACAGCCGCCACAGTGGAGGTGGAAATAGCAATTGCTAGTGGAGGCAACTCTTAACCGAAACATTCAATTGTGAGAGTTTCGCTGCTGGAAAGTGAAAATGCATTTCCCACTGCACACGACAGCCATCTCACGCCTTCCCACTCCCCGTCCCTCTTAGCATTTTCGCAGTTGTTGCTTATCACGTGTTGCAGATCGGAGCCCGAAGGCGCTTTTCGCGCTTTTCGCGCTTCCCACTGGCTGCTTATTTAAATTAGCTTCGACTCCGGCCCAAAGCTCGCCATCTGCAATTCATTTATACTGCTGCTTGTCTATCTGACAGTCCGTTTGTCCCTTCGCCTGTTTGTCTGCCACCTCATCCGACTTTTATTTTGGGCTACTTTCGCGAATATTCGCTTATCGCAGCGGAAAAATCAGGCGAAGGGCTTTGCGCATGCAAACGGAAACAAATCAACAAGACAACAACAGCAAAAACCTAGTTTGAATGCTTTACTAGGAAATGATCGACCCAAAAATACCCTGTATTTGCCAGCAGATACCAAGATAGTCATGATCAAAAATCAAATTGAATACATCTCCCAATGAGAATATGGTATGTATTGATGAATTAATATTTATTGTGATTATTTTTAATAATGAAAATAATAGGAATATTTCTTCAGAGAAGTTCATTCAAAACACCCAATTTCTTCGAAAGGAAGTACGAGGTGCGCAAAAGTGCAATGTCTGAGCTGCGCGCCATATCTCTTTATATTCTATGACAGGGGGTGTCAAGTTCGTGTATGTGAGTGTGTGAGTGTGTGTTTTGGTTGCATTGACGGGAGTATTTGGCTCTATTCGCATGTTTTCGCATTTGATTATCTAAAGTGATGGACGGGGGCAACCAAACAGAGTGAAAGACTGACAGACTGACAGAATAACGGACTGACGGACTGACGGACTGACGGACCGACGGACTAGCAGAGCAGGGCGGCAGTATAAAGGGCGTCAGCCTGTCACTCAGTCACTCAGTCACTCAGTTAGTCGCTTTTTCTCACTCTGCGGCGCATCCAGGAACAGACAATTTCTTTTTCTCTCTGCTTTAATTTGTACACAAGCTGTGTTCGCATTACAAATACAAAAGGAAATAAAAATAAATAAAAAGAAAACACTCGCTGTTGTGCAACACTAAACTGTCATTCCGGTTTCCGGCCCAAACGAACGAGTGTTTCGGAACACAGTAGCTGTCGCCTTACCTATCATTGAGGATCCCAAAGGGTGGTAAAATTCTGAGTGTATCATGGCATTACAAAATTAGTAAATTGCCTTTTATATTAACAAATCTGCATTCCCATCAACCAAACATAAAACACTTTTGACAAATATTCACTTTAAAAATTTTATTTCATATTTAGGAGATCTACAGATAGCTAAAGCTTAAAAGAAATATAGCTGAAGAACTGCAGAAAACTAAACAAATATTGAATGTGGAAATTAAAAAGTAATATTTGGAAAGTTAATTAAGATCGAAAATTGAATTCTCGCAACAAATTGAGAGCACGCAAACAAGCAAACGAATGCCAAGCGAAAAGCGAAAAATGAAATCAGGAAAATGAATTATGAATTATGAATAATCGCAAGAGCGAATGTGGTCGAAGGGCTGTGGTGGAGTGGACGGGAGGTTCACACGTCTTGGGACCCTGTTCCGACACGATTCGATTCGATTCACCAGTTGTTGGTTTTGCTGACAGGTGTTGTCAACGCATGTGTAAATCGCATAATTATAAATAACACGTAATTAACGCGCTGCGAATGCGAATGACACCTCGGCTCATCTAATTTGCTCTCCTGTGAGATCGTGACAGGGCGGGGATGGTGAGGGGGGAGGCTGCTGTGTCTTACTCTGGGCGCATTTTGACAGCTAAGGCAGCGTCTGACAAGCTGCAATGTGCAAGGGTCATTGCATTTGCAGTGCGTTGCATGCCACGAGCTGCCAAATACCTGCGCATATTCAATAGGAGCAACAGTTGCCGCGGCATTCATTAACGGTGACAACTTGAAACGCTAATTATTGTCAAATTAATTTAGCTGCCTGTCAGCTTTAATTCGCATATAGACTGTTCAGATATTTCATTATTTTGTTTTGCATTAGCCGGGAATATAAAAATATAATGGAAACGAGCACACAGGCCCGTCTGTCAGCGAGAATTTATTTGCGGGTCCGCATTATTATACAAATGTGAGAACTAACGAATGCCGTACGTAGGCGCAGGCAGTCAATCAGTGGACAAACTGACAGATTGACACAGTGACAGACTGACAGATTGACAGACTGCGAGACAGTCGGCTTCAGCTTATGCAAATTGCAGTCAAGCTAAATACCAATGCCATAAAAAAGGCACTCACATACATTTTCTTATTTTATTGGCACTATTATACTGTATATATGCTACATATATACATATATAATTAGTAGGCAATGCTTATACATGTTTACGCAATGTATTTATTTAATTTGTAAGATTTACGACAGATAAACCCCATGAGCATATATTTGTTCACCTCTTACTCAGGCTCTGAGTTGAATGATTCAGCTGAATTCACACCTGCCACGCCCATATCCAAAGGGTGTGTTGGGCATGAGGGGACGGGTGACAGGCTCACATTGCGTATGATTGATAAGTTCGTTGTCTAATTTACAAAGAAAACAAAACAACTAGCAACTGGCGATCCGCAGAACCTTGAAATGTTGCCAGAAGTAAAACCCAACTTCTTGTAGACAGCATTCGTATTCAGCATTCAACATTCAGCATTCAGCATTAGGCATTCAGCATTTGCTTTTATTCCGCGCAATGAGTGATGAGCCCCATAATGGACAATAAGTGGGTGTATGAGTGAGATTGAGTGAGGGAAGTGAGGGGAGGATAAAAAGGGGTTGTGTGAGCATTCATTCCCCTTTAAGTCAACATCCTACTAATTGGAGACTTGCAAGGGTTAATTATATTGTGTATACGCCAGGTGGTCTTTGCGAGCTGTTAAACTGGAATAAAAGCCACTAAGCTTGCATGCTACTAAAACGCAAATGTTAGCGGCTATGGAGAGAAAAACAAAAGAAAAGGTTAGGCGACAAGCGTAACAGCAACAACAGCAACAACAGCAACAACCTCAACAACATTTGCTAACTGACAGCTAAATGGACATGTAACGTTGACAAAAGTCTGGCATAAAATATAACACATGTGAAGAGAGGGACGGAGAGGTGGGGGAGGGGCACAAAGCCCCACAGACCCCAAACGAAAGAAAGAGTGACACATGAAAATGGCATTAATGTGTCACTCAAAACGAACACAGCAGCAACAATTGCAGTCGCAGCAGAAACAGCAACAATTGCAGCAGCAACTGTGACAATTGCAATGATATGGCTGACAGTTGCCGCTTTGTTGTTGTTACTGCTGTTGCTTGGGCCAGAGCAATGGCTAAAATTGCAACATTGTCTAGCGCCAAGTGCATGCGAAGCTGCGTGTGTGTGCGTCCTCAAACTAAGTGGCAACGCCATAAGAGCATTGCCACACGTATTCAGCACCTCTCTCCATGCCCCCTCCTTCTCATACTGCTCCTCTGTGGGCATGCAATATAAGCTTTTCGTTAATGTTTTTTCTGCCAACTCTCGGCCACATTTTTAGTCGAGCCACGCCGAAAACAGAGCCGAGTTTGACAGTCAAATGACGCTGTCAGCTGTCAATATGACAAGTGTCACTTCTGCAGCAGTTGACAGTTAATGTGACAGCGTTTGTGCGCCGCCTAAATAAACTGCAGGCATATTGGATTCCCCATTTGGACCCCGACTCGAGTGCCGCAATTTGCTGCATTCGTTCCCTTTGACATGTTGCAACGTTTTACGCTCTGCTGCATCGCTGCATCGCTGCTTGTGGCACTTGCCACAACATCCACTCATATGAGCAAATGTCATATAAATATTTGCCTTTCCTACAAGGGATTGTAGTTGGCACCCTCTTAGAACTAAAGACATAAAACTTCGGATGTTAAGTCGGAAGACACGGACAGAGCATGTTTAGAGCAATTAAGAATAAACAAAGTTAAGTAGTACACAATGTGTTTGAGGAATAAGTTTGAAAAATAAGTAATTAAGCGTTTGAAGATGTAGATTCTGAGAAGGAAATGTTGCATTATTGTTAACATAATTGGCAGCCCAACAAATTCATTCAAGTTAAGGTTAGAAAAACATCCCTAGTATTTCTCATAGACTAAAGCGCTTGGTATGAAATCATTAGTACATTGAACATCCCCAGTATTTCTCATAGACTGAGACATTTAATAAGATAGCATTTGTTTATTAAATATATATTTTCTAGCTCATCCAACGCTGCTGATACCGCCAATGCAATGAGAATAGACGTACCTTTTTTATCAATAGGCAAGATTTTGTATGCATTCATATGATATATAAAATTGTAAATAGTTCACTGCTTGATTATCTTCTCCATTACGATAAGCAGGCTCTCGGCATTTAACATATTTAGCCTTAATCACTCTATAGAAATATTTTTGTGACTATTCTTCGTCTGCTTATCCTCAATATCGTATTCTTTGTCGACTTAAGGACGTTTGTTTAAGACATGATTTTAGTTGCTCAAGTGCAAACGTCGGAACGCACGGTTCCGTGTTTGCTGTATGAATTATAATTATGTAAATTGTCAGAAAGCCACATGACACCAAAGGAACAATTTCTTTGTCGTATGACTGAACGAATGTTTCGAGGGCATTTATGTAAATTTTTTGCGGACTCGCAGCGCAGGCGAATTTATTAGCAGCACGAATACACAAAAAGGTGTTAACAGATAATGGATAAAATCCACATAAGCGTTAAGTATGTGCACAACCTCCAGTCACACAGTCAACCACCCACACACATACACAACCGCAATGCAAAGTGGTGGAGCCCAACTTCTGCATTAAGTTTTATACAATTTTTATCGCTTATTTTATAATTCGCAACAAAACTGAAAAGCGTCTTAACAGACGCCGACGTCCTCGCTGGAGGCTTATGCAAAGCGACGCAGACGCAGACGCAGACGTCGACGTCGACGTCGCACAATTTCCGTTTTTTATGCTTATCCTGTAATTCATATTTATAGCGTCTGTTTTTTGTGGCCAAGGCGTCGCACAGGAAGGAGCAGCAGACAGAGCCGAAGCATCCTAGAAAATTGCATTTCACACAAAATATGGCCACAAGAGGGAGGATGAGGTGGAGGGGAGGGGAGGAGTGTTTGAGGTCGGGGTAGTTGCTGAATTGCATTATCAATGTAGATAAGTTTTATTGCGGTTGCCAGGGTAAGTCCCATTTGAGAATAATTTATACTGCTTATAACCAGACTTTGGATAACCACCAATTGGCATAGTCAAAAAAACAAAAATTTATATTTATATTTATATTTATATTTATATTTATTTTTATATTTATATTTATATTTATATTTATATTTATATTTATATTTATATTTATATTTATATTTATATTTATATTTATATTTATATTTATATTTATATTTATATTTATATTTATATTTATATTTATATTTATATTTATATTTATATTTATATTTATATTTATATTTATATTTATATTTATATTTATATTTATATTTATATTTATATTTATATTTATATTTATATTTATATTTATATTTATATTTATATTTATATTTATATTTATATTTATATTTATATTTATATTTATATTTATATTTATATTTATATTTATATTTATATTTATATTTATATTTATATTTATATTTATATTTATATTTATATTTATATTTATATTTATATTTATATTTATATTTATATTTATATTTATATTTATATTTATATTTATATTTATATAACTTTCGTCTATATAAGGTAAATAACATATATTCATATACATCATTTCCCCAATATAAAACTTGGAAACTAAGAAACTAATACTCATGAAATGTGATAAGTGAGACTTGCGGCTCACATCAAAGCCCTGTAAAGCAGACATCAAGTTTCAATTTATACAACAACAACAAAATGTATATGAATATGTATATATATATATATATATATATATAAAGAAATAACAATTCGATCTTGAGATGGTTTTTGCGGCTGCTGTCTGGGCTTGGAGCATTTGACGAGTCTTCAATTGAACTCATTGAGATTTCATGGTTCGAGAGCTGTCATTGTCATTGTTTCAAAATTTTCAACATTTTGTTTGTCATATTAACGTAGAGTATGAGTTTTTGAGTGGCTTTAAGCACGCAGTAGATCGGCGCTGACTTGTTTGTCCCCTTCGCGGGCCTCGAGACTCAAGTCTTGCCTCTTCGCCTACCCATTTGATATTGTTGTTGTTTGCGTGCTGCAGCTGCCAAATAACGTTTCAAGTGTGTATTTGCTGTCTAAAGTGTGTCGATGTGTCATATTTCCCCAGCGCAGAGAGTTTGGGCCATAAAACAACATGGCTTTTAGCCCTATTTAAGTACCGCTGCGTAAATTGGGACACATTTCATATTTCGTGTGCATTTGAATCATGTTCTTCGACAGCTATGAAATATTGTGCAAACGCCACATACACACACACACGAGTCCGCCTTCTTTTAATTTATCTTTCCCAATGAAAAGTACAACTGGATACGGCCAATAAAGAACAGGCCATTAGAAAAAACTTTACTATTGGTAGAAAGAAGAAAATGGTGTTGATAAACATCGAAAAGTATGAAAAAAATAAATCGATAATTCTATTAGTAAAGCTTTTGAAATAAGTAAAGCTAATGTTTTCTTTAGTAAAAGATCAACCCTTTTTTATTTCGATATTTTTAATGTTGAAGGAAGTTTCTATTACCGAGTATCTATAAAGTACAATCTGTTGTTCATACAATGAGTGTACGTTATGTTTCGGATGTCGCACAAATCACAACCGCTTTAAAGAAAAAAAAAGACACTCGTCCCACACACACACAAACACACACACACACACACACACACATTTAACGTGAATGAACAGCTAATTCCAAATACAACAGTTAATATATATGTATATATATACATACATATATATAGTTACTGGTCCTCTGTTTAGTTTCGAGTGTCTAATTAAATTATCCGCATTTAACGACCGACTGTGACTCGATTGTGCAAAAGGCATGACCAAGTGCATGTACCCACTCGGCCTGAAACCTTTTCAATCGTTGCTCGTGCTATAATTGTTGTTGTTGTTCACATTTGCTTGTTATTTAACTGCTGTTGTTGTTGGACTTGTTGTTGCTGCTTCTGCTGTTTGCACACATTTTTCACAAGGTGTAACATTTTAATTAACACAACGCTCATAATTTGTTAACGGATGCAAAAGCAAAGGAAATTTTATTTCATTCATTTGGTGTTCATTTAAAAGAAAATGAAAAAAAAAATGAGTGCTAATGAAGTGTTATAAGTGCCCATTTTTTATTTTATTATACTTATATTATTAAATTTAGCACGTTTGTGAGCAGCCCGTAAATTGTTGCACTACAACTTGTTCCAATTAGCCAGGTGAGCCCTAAATAAGTCAATCAACTGTAACTATTTAGACCCCACAAATATATTAACAGCCAGCGAAAACCCCAGACGAGTCGGAGGAATATAATATAAGGCCTTAATAACAACTATTGTTTGATCGTAAATCGAACAAGCTGCCTATCTGCTTATGGGCAACTATAAATAATATAAATATTAGAGGAGAACAGCCCGCAGAATTTATAAACTAAATCAGGAACAACAACAAATGCGTAATACCAAAAATCAATACGGAAACTTTATCAGAGCTGGTATAAATTATGACTAATTGTGCTAAAAACGAGACTGAATGGGGAGAGTTTGCGGCGGGCATTGATAAAGTGTTGATACAGTTCGTGGAACGAGTGTTGGTTACCGAGGACTACCCCAAGGGGGGACCAGCGCGACTGCCACAGAAATTCATGGATAGTGGTTGAATGTGGAATTCACAGAACAGGGAGAATTCGAAAAGGGTGAACGCTGTGAACAGAAATGAGTGAATGTTAATTAAAATCAGTATGAAAATTGCAGAGTGTCCGTCATGGTCCATGTTGGGCCCCAATGCATAAAAAAATCAAATAAATATAGGTACAATTCGGCCAAAGTATAAATGCTTGCAAATGCCAAGGAACCAGTTCTATTTTCAATTCTTTGTCATTTAAGTTCAACAAATAATTTGTTTTTCCGAGTCACAACCCGCATTTAACTGTAAAATGGAATTTCCCTTGACTGATAAAAAAAAAAAGAAAAATTTAATGGAATTTTGTTTTATAAAGCTGAAACGTAATTTTCAAGTATTTTTGCGGAACTTTCGATATTTGCTTAACTGTAAATAACTTTTCTTAAATGCGGTCTTTATCGTATCGCAACAAAATAAGCTCGACCCCTATTCCCCATGGGAGTGTGTGTGTGTATGTGTGCGTAGTATATCGGGGAGAAAAAGCGCTTAAGTACCGATAAGAAATTTGCCATTTTTACAATGGTATCATAATAATTTATGGCTGCCCATTGAGTGTTATAAAAGCTTCAATATTTTGTAGTTTATGACTTGCGCCAGTTGGGAATGGGCGTAATTACACACACACACACACACACACACACATGCTCACACACTAAATACATAAGCTGTACGTCATTATTTCCAATGTGCTTTGTTAGTTGCCATGAATTATGGCTCTCGACTCGTTTTCTCAGTTTAGGTTCGCTACACTCTCTCTCTCTCTCTTTCTCTCTCACCAGTCTCTTTCTCTCTTGCTCGCTCTCCTTCGTGCCCTGCTGGGTCGTAATTTATGGCATGCGGCGAAATGGATTTTATTGCAAAAGCCGTGTTCGAGTTTATGGCACAACTGTAAGTGGGTAATATTCATTTCATTTATATGCACTTTGCTTTGTGCCCGCGTCGGCATTTCCCGCACTGCAAATCGCTAATTTTCACTTTTGAGTCTGAAAAGTAGCACTAAAACATGATTAGTTATTAGCCATGATTAATGGTCAACGATTATCCGAGGCGAATTTGGCCCGAATTCGCCTAATCATTTGCTAATATTACGTTGTCATATTTTATGGCCACTTTATGGCCGCCAATTGTGCTAAATGAATCGCACAAAGTGCAAAATTATTACCGTATTTCATCGCTATAAATACTTTAATCAAAATTAAAGTCAACATTAGTCAAAAAATTCAACAGAATTTAAAAAAGATTGGAATTTTATCTCCTGCGCTTGCACAATGCAAATATAAATACGAAGACTTTCTATTTGCCTAAATAGATAATTTTAAAATAGTTTTGTATCAGACTTCCTGGTACTTTGTGAATCACGAAGATAAGAACAACTTGTCTTTGTTTTTACATAAATACCATAAACCATATTTAAAGTTAAACACTTTTCATGGAGCTATAATCATACAAAGAGACAGACTAATCAATTATATAATTCATTCCATTATTCCCAATTAATAAAGTATTTGCTGTGCTTAAGAATAAGGAAATCTACACATTTTCTAACTGTTTTGCGAAAACTGAACATATTTAACAGGCTTATCGTTATTTTCAAATTTACATTAAATAAATAAATAAAATACCACGCGGAGCCTTAAGGTAACACCCCCAAATAGGTAATGTTCATCCGCATCGGCTCGCAAATTCCTGAAGTTTAAAGACTTGCATTCCCTCCGGCTCCCAGATTTTTATTGTTTGTCTTTACCAGGTTTATCATATTTTTAGTCCCCCTGGCAATAACTTTTTCCCCACAATGGGTTTGTGCCCAAATGCTTTCACACTACATTTGCGTCGTAATTTCATATTTAATGTTCTTTTTATATCTTTTACTTGCAAGCGTTTTAATAGCCCCATAATTCCATTTATTTGGCCTCGCCGGCCTTGTCCGTATTTAAGGCCTGCAGCCCTTATTTATTAACAAGGACAGCGTAGCAAATGGGGCCGGCCCTAACAGATTCGAGAGCATTTGAGGATCGCGCGAGTGTTGCCCAGAGATGAAGATAAAGATCGGGCGTCAGGCATCGGGCATCGGGCATCGGGTATCGTGCTGCGCGTTGAGGAAGTGTTTAGGGCTAAGACAATGACAACAAAAAAGGCGACACTGCGCGGGTTGCTTGGCTCTTATCTGATGCCGCAGGCACGATATCGAGCAGCCTTGCGGCCAATAATTCTTTCCTCTCGACCGACTCTAAAGTTTCTACCGTATTTTTGCTTACTTGCAGCTGGACAACAAGAGCAGCCCGTTGGCGCTATTGGCCCAAACCTGCAGCGCAATCGGCGCGGACACCACAAATCCCAAGCTGCTGGCGGCCAACATTGAGAAGTCCACAAAGCAACAGCCCAAAGGAATGGGCAATGGGACTGGCAATGGAAATGGCTTGGGCCTCGCCGACAACACACGCGATAAATCCTCGCCGGTTAGCAGTCATTCATCCAGCGTCAGCACCGGCTCCGTCGAGCAGCAGCAGCTCCCGCCGGCCCACACCAAGACCCCCAGCACCTTCAAGCCCTACGAGACCAACAACAATAACAATAACAACAACAACAACCACAACAGCAGCAGCAGCAGCAACGAGTGCGGCGCCACAAATCTCACCAGCAGCAGCAGCAGCAGCAATAACGGTAACCAGCGCGTGAAGACGCCCAAAGCGATGGCGACTGCCACTGCTAACGGGCAACCGCGTTGCGACTCGAACCAAAGTGCCAGCAGCTCGCAGCGCGGGTCGCCAAATGGGAGCTCGTCGGTGGGACTGAGACGGACTCCGAATGCCAGTGGCCCGCAGCTGAATGGCAGTCCGGTGCACTCTTCCGCGCCGGCGCGCAGTTCCTCCAAAGAGTCGCCGGCCATGCACAGCCCCAGTCCCAGCTCCAGCCGGCTCCAGGAGGCGGCCTACGCGGCGGCCAAGGAAGCCAGCTACGTGAAGGCCCTCCATGCGGCCAGCCAGCAGGCCAGTCCTTCGGCAGGCTCATACTATCCTCCAGGTAAGAGCCGCCAGCTCATTTGCTACCTAAAGATTGATACACTCGATTTTATTTCCTAAATTCAGAAATCGCGAATGTCGCTTCAATTATCCACTCATCATCCAACAGTTCGGAAGATTAACCTGAATTTGTGTTATTAAAGTGAACACCTATTCAAATAGTTATTAGATTCTGCTAGATGAGTTGATGAGCCTAGACAGTTAGCTAAGCAGCGGATGTATGATAATGATAATCCAATAGAGTCAGAAAACTTTTGTAAATAATAATATTATTTGAAGTACAGATAGACAGATAATACTATTTGTAGTATAAATTTGTATAGGGTGCCAAAAAGACTAAAGCGAAATTTGTAATTGCCACAAAAGTTGTTAAGATTATAGATAAAATTAGTTGCAAAACTCCCACAGTTCTTATGTTTGCATATATAGATCCGTCGGAAAACTGAACAACCCTGAATAATTTGCATTCAGGATATGTCTTTAGATCATGCAAAATATGTAATTCATGGAAGAAGATGTGATAGAATACATAGAAATTATCAATTCTATACTAATACTAAATTAAAATCAATTTAAAAGATATCGTCATGATATTATCAAAGGTCCTTCACTTTGGTATGGACTGTATAAATAACAATAGAAACATTAGCTGCTAGAGCAAATAGCTCCCATTATTCCCGTTTCCTAGCCTCAAACCCTTTTCCTACTTTATATTCGTAAATATGAAATCTGAAATAGGTTGAACAGGGCTTTCTGACTGAGAACTAGTTGCATCTCAATGGCAGACCATTTCTAATTGTCGCTCGGCCTTCTCATCCGCAGGTTATGGTTCTCCTTATCCCATGGAGCTGATGACCGCCAGCTCGCTGATGTCGCCCCATCACGCTATGTTCAAGGCCTCGGCCATGAATCCGTATTTGAACTACGCGCGCCTCAAGGGACTAACGGAATCCTCAGCCATGATGGCGGCCGCTCCCAACATCTGCCGAGATCCCTATTGCACGGGTTGTCCGGCCAGTCCGCATTACATCAACAAGGCAGCCGGGCAGCCCTGTCCCGCCGGATGTCCACAGTGCGAAATGGGTGGAGCGGGGAAGTCGGCCGGCAGCTCAGCGGGAGGCTCCAGCGCAGCCGCAGCGGCAGCGGCGGCGGCTGCCTCCTCCTACCACGCCCAGCTGGCCGCCCTGGCAGCCGCCTCGCAGCTGCCGTACGTGTGCTCCTGGATAGGCAGCGATGCAGCATATTGTGGCAAGCGATTCGGCACCTCTGACGATCTGTTCCAGCACTTACGGACGCACACTGCCTCCGTGCCGGATGCGGTGCTCAGCGCCGCAGCGGCGGGTGGCATACCACCGAATCATCCGCTCTTTCAGCGCACCTACCCCACCCCGCCGCTGAGCCCACTCTCCGCGGCGGCTCGGTACCATCCGTACGGCAAGCCGTCCATGATGCCCCCATCCCTGGCTCCGCCCGGCCTCCCAGGACTTCCTCCGCACGCCGCCCTGGCCCAGTACTTTGCACCGTATTCGTTATACGGTCCTCGCATGGGCTCCTCGCATCCGTAGTAGGCATCGCAGCTGGAGCGGTTGGTCAACATTCAGTCAAATCATTTTGCTTGAGTTGGCCCCAAGGGGGGCCACGGGGGCGGGGCAACTCATTCGTGAAACGAAAAGCTAGTGATCTAATGTACTTTAGTTACATACAAATGTTAAAATTTAGCTTTAGGCGAAAACTTCTATTCAAGGAATTGCCACACGCACACACACATAATTGACTGTATGTGGGCGCGTGTGTGTGTGTATGTGTGTGCCTCTCCGTGTGTCCCATTTAAAGCTTATGGTAATTGTAACATTATTTATTAATTTAACACAAATCCGAAATACAAACCAACATATATAGGTATATATATATACACATGTACATACGTTCGTATATTTCCCTATGTGAAAACCAATTTGAAATGAAAAGATTGTCCAAAAACTAAGAGTTGTAAAACTACTGTACATTATATTAATAAATTTAAATATGCATATATGCATATATGCATATATATATATATGTTTATGTATGTGTAAATGTAATTATGAACACAATTTTGAAGTTCACTTAAGTCACTACACAAATCAATAAATCAAAGAAAACTTAATTACAAATTTCTTTTTATGGGAGGATTATCGGGGATGTTGTTCAAATATAGAAATACTTAAAACCTTTCATATTTTATAAAGATAGATAAAAAATAGAAATTGATGAATAAATCAATACTTTTTTGAGAAAAGTGAAAAACCACCTAACTTTTTTTTTAACACACTTCATACATTGTGATTGGATTCATTCTCAAAATAATATGTATGGGACTCGAAATTTACGTATGATATCGTTTATTCCAATTTCAAATTGTGAATAGGTTAGTCCAATATCTACATTAACATTGTGATTGCTTTCATATAAATAACCTTCAGATTGTTGTTTGATTTTTAAATTATCGTGTACCAATATCTAATTGCTGTGCAGAATTATTAAATCCACAGCCAGTCTTCTTTAAACATCGCTTAGTCCAATACATCACTGAGATTAGAAACATGAGATATTTGCAAATAGGAGCGCTCTAGTACAAAATGCCCACTTTGGGCAGTCAAAGACCATATCTGAACGGATTTAACTCAGAGGGAAATGAATAGGCACAGACGCACCGAGTCGGGTCCAGAGGCAGCCAATAAACCAGAGAGCCACAAATCAAAACATTCAGCTACGTCGGACCCTGAATTATGCCCGGTAAAGCTGCACGGCGGAGGGGTGGAAGGAGGTTGCAAGTTAGCTGCCGAAGTTGCCGACACAACTCGTCCAAGGCAGTAAATCAAATTTTATATTTCCCCAAAAAGAAGTTGCGCTCCGATCTGGGTGGCCGGGGGAACTTAAGGGATGTGCCGGGAGGGGGTGAGGCCCAATAGTTACTCTGCTCAGTGCCCACATATGGCGTCGATAAATTAAAATTTCTGTTACGCGAATAGGGGTGGTGGCCGTGACTGGGGTTGGGGGGAGGGGGGTTTTGGGGGTGTGGGGCAGGAGATGGAGTAGGAGAAGAGATATATTGCAGGCATGCCTCTGCATTTTGACAGCCAGCCGCCCAGTGACTACCTGACAATTTATTGTATTATACGGTTTGGCATTTGGCTACCCACATTGGGAATGACCTCCCCAGGTCACTAACATGTGCTACGGGGTCGTGGAGGAGAGAGTGGAGGCAGTGAGAATCATAAAAAATATGCCATAAACTTTACACACACGCATACAGACACAGAGACAGACACACATATTGGCACTGGCATCAATAATTCTTTCATAAATGTCCATTTCGCCACATATCGATGAGAATCGCTGAGAGAGCCGACTCGGCATCGAGGGGTTACGGGGTTACGCATAAGTGATGTTCATGTTCAGTGCCTTTGACAAGCGTGGTAAGTGTCCGTCTCTAAGTAGCTCCGGGTCTGGCAGGCTAGCCAACTGGAGAGTGATGAAATGTGTTTAATCAAGGGGTAAGCAGCTATAAGTATGTTTTAGGAAAATAGAAATAGTATTCATAGAGTAATAGAATATAGTAATAGAATATAGAGTAATAGAATATAGGGTATTGCCTAGTCAGTGCAGCGAGCAGATCATTTTTTTTTTATATTTTAGCCGCTCAGGTGAAAGCCACCGCGATGGCCATTATAGTTCTCGCTGGCCGCGTCCATTTATCATTGGAGAGAAGCTTCGCTCCGCACACCCACTCACCCGGAATCTCCAAACCAGGACTGGACTTGTCAGCCAGTCCCCAAAGTGGAGGGAGAATTGGGAAGGAGATAGACTACGAAGTTGGGTGCATAAAAACAGTGGCAAGAATTTATCGGTTGCGAATTTCGTGAAAATATTTCTTCTACCATTTGCAAATTTATTTTTCCTGTTCAGTGCAAAATATAATGGAGATGAAAAATCGGCTAAGATAAAAAATATTACAATGCGAAAGCGGTAAAAAAAAAATTATCTTCCAGCAATGGCCCCAAGAAGCTATTAAAGCAGCCAATCTGAAGTAACAAAGGTTTCTCCTGCTGAGTCAAAAGGGAACGACTACCTGATAGCCATTAGAAGCGCCGACTTGTCCCCGATAAGTGTTGACTACATATTTAAAATTCAGACACGGTGCACCAGGTAAGATCGTAATTCATTCAAATTTACGACTGCAAAAAAAGAAAGCGAATGCACTCACAACTTGCAATACACTTCGATTCTAAGTAAATAAACATATAATTTGTCATGAATCGGGTTTTCTTCTATATCAGTATTGTGTTATAACGGATACTTTCTTGTTTGTACAATGTTTTACAATTTCTTTTTAATGCGTCTATAATATAAACATTAAATTATTTTTAGAATATATAATATATATTAACTTAGTATACAAATTAATTTTTGTTCTGCCCGTTTGCACCTTATTATTAAAAACAATTATATATGATATATATTACATATATCTTAATATTTGTTTTGCACATCGTGAATTATTTTAAGAGGAATACATATGGATTTAAATATTGAGATATTAATTCCTTCTTAATAAGGATTTACTGTACAAACATTAATATTTATATTGAAAATGCAGCTTCAGCAAAGAGAGTATCAGACCAGTCAGGCAAGCACAGTCCAAGCCACAACAATAATTTCCAAGTTCAAGTGACAGGCGGCAAAACCATATATCATTGTGTATGAGGGAGAGGGAGAATTTTTTGTCTGGCTTTGCCACCCACGAGCTGAACTTTTGTCACTTGGAAGGCGTCGCTGCCTGTCTTAACCGATGTCTGTCTCCCCTCTCTTTGGCATGTTAAGTTTTAATTTCTCGCATAGCGGAAAGAACGAATGAGGAAAGAACGAAATCTGTTTTATAAATTACCATCCAAGTGCCGCTGAAATTGTCGTTGTTGATGCATTGCAAGCAAATTATGCCGGCGCATACAAATATCTACATAAATATATATGTGTATGTGTGTGAGTGTGTGGATGTGTGGCTGTGTGGCTGTGTGTGCTCTGGCTCACTTCTTGGCACCACTTTGTGGGGTCTTCCCAGCCCAACGACGTCTGAAGACATTTCCATAATTAGTCAAACGTGTCTCGGCTTGTCTTGCTCTTCGCTCGCCTTGATTTGATGGGATGCTCAAAATGAGCTTATGGGATACTGGATACTGGATACTGGATAGAGTATACTGGAAACTAGAGAATGGAGAGTGAAGAGTAGTGAATGATGACTGCCGAGTTGAGCGGGAGAGTTCGAGAGCTTGTCAGTCGTTTGAGACCATACACACACACATGCGAGTACACATACTTTTATTTATTTATTTATTTATTTATTATGCACACTTTGCAATCGTCAGTCTGTTCCTGTCCTCAGCCACTCGCCTTTCTTCCTGCCCCTCTGTGTGCGAATTGACGCCGCATTTATGGTGTTGAAATATTAATGCCCCGAGTTGGTTGGTCATGTCATTTTGATTTATGGGTCTCTTCGAACAGCTCTGTTCTCGCACAATGCGTGCATCGAGGTGTAGATAACGGGCCAGGGGGCGGGGGAACTGGTCAAAGGGGTATTAGATACTCGCGTGTGTGTATGTGTGGGTTGCATGGGGCATGAACAAGAGTCGCATTGAGATGTTGAAAGAGCTTGTCATCATAAGCACGAAAAGAATTGAGTGACAGACTTAAAAGTGACACCCAGTCTCAGGATTGTTACCCTATTTCGGATACAGGGTGTGACAACGACTTGTCTGACAATACTAATGTCGGTTATTTTATTAGATATAGAAAGTGGGATATGCTCTCCTCTTTCTGTTCCTACATTTATCATACATAACATAGTGATCAAGTCATATTCCTGCTGCTTCTTTAACTTTATCAATAAGTAAAGATATACAATATTTGATTTTTGTATCCTGCGTGCTCAACTTATCTTAATTGTTTATTTAAGTAATATTAACAAATTCCTCATTCAAGGATTTCAAGTAAATATGTGTGTTCTATATGAATTGCTACAGTCAACATTCTTAACTTCGAAGATCTGCTCCTTCTAAGTGAATTCCTTAAACAGCTTTAAAACAAATTTGCTAAAATTGTTAATTTTTTATTTAACACAAAGTTAAAATTAGAGGGTTTTACTTTTTCATTCATACATATAATTTTATAACCTGATCTCATTGATTGAAATGGGTAAGCAACTTTATTAAAATCAAAGAAAGGTATGTAACAGCCAGAAGATGTAATGTCCGACTAAATAAAATATATACATAAATGTATATTCCTTGAGTACCAATAAACTTAAAATTTTACATGAATGTTGCCTTATATCCTAGATTTACACAGTTTAGTACATATATATGTTTTCCTGAAAGAAATTCATATTTTTGAATGTTTTTATTTTTTTCCCTATTACCCTCAAAATTGTTTTATAAAAATCAAAAAAATCAGTAGAGTAAATGGCGTTCATATTGTTTCACTTAGTGGATTACAGTCCCATTCAAGAATAATAACCGAAAGTCAGAAAAGACCCAAATCAGCAGTAAATCAAACAAAAAGCTATGATTGGATGACCTTTGCAGCAACTCGGGACGAAAACCCCCGGCAAACCCGACTTCGAAAGTGTTCCAGGAGCTCACGATTCGCAATCGTAGCTACAAGCTAAAACAAGCCAAAGACAGCTACTTACTTGGCTTGGCTGGCAGAGAAAACCAGAAGCAGCAGCAGCAGCAGCAGCAGCAGCAGAAGCAGATGCAGAAGCAGATGCAGAAGCAAACAACAGCAGTTGCTGCCACTTAGAGGAGGCGCAACGAGACCCTGGGGTAGGGCCTGGGTTGCAGGCAAATCCATTTTATCTTTCGCGCTTGTTTTCGCCGGGCCTGGCGAAACGAATGCGTGGACATTAAATATGCATGAGAGGACATTACATATAAATAAATTTAGTAACAGTTTGTATGCAGAGCCCGGCAAATGCATTTATCGATGATGATGGTAATGATGATGCCCGCTCGAAGGTGTTGGAGCCTGCTCGCACGACGTGGCCCCAGAGAGCACACGCAAGTGGCACAGCGGACCGCCGTGAAGCCATTTGACAGCCAGTGGCGGACGGCGGGGCAGGGAGCGGAACAGCAGGGCAGCTGCCATAAAGTGCGACGGCAGCGAAAAGTCTCCACAATCATGCCTCGTCCCAAACCCCTTGCCCACTTTCGTTCCTCATTGGCTCTTGCCAATTGCATCTCTCTCTCTCTCTGTCTCGCTGTCTCTGTCTGGCTCAGACAGTGGTCAACGACGGTCTGCATTTTAAATATGAGCATCTGACAGTCTCTCTTCCTCCCTTCCCCCTCTCTCTCTCTCTCTTTCTCTCTTTCTCCCTCTCTCTCTCTCTCTCTTTCTCTCTTTCTCTCTCTCTCTCTCTCTCTCTCTCTCTCTCTCTCTCTCTCTCTCTATCTCTTTCTCTGCCTCTTGCTGACTGTTGTCAAGAATATTGCTGGCAGTTTGACACTCGATGCGGCCCTCCACCTCCCCCTTTGACAACGCCACTGTCAGCGGCTGTTCTGTTGTCGTGTTGCACGTAAATTTCAGGTACGATATATGCCACGATTTTATGGGTTCCACGTAGCACGCGCGCTTGTCAGCGTTTCGATTTCGGCATTGTCCTCCCGGAGAGTAAAAGCATTATAGGGCTTGGCCTGCGGCTGGACAGTTACTCCGGCATGGCTGACTGAATTCAATTAGCGCCCGGGTTAACTATTTATGTGTCCATCAAAATTTGACATCGATTGATTAATACTTAGATTTGAATGCAACTAATGTGTCCATAGAGAGCGTATTTTTAATAAAGGAATTCAATTGAGTTTTAAATATTGCTTGAGGTACACCTAAATTAAATTATTAACTTATCCGTTTATTATTCGGAAGCATATTAAAACAAATATTCCATTTTTAAAAGCAATTAATTTTATGCTGTGTGATATTAAGTGATGTAAATGTAAGTATGTGTCCTGTTTAATAATGGTGGAATGGATTATGGAAGGGAATATCGGAAAATGTTAAGTTTGGTTGGGTTAAATAATTGTTAATTAGAGTGAAGATTATTTTTAAGGGAAGTAATCATATACGAGCCAAATATATATATTTATTTTTTCAAGATGCTGAGAGCCGAATGCAACTTCCCTTAAAATTCGAGCTATTTTGGAAAATGTTTGTATGATTTATGATTTATAGGAATTCTATTGGTCAAGTGTCTGAAGAGTAAATATACTGATCTTAAAGTCTTATGACTATGGGGGAATGTTTCTTAAATGTGGCTTATTGCTTGTTTTTAGATCACTTAATTTGAGAAGTATGATATGTTTATCCGAACGTTTACTTTACTGATTTAAAGACGTCAGGAGACGAGCAGGTCGGAACACCAGGCCCGTAGACTAAAACATTATTTATGTAAAAGCAAAGTGCATTCATGAACATATTGTGACAAAGTCGGTGTCACTCGGTTAGTTGGGTATCGTAAATCATCTAGAAGCGATACGAGACATGCTCTACAGAGTGGGGCATAACACTTTTAATAATGTGTTGTACTTGCATGGCATTGCATGGAGATAAGTTCGTCGCTCGCCAGCGACGCTCTCGCTATAAATAATAGCAACAGGCTGTGGCAGCGCGGCTGCTGTTGATTTTTATCAACGTCATCAGCTTAATTGCCTCACTGTGCCTCGGCCTGTCCGTCGCAGTTGTTGTTGTGGTTGCTGTTGTTGTTGGCTTGGGTATGGGCCGCTTTTGCAATTTTATCTAGAAAATGTTGTGTGTTGCGCGCAGTACTTGCAATTATTAATGAAATATTGCTGTCAGTAATTATTTGTTATAAATTTGCATAGATATTGCAATTTGTACACTTCACTCGCTCAGCTATCCCTCTCTCTCTCTCTCTCTCTCTCTCTCTCTCAATCTATTTCTCTCTTATTCTTTTCCATTGAGCCTCCACCTTAAGTCAGCGGCAATATTAATGACAATGTAAGAGCAAGATAAATGTCATTAACACAGGCGTTTGAGTTAGCTGCTTGTTTATAAGACTATAAATTATATGTATAACCCTATATATGTATATCTAGCTAGTTATTAAGTTCTGTATCAAAATCGTAAATGTCGTCTTAAATATGCTTAGCAGCTCATATGAACTATATTATTAAATCTGGTCTCTCCTAATTTAGCTTAGTTCAACCATTTAATTTAATCAGAATCCAATTAAAGCTACTTGGAGAAGTTTTGAAAGCACAAACTATAAGTCTTACAAATCATTGAGGTACTATTACTATTTCCTTATTAAATAAGAAATATATTATATGCAAGAAAAAAACAAAAATATACAATATATACAAGCATATGTAATAATATATAACACAGGCGATATATAAGTAATCCTTATCATCTATTAGTATACTTAAAGAATCGTAGCGAATGAGTTTATTATAAAGATTTTACATTATGTTTTAAGCTCATCCTCTAACAATAATTTTCCTAAAAATGATATATTTTAATGATACAAGCTCATTTTATTCCCCAATAGTCATAATATCTTTTATTTTCACTGTATATGTAAATAGTATGTGAAAATGATCCCTTTATCATATCGACATAATATACCTCAACCTTTAATTTTAAGATATTTTCATATTTTGAAATTTGATTTGTCATGGGAATATGTCCCAGATCCCACTCAAAACAAAAACATGTAATTTATTCAAAATTTGTAAGTGCATTAGTTGAAACTAAAGCTGTCGACTCTGCCAAGATCTCAAGGTCTAGAGCTCACAATTTATGATCGACACCTGCATTGAATGCGAAACGAATCTAATTTTTCGTGTGGATGCGAAAATTGGCAACTGGCTGTCAAAATGTGGTATTCGATTTATAAATCCCGAACATGTTCCATGGCAAACTAATCTGGCCCAAAGATTTCAAATAAATCCCACAATTTGTAAACAATTTGCGGCCATTTTGTTGGCTCTAATATTGTAATTACAATTTGCAAATTAGTCGGGGACTGCATCGCAAGTGCCACCCAACGGGCATCTGTGAGATTATTACTTGATTGTCTGATATTTTGGGAATTTGCATAATTAAAATGCGAATGTTCATCCTTAATCCCACACAAAACATAACTGATTACCTCTTTATGTGCACAGTTACTTGTAATTCATTGTCAAACAACAATCCGAGTTAATTACAAATGGATGCCAAGCGAATTGAATCAGAGAGTAGCCAACTAGGAGATACTCTGTATTATATCGAGAGAAATGTTATAGTATGTTAGAAAAGTTATAGTATTTGGGATTTTCGATTAATTGCAATTAATGCCAACTATTAATTGTTTACAAATCTAGAAGAGCAAGAGATATTTCCTACGACATAACAGCCAAGTTCTTGCCTAATAATTTGATAAATTTTCCGATCAATAAACGAAAACAGACTAAATGATTGGATTGAATCGATATTGATCTTCATGTAGAAAAAGAATATATATTTATATGTTTATTTTAATAATTCGAAGAAAAAAAATATAAATTTAAATTTGGAACCTTTAAAATCGTCTTAATCGTAATCGTAATCATCGTAATTTGAAGTCCATTTTATTGACATGAAGGGCAGCTAAAAACTCATTTGTTTATCAATTTATTTATCTGCGCAAATAAAACAGATGTTTAATTCCAGAACCGACGTGTTTTAAAAAATCTGCACTTGAAGCACGTATCATAGCTATGCTAGTTAAATCGCTCAAAAGACCTGAGTATTATAGAACAACGCTCATAGCTCATAGTTATGATAAGTCGTGAGTAAAATATCTGTCTAGAGGTCATCTCCAACGTGAACTCAAGTCCGTAATTGGCAACTGACAGAGACTCATACATACACCTATGCCTATACCTAACTATGAACTCCGACGAATGGTGGTTGCTGAGCGCTGAGAAGGATACCCAGGGCTAATCGTCCAAAGTAATTCCCCAACAACAACAATAAGAAGAACAAGAACTGCCACTCAACATGCATAATTTAGGTAACAAATGATAACTCGAAGAAATGTGAAGCCATGCATAAATTCGCATTACTCACAAGTGCTGCAAATGCAACTGCAACTGCAACTGCAACTGCAACAGCAGTCAGGTGAGTGGGCAAGGACTTGCAGGCTGACAGGCTAAGGAGTATGACAGACAGCTGCAGACGAGCTGCTTTTGATTTATGGCAGAGAAGCCGGTGGGAGCAGCCCGTGGGAGGGGCCAGGTGGAATGCTACTCATCAGCAGCCGGAGTCAGCTTTGGCTTCGGACCGTAATTTATAAACCAGCATTGTCGGAGGCGCTGCAGCTGGCCCAAAACACAGTGCGGCAAAGGCCAAAAGGGGGAGGAAGTTGTCAATGATTTTAAGGCTGTGAGAAGGTAAATCGATTGCACTGAAAGGCAGATCGGAGTCTCTTCCAAGACTGACCCGACTACACATTAGCCCAATCTATTGTATCTGAAAATGGGTCTCCCGCAAAACAGGTTGATGGAGCTGGTGTTTATTTATACTGCATTCAATTGAATTTAATTTATTTCAGTGTTTGCATTGCAAAGCGTTGCTATCTTTTAATTAGAGCAAATAAAATGCAACGAGCGTGCTAATTAAATGCATTATTAATTTGCAATCAATTAAGCGAATTACGCACCAGCGGGCATTCTAGATAGCAACTGTTCCTAATTGCATTTACATAAACGTTGATCGGCAGTCGAGCAACTGGAATAAGTCTTCAAAATTCAATCGAACTCACGAGTGCCTCGAGCAATTATAGTTTATAATCTAGTTAAGATTCGTTGTGGTTGCACAATAGATAATACAAGCTCTTTATTCCAGCCAATTTGTCTAATGGAAACGCACGACAAGGAGTTGAGTCATTGATCTTGTAAAACTCCAATTACTTAGGTCCACATTTATTTTATTATGGAAGGAATCTCTTATCAAACCATATTAAAGGGTATATTTATAGAGTATAATTATTCTCGACTCGAACTTCGAACTTAAAATGTTAACTTTGTATTAGTTAGCAAATTTAGCATTCGGTTTATACCTCGAATACTATAAGACCCAGGCACTCCAAATCTTGCTCGTAATCTGAGATTTTTAGACTGTAAGCTTTGCGTACCACTCCCCAGTTTCATGTAAATTGCAAGTCCCATTTGTAAGTCTTCCTGTATAGAAGTACGAAGGAATGCCTCAAATATGAGCATGAAGCAGGGTATCCACCAGTCAGGCAGCAAAAATGTTGAA
>JBAMCK010000918.1:0-11062 GCA_037075185.1 Drosophila pseudotalamancana | reverse complement strand
AGCCATAGTGTGGGCCCTTGGAAAATTACAACAATACCTATACGGTACTAGGGACATAAACATTTATACAGACCACCAACCTCTGACATTTGCTGTGTCAGACCGCAACCCTACTGCAAAAATAAAAAGATGGAAAACGTATATCGATGAGCATAACGCAAAGATCCATTACAAACCGGGTAAAGAAAACCACGTAGCAGATGCTCTTTCATGCCAAAATATGAATGCGCTGCAAAGTGAAGAAGTATCCGACGCGGCAACAATCCACAGCGGGTTATCTGTAACTTATACGATAGAAGCTCCGGAAAACCCCGTGAACGTTTTCAGAAACCAAATTGTTCTGGAGGCAGCCCCATTTGCTCTGAAACGAAATTTTATTTTATTTGGTCAGAAAACGCGCCATACAATACATTTTACGGGAAAAAGCAATGTTTTGAACGAGGTAAAGGTGGTAGTAAATCCCAATGTAGTCAACGCATTACATTGCGACCTCCCAACATTGGCAATTATTCACCACGAATTAGTGCAAAGTTTTCCATCGACAAAGTTTCGTTACTGTAAAAAATGGTAATCGACATTTTTGATAAAGCAGAACAGAGAGAAATCTCATTAACTGAACATAACCGTGCGTACAGCACAAGAAAACTGCAAGCAAATTTTGGAAGAGTACTACTTTCCAAAAATGAATAGAATTTAAACTGAAATTGTGGCAAATTGCAAAATTTGTACTCGTGCCAAATATGACAGGCACCCGAATAAACAGTTCCTCGGTGAGACACCAGTTCCGTTATACTCTGGCGAAAGGTTACACATCGACATTTTTTCAACAAACAAGAAACAATTCTTGACGTGTGTTGATAAATTCTCGAAATTCGCAATCGTGTAACCAATAGTTTCTCGTACTATAGCAGATGTGAAAGGAGCAATCATACAAGCTGTGAATTTGTTTCCAAAAACTAAAACTATTTACTGCGACAATGAAGCGGCATTTAATTCAGAAACCATTACATCGTTGTTAAAAAAACGACTATGGAATCGATGTCGTAAATGCACCGCCGTTACACAGTACTTCCAACGGTCAGGTAAAACGTTTTCATAGTACATTGGCAGAAATTGCCAGGTGCCTTAAATTGGAAAAAAAGGTCGACAACACAGTTGACCTAATTTTACAGGCGATGTTAGTGTACAATAGATCACTACACTCAGTAACTGGCATGAGACCAATTGAAATAATTCACGCGTCTACTAATCAATTTCGGGTACCATAACAAACAAAATCGAAAAATCTCAACAAGTACAATTAGGAAGAATTGTGAAAGCCAACAAGAGACTGGGGAACAAGCTGTCACCCCTGTGATGTGTACTGATATGGGAACAACGTGACTATGTCAGTAGCGCCGATTGTTGTGGCCGATTGTGTGCTGCCTTTGGCTATTCAGTCTTCAGCTGTAGTTTAGCAGAGAGGCGTCGAGCTGCCTCAAGTTGGCGGACAAGCGAGTGGAATCGCAACTGGAAATATCAACCAGGGCGGACATATAGAGGCTCTCCTCAGTCCAATTAAAGTCATTTGAAATGCGGTGCACCTTAATAGCTGCAGGCGGATGCGATGCAGCCAGTTTCTGGACAACAGGTGCCTGCACGTATGAAATTTTTGGCTCAACAAGTTCAATATGACCGAGGACGGTCATAAACCTGAGGGGGGTTGTTAACAGTAACACTTAACACATAAGTTATATGATAACGTTTAACATATAAGAGCGTGAACACGTAACATGGAGTGACGAATATGTAAACGCTTAGCCCACAAGTAAAAGAGATAAGCGTTTAGAATAAGTTCTCATCATGTGAGCTATGCTGACGCGCCGAACTACGGTTCAGTGACCTGCGTTGACAGATTAACTACAACGGTTCATATACCGAAAGTCTGGGTAGCGGGGAATCCGCCGAGTCGGCATGCCGACTGGTGGCGTGATGCTAGCACTCGCGTCATAGGGTAAGGTCGCGTTTCGCTTTAGTCGTTTAAGTCAGTAATAATTGGAATAAAGGAACGTTAACACGTTATTGAATCAGTACTCAGGCCTTAGCCGTTTGTCTTGTTGATTATTATTCAATTGAGTCACAGGATCTGTGACCACCACAGAGATCTCCCCTTGCGGCAGTCACCCGCAAAACCACGAGACCATAACATAATAATTTATATTCACCATAATCGATAACTCTTATTGTTTTCTTATTATTGATAACACGTTTTAGTGTTTCGAGCATATTTCGTACATATCAACAGAGTCATCAAACTTACTATTTAATACTGCACCCGCCCTTTCCTCAAAATTCAGATAAAACTCATTGTTAAAATGAAATTTCTTACTAGTTTTCCTTTTGGATATAGAATCAAAAGAAAAAAACTTTTATATCTCTCATATTGTTATCACTATAGTAATATCTCACTATTGCCAAGAAGTTAATAACGCAATTTTATGTACATAAGTATCCAGCTATCTAATAATAACGAAACATTACTTCACTGATCAGTAGGCCAGAGGTTTCTACGCATATCCATTCTTTATAATCTGTCGTTCATTATGCATTCATGCATTAGTATGCGTTGCATACTCAGTATAAATTGAACTGGGTATATGATTTAATGACTGTCTCTCCGTTCGTCTGTTTTGGTGAGCTGTTTACTTTACCTCCTTTATTGATCGCACAGAAGCTACAGAAGCTGCACAAAATTCTTATATAGCATACCTTTAGCAATTTTGTTTTCGATAATCGAAATTATGTGAGCCTCTGTATGTGAAGAAAATATGCAAACGAAATCTTTAAGCAATATAAAACCAAAAATGTATGCGACAGATCCACTGGACTTCGAGTTCAACTCCCTTTCTCACGTGTCTTTCAGGACGAAGTAGAATGCTTACGCGTAATTCCTAAGCATACAACACTTAGGCTGGACACGTAGAGCTACATTTTGCGCCACCAAAATGTGTGTGTCCCACCCTACTTCATATTTACACGGGTATTTATTTCTCTTTGCCGTGTATGTTTACGTGTGATCAGGGATTTTCTGTCGTACAAAATACATGGTTTCTGGTCCTTTTAAAAATAACCGTAAAAGCACAGCGGTCGCAATCATTTGCTTCTTTGAGTCAATGGTTCTTGTCAAAGTTAAAAGGGTTGGCACGGTCATGTAAAAACGAGTTATTGAACTGAATTCATTAGATTGACAAGTTAAGTGAACTTATTTAGCATAATCTATTTTCTATTTAATTTACACGAAAAAAAAACATTTTCTTTATTTACTAATATTTTTCTTGTTTATATATAAATAAAAAGTAATGTTATTTGTCAACTGTACGTTTATCAGAGATTATGAGCTACACAACTAATTTAAATCCTTTTTATCTGTGGAAAACCGAAAAATAATAATATTGTTTATTTTACTGTTGAAAATGAAATAATATAGTTACTGCATTTTTTTAAAACAAAAAAATTTATACTATCTTAGATAACTTTGTAGGTCGGGAAAGGATAATGTTGGATCATTATTTTCAAATAAGTCGTTTTCATTGTTAAATATGTATCCTTTAAATTTAGTACATTGTTTAATTTTGACATCGGACATTAAAAGTAATTGCACCTTTTCATTTGACAGTCCAAAAAATATTTCCCCTTTCGGTTTAAATTCGAATTTTACAGATTCTTGCATTGATTCATGTATACAATTAAGCAGTTCTTGGTGGCATTTGTTAGCAGTTTCCCCAAAGAACACTCCATCTAAATCGTTATCAGGAATTAATTGAAATTGAGGAACTCCAGCATTGTTAAGTATTTTACATGTAAACACACATTTTTTACGGGGATCACGTGGATGTGCATATATTCTCGTAGCAACATATCCAACCGGATATATCCAATGCGCCGTGTGAAAGTTGGGATTTGAGGGGATAATTTCACCAATGGAGTGTACAAGAACATTGTTTAATTTTAAAGGGAAAGTTTTATGATGTAATGTGGGTATTTCATTAATTATATTTTCGGTTATTTTATCGCGAACCGCATTGTGATTTTGTGCGACATATTTGCTTAAATGCTCGCGGCCTTCAGTTAAGTATTGATCCTGACCATTTGAATTTTTCTCTAGGCCTTCGTAGGACATCAGTTTTTCTATTAGGGCCAGTCTTTCTGATCGCGCTGCAGCTAGCTCCTTTTGTAAAATGCACACTTCATCAACAATTGAAGCGTTCTCCTAAAATAAAGGAAACGTGAATATATATTCATAAGCTTCAATTTTGTACACCTTGAATCCATTGAAAATGGGTAAACAGGGTAGAGTATATATATTTTTGATCAGCAGAGCCGACAAGTTTGATTAATTATCATCAATTTTGATTATAGAGCTTCCGGGAGATACAGTTTACACGGTTTGCCACGCTCCCTTTGGGCGTAGATATGTATAAAATGTTAACATGTCTGCCAATAAGTATATATCCAAAATCCAAAATATATCAAATACGTTCATACGCACAGACGGACTGACATCGGATTGGACATTGCATAAAGGCAATATTCTTCTTTTTGTTTTGCGTTGAGAAACAGTCTTATAAATCATATTTGTAGATATTTTAAACTTCGTGTCCGCCAACCCTGAATAAGCAATTAGTGGTACGTGTACTTTGCGGGTTATAAATATTAAATTCGAAGCATTTGTGAAACTAGATCACACTTTGGGTCCTACACAAATATATATGTCATATGTACATACATAAGCGTCGAATGAATGTTTTATAAATTTAGCCATAGAATCATGTGTTGTGAAGGAATCGAAACAATTGTCTGTCTATAATAACAATTTTAAAAAATTTAAGGCAACTTACTAAAACGAAGTTTTTTACACGACGTTTTAATTTCCTGAACGATTTTTTATAATCTATTGTTTTTAACTTCATGTCGAACACTGATGCCAAATATTTTGAAACATTTATTGTAACAGAATGTTAAATTAACAGTGCCAAATTGAGTCGAGAATCGATTAAAATTAGAGATGAGCATAGTAACTTATTTTTCCATTTTATAATTTACAAATAATAAAAAATTGTAAAGTACAGTCAAAAAATTTGTTTTGCATGAGTCGGGAACATCCGTTATATGTTACTCTGTACTTAATTACCTACTTAAAAAATATATATTAACCAAAAAAATATTAAAATTTACGCATAAATTATTTAAAATGATGCATAAAAAGTAACAAATTTGCATTATTTAATAATGAGTAATAGAAGAAAGATTTAAAATACGAGCATGCCGAAATTGGTGAAATGTTGCAAGCTGAAGTGCTTATCAATTTTGCTGAATCGACTATGTAGGCTACAGACTCTGTATAAGTTAACGAGTGCCCCTCGCACGTAACAACTTAAGACTTTATGTTTATGTAAGACAGTTGTGCGCATGGTCAGCGACGGTCGCAGCGGTCAGCGACGGTAACCTGATCCCTTTCGCATGTCGTAAGAGCAGCGTTATCGCTTATGCTGAAGTCGGCTTGCCGACTATGACATTGTAGCTTATGCTGTGTCAGCTTGGTGGGTAGCTTAAGCTTTGACAATTTTATCTTTAGAATAGCCTCTTTCCGACTCGCCTTAGAGCGGAATTTCAGTTCTGTTCGAGATTCCAAAGCGAACGCCAGCCATACAATAAATATTAATTCGAGTAAACAATTTGTGTTTCAATTGTGTCGGAGACATTGTATCAGCTGAGCTAAGACACCTAGAGCCCTTTATCGAGTTATAAGTACCGATAATACCTCTCGTCGGTCACCTAGCAGCATCAAGCATCGCGGGACTGATCATCATCGCATCCACTCATCGTCGGACAGACTCATTAAGAATAATTGGCGCCCAACAGCGGATGAAACCCGCGACCCCAAAAAATCAACAATAGTTAGGATTAAGCCCTGCAAATAACATGTAAGTGGTTTACTCAACAAAAAAAAAAAAAAGAAGTCAAAGGAATTGAGCTAAGCAAGTTGTGAAAATCATCTCGAAAAATCCCAGCTTATCACATTCTAACCATACCGATTAACATCGGCCATAGGTAACTCTGTGAATAAAGTGTCAATTACATAGGTTAAGGGTACAAGCTAATGAGCTTCCCAGGACCCTATAGGGAAATTAAGAGAGAGTATATCAGCGACGACGACTGGGACTCAAAATCGGAGGCCAGGTTAGAAGACACAGCAGACATGGACCCAAACCAGATTCAAACGCTCATAAATCAGGCGTTGGCACAGCAGGAGATTAGGTTGAGGGAAGAATTTGACGCTAGGTTAAATTCTGTAAACCAAAGGGTAAATAGCTTACGCCTTGAGGCACCTCAGGTTGAGGCATACCAAAGAATCTCGATCGACCCCAATGTGGGATGTAGTATATCCCTAGACTGTGTAAAATCTATTCCCGAGTTCAATGGTACGCAGGACGAATATGTCCACTGGAGACAGTCCGCCATAGATGCGTACGAGCTTTTCAGACCCTACGTAGGCAGCAACGCTCACTACCAAGCGGTTAACATAATAAGAAACAGAATTAAGGGAACTGCAAGAGCCTTGCTATCTTCATACAACACAGTTCTAAATTTTGATGCTATAATAGCAAGATTAGACTGTACGTATGCTGATAGAACATCGCTTAGAATACTCCGTCAACAGCTAGAGATGGTCCGACAGGGCGACTCTACCTTGATGCAGTATTATGACGAGGTTGAACGCAAGCTAACTCTGGTCACGAACAAGGTGGTAATGACCCATGATCAGGAGAGAGCAGTAATGCTAAATGAGGAGGTTAGGAACGATGCACTGCACTCATTCATCTCAGGCCTGAGAAAGACCTTGAGATCAGTCGTGTTCCCCGCGCAGCCGAAAGACCTGCCCTCTGCTCTGGCCTTGGCTAGAGAGGCAGAGGCTAGCATCGAGCGAAGCAATTTCGCAGCCACATATGCAAAAGCATTGGAAGATAAAACCCACGCAACTGAGGGTAATAGAAACCAAAGACGCTTATATGAGAAGCAGATAAAGAGTAACGATGACGAACGCGGCCAAGAGAAAAACCCCCACTATACCAAAAAACAGGGCAGGCAGCAGCAGCAGAAAAGCTATGCAAATAGTAGCAACAAAGTAGATCAGGGTCAACAACAACAAGAACCTATGGACGTCGATCCGTCAACAGCAAAGTATAGACAACAAACGCAATACAGTAAGGATCATGCAGGAAATTCGCAAGTAGAAAGAGCTCAAGGCCAAAAAAGACCAAATTCATCTGAACGTGTGTCAGGCCAAAGGCGTCAGCGGGTGCACACTACTGTGCAACATAACCCAGGCGATAAATGAGCCAGTCTACTCTAAACATTACCAGTACCTTATGGGTGTCGCTGACTTCGTAAAAAACGAAATCAAAGAACTAATGCGAAATGGCATTATCAGACCATCAAAGTCGCCCTACAACAGCCCGACATGGGTTGTCGATAAAAAAGGTCGTGACGAAAATGGCAACAAAAATAAACGCCTAGTTATCGACTTTAGGAAATTAAACGAACGTACCATTGCCGACAAATACCCAATGCCGAGCATTCCCATGATTCTGGCCAATCTAGGAAGGGCTAGATACTTTACAACTCTGGACCTTAAATCCGGCTATCACCAGATTTTCCTCGCGGAACAAGACCGCGAAAAAACATCTTTCTCCATAAATGGAGGAAAGTATGAATTTTGTCGATTGCCGTTCGGGTTGAAGAATGCTTGAACAAATTGGCAAAACATGCTATGTGTACGTAGACGACGTCATAATTTTTTCAGAAAACAAAAAAGACCATGTCAAGCACATAAACTGGGTCTTAACAAGGCTATGTGAAGCTAACATGAAAGTTTCTAGGGAAAAAACCCATTTCTTAAAAAAAGAAGTAGAGTACCTAGGCTTTATAGTAACTGAAGGCGGTGCGAAAACCGACCCGGAAAAGGTTAATGCTATTCAGGAATATCCGGAACCAAAGAACCTATTTGAGCTTAGATCATTTCTGGGCATGGCCAGTTACTACAGGTGTTTTGTTAAAGACTTTGCTGCAATCGCGAAGCCATTAACAAGCATGCTGAAAGGCGAAAATGGTTCCATTTCCAAACACATGTCAAAGAAAACGATTATCAGTTTCGATATCAACCAGAGGGATGCACTCGAGAGACTAAGAAATATCTTAGCTTCAGAAGACGTCATCGTTAGATATACAGACTTCAAGAAGCCATTCGATCTAACGACGGATGCTTCTGCATATGGTATTGGTGCGGTACTATCACAAGATGGTAGGCCCATTACCATGATATCAAGAACTCTGAAAGACAGGGAGACCCATTACGCCACCAATGAAAGAGAGCTATTGGCTATCGTATGGGCATTAGGCAAGCTACAGCAATACCTGTATGGTACGAGAGACATTAATATCTACACAGATCATCAACCTCTCACCTTCGCTGTGTCAGATAGAAACCCTAACGCAAAAATTAAAAGATGGAAAGCGTATGTAGATGAGCATAACGCAAAAATTCACTACAAACCTGGAAAAGAAAACCACGTCGCAGACGCATTGTCTCGACAAAATATTAACGCCTTGCCAGAGGAGATAGCGTCAGACGCAGCCACCATTCATAGTGAGCTGTCACTGACATATACAATTGAGTGAACAGACAAACCAATAAACTGTTTCAGGGACCAGATAATTTTGGAAGAAGCACGCTTCCCACTGAACCGAAACTTCATATTTTTCGGCGAAAAAACTCGCCATATTATTCACTTCACAGACAGAAATCAAGCAATAAATGAAGTAAAATCATTTGTCAAACCAAATGCAGTCAACGCAATCTATTGCGACCTCCCAATGTTGGCATTCATCCAACACGAATTAGTAAAAAGCTTCCCCTCCACTAAATTTCGTTACTGCAAAAATGTAGTAACTGGCATAACAAGCAAGGACGAACAAAGGGAGATAGTCATGACGGAACATAATCGTGCGCATAGAGCCGCACAAGAAAACGTCAAACAAGTCTTGGAGGAGTATTACTTCCCGAAAATGACCAAAATAGCGACAGAGATAGTGGCAAACTGCAAAACCTGCACTAGGGCCAAGTATGAAAGACATCCAAAAAAACATGTTCTGGGAGAAACACCAATCCCATCATACCCTGGCGAGATATTACACATTGACATTTTTTCAACTGACAAAAAGCAGTTTTTAACATGTATCGACAAATTTTCAAAGTTTGCAATGGTACAACCAATAATGTCACAAACGATAACCGATGTAAAAAATCCTATCGTCCAAGCCATCAACTTCTTCCCGAAAACGAAAGTAATATACTGCGATAATGAGGCGTCTTTTAATTCAGAGACAATAACCTCATTATTAAAAGACAGATATGGAATAGACATTGTGAATGCACCACCACTTCACAGTACCTCCAACGGCCAGGTAGAGCGCTTTCACAGTACTCTATTGGAAATTGCGAGGTGCCTAAAAATCGAGAGGAAAATGGACGACACAGTCGAGCTAATCATACATGCCACATTGGAGTATAATCGATCGCTACATTCTGTAACAGGCAAAACACCGATTGAGGTGATACATGCGTCTACCAATGAGTTTAAAAAAGCAATTAAAAACAAGATTGAAAAAACGCAACAGGTGCAGCTAGATAGAAACAATCCAAACAGGCAGAATAAAGTGTTTGAGGTGGGAGAAAAGGTATTTGTTAAGACCAACAGAAGGTTAGGTAACAAGCTCACCCCCTTGTGTGCCGAAGAAACTGTTCAGGCAGACCTGGGAACGTCTGTTCTTATCAAGGGGAGGGTGGTCCACAAGGACAATTTAAAGTAAGAATTTAATAGATTAATGATAAAATTAAGGAATTCATAGATTTAAATTTCCTTCCTCTCACAGGTTCGTTACGCCAGTCCTAGTCTTGCTGGCGACGGCAAATGCTCGGATCACCGATTATTCGCATTCCAGGTACATTCCTGTTATATGAGGAAGTTATTAGATGTTGATACAGCCCATCTTAGAAACCTTTTGTCCGTATTGAAAGTACACCACAGGATTGCCAGAAGCTTAGATTTTTTAGGGACAGTGCTAAAAGTTGTGGCTGGCACACCCGACGTATCAGATTTGGAAAAAATTAAGATAACGGAGTCAAAGTTAATAGAATCAAACAACAGACAGGTAGAGATAAATACAGAAACCCAAAAACAAATAAACCAGTTAACCGACACAGTAAATCAAATAGTCAAGACAAAAAAGAAAGAGCTAATCGACACTTCGCATTTATATGAGATACTTTTGGCCAGGAATAGAATGTTGATAACTGAAGTTCAAAACTTAATGCTTACAATCACACTTGCTAAATCAAATACAATTAATCCTACAATATTTGATCACGATGACTTAAAATCCGTATTAGTTGAGCATCCCACAGATGTGCCTATAGTAAGTCTATTGTAAGCATCCAATATTAAAGTCCTCCAGTCCGAGAACGTAATCCATGTACTAATAGATTACCCTAGAATTAAATTTGTATGTAAGAAGGTCATCGTTCTTCCGGTTTCACATGAGCACACCGTTTTTCAACTCCAAGACGATACCGTAGCGGAATGCGAAAACGACGTCCTGGCGGTCTCCAGCTGCACTACAACAACACACACATCGTTTTGCAAGATAGCATCCCGCGATACCTGCGCACAGGCTCTGCATGCGGCTGGCAAAGCGTAATGCCATACGCAACCGAGCCACCTGGCACCCATCACCTATGTGGACGACGGCATCATGGTAATAAACGAAAGCCCAGCACGAGTTAGCACCGATGACGGTCCAGAGATACAGGTCAATGGCACTTATCTCATCACCTATGAACACATGGCCATCATAAACGGTACCAAGTTTGCGAATCATCGCGAAGCTCTGAACAAGTTACCGGGCATAGCAGCTTCCCCATTAATCAACATCATTGGCCATGATCCGGTACTCAGTATGCCAT
>JBAMCK010000916.1:0-46591 GCA_037075185.1 Drosophila pseudotalamancana | reverse complement strand
TGCAGGTGCAGGTGGCAGGCAGGCAGGCAGGCAGGCAGGCAGGCAGGCAGGGGCTCTCTCTCTCTCTCTCTCTCTCTCTCTCTCTCTCTCTCTCTCTCTCTCTCTCTCTCTCTCTCTCTCTCTCTGTGTGTGTGTGTGTGTGTGTGTGTGTGTGTGTGTGTGTTGTGTGTGTGTGTGTGTGTGCAGGCAGGTGTGTGTGTGCAGGTGTGTGCGCGTGTGTGTGTGTGTGTGTGTGTGTGTGTGTGTGTGTGTGTGTGTGTGTGTGTGTGTGTGTGTGTGTGTGTGTGTGGGGGGGGGGGGGGGGGGGGGGGGGGGGGGGGGGGGGGGCAAACATTCAATACTTTATAGGTAGGCTATATTATATATAAACAAGTAAGATAACTCTTGTCAACTGTGCTCGACTAGGAGATACCCTGAACCCCGTGTACACACATATGAACGACGAAATTTGAAAATATCGCGAGCTTATAACTTTTTTATTTATTATCCGGTCTTAATGCAATTTTTGGATTATGTTATTGACAATTAAATGCGTCTTTGTTTCGAGTCTTTAAATTTAAATTTTTAGAATTTAAAAATAAGTGTTTACCCAATAATGAGGGAATGAGAGGAGGTATCGAAAATCTCACGAATCCCCTTTTGTCCGCTACATTCATTTTTGTTAAAAAATTATTGCCTATTTTATCCATTTTCATTGGATTTAGGAAGTAAATATAGATACGTATATTATAATATAAGACGTGAATTTCAGCACACTTTTGTCTTATGGTTCTGGTCAAGAGCTTCTTGCTTTTGTTTTTATTCTACTGTGGAATTCTTCAAAAATTTGTATCTTTTAGAACTACGATTCGGCCAACTTAATGTTGTCAAAATATGCTTGTCATGAGGTGGAAAATATTTTTACCCATTATGTGACGCAAAGAAATTAAAAAGAGAGGGGAATGTTTTTCAATCTGTGTATCGCCTGAAATCAGGAAGCGAATTTTTTCATACACGTTTTAGAGAAAAACAATTTTCTGTCTTTTATATAAATACAGAGACAATAAGAAAATAATATTCTCTCAAGCCAATGACAAATAAAAAGAAAAAAGAAAATAATAAGTAAATAAAACACAATGGTACTCGCCTTTTAGAAGGTAGGTTGTGCCATTTGTTGTGTTGATTTTCTTCTACCTTGAACCAAAAAGGTTTTATATTTTTTTTGTAAACATTTGTAATAGAGAGAATGAACTATCTTTGGTTTAGGACGAAAACTGAAGTGTGTATCTTGTGGTCTGTCAGTGGATTGATATCTTGTTTTCGATAAATAATAATATATAGTTAAAAAACAAGTAGGCATGTTGAAATCGGTTGCAACCAACTTCGTGAGACTCTATTTCAGTTTAATGGGATCATTTTTTTTCTCTTTTGAATACTATATATAAATATCGAAGAAATGCTATTCACGATTCTTGGCATGCAACACCTCTTTAGCATATTCACCGGACCAAACCGCGCAATAAATAAAATTTTCCTTTCATTTTTTGAATGAGAAAATTTTGTTTTTATACCCTGAACCCATTGAAAAGTGAAAATGTATGTATATTCTAGATGAGCATCAACAGCCGAGTGGATTTGACCCTATCCGTATGTACGATAGCGTCGAATTCAGCAATTACAAGAGCTAGAGTGTGTATGTATGTGTGCAAGGGGTTCAGGGTATCTCTTAATCGAACACATTGACTAGGCTCTTGTTCAAAGAACATTATCATTTTGTAATGAAATGTGTTATTCATAAAAGAAAACTTGGTTAGTAACCATGAACTAACGACTGAATAAGTTAACATATCACCTTAGTTTTACTTATTTTTAATATCGCATTATGAATCATTTTGATTAAGATTCGTAATGATTATGGGGTAAATTATGTACATCTTCATAAAAACCTAAACTTAAATACATTTGAATATAACCCAAGCTTCTTGGGGATTGTGTGTATTTCTGGTTATAAGCGGTTGTCGGAGTACGTCATTTTTATGGGCTTAGTTTGACGTATGAGATTGATAAGTTTATTTGTTTTCAATACTACACAAATATGCATTACTAGTCTCTGTCCCAAGGTTTTTTCTTATCATTTTGTTCCAACTGCGATAGTTTAGGATTGAAAAATGAATGAGAATTACAGGGGGCCCTGTTCTTTACGAACTTTAAATTTGTATAATTTGTCTTTAAAGTGAAGAGGAACAGCTGGATAAACAGTCAAAATGACAGAATAAAACTCAACTGAACTCAACTCTGTTTATACCCAGAACCCTGTAAAACAGTGCAAATTGTTTTTATCAATTTTTTTTTTTAATTTGGAAGAAGACGTCGCTAACACCATAACATAAAATAAAATCTTGTCGGTTCGTCTGTTCGTAGGTATTAACATAAGGTGTAAAAAGTAGAGGCTGCATATTCGAGTTCGTCAAAGCAAAGATTTTTGAAATTTGTTTTCCTTGACTATTTATTGAAGACTTGGGTTCAAACTAGTATACTACTGGCAGACATGTTTAATATTTTTAAAAAATATATATCGAAATACATATATAAAAAAAAATAAGAATGAAAAGTAAAGTCGAGTGTGCTCGACTTACTAACTTACGCATGGCATTCATGCCGGCACATTGACAAACACATACATACACACACAGACACAGTAACACGCACACATTATCTGTTCATCAAGTTATTTCGTATTCGAAATTAATCGCTAAACTATGTACATTACGTTGGTCTCGAAAAGTTAAGATATATAGTTTAGTCATAAAGCCGATTTGCATACTTTAAAAATATGATAAAAATCGCTCCACATGGTTGTCTCGCTCATAGCACGAATGACAACGTTATTATTACTGAAACACGTTTTACATCAATGAACTGAAATATAAAATTGAAATTGTTCTATAAACTGGAAACAGAATATATTGTCCACGTTTTATAACTTCTTCATAAACTAAATATATTTATCTATAATTCTTTTACAATATAATTTCGATATTGAAGTTATCCACAGTTGTACGCCATAGTGATCCAATACGATTCTGCAGAAGAATTTCTATAAATAAATCAGCTATATTAATCCATATCAATATAATAAAGAGAGAAGCTGATTGATTATTTTCAGCTGATTTTATTTACCACACACCATTATTCTCTCAGTGTTTCCTTCGTCATATGTATTATTAATATATGTTGTATATTTTCACAGTACACATATTTATAGATGTTTATTATTATTGTCTGTGACTCTCTCTGGAATCTGAAATATGCATAATTCTGATGTTGATAGATAAGAAATCCGTCTGTACATAGATTAGCATACAAACATACATTCTAAACTTTTAGCGAGTGTTTGGCTTTGTTTACTTTGTAAAACTTAAATTTTAACTTTGGTTTTTGCAGAACATATTTAGTGATAGATATTATAAATGCTTAAGTTTCAGATTTTACTCAATTAATAATTGTTTGACTATTTTATTTTAGAATGTGCTGTACAACAAAAGCTCCGCAGATATTTCAACATTAATTTCGGCAAAAGTGAATGGAGCCACTCCACTGGTCATCTCTTGTCGCAATGGACACTACGATATTGTAGAATATTTATTGACAAAGTGTCGCGCGAATGTGGAACAGGTTGGTTCCGTGAGCTTTGACGGTGAGCCCATTGAGGATGCGCCGCCTCTATGGTGTGCCGCAGCTGCAGGTCATCTAGGTATTGTAAAGATGTTGGTGCGCCGATTTGCAAATGTAAACAGCACGACTCGAACGAATTCGACGCCACTGCGTGCCGCCTGTTTCGATGGCCATTTCGAGATAGTGAAATACTTGGTCCATCACGGGGCAGGTGAGTTATGTTTACCACAAACCAATTGACGTAGCTAACTTCTGCTTGGCACTTACAGACTTCGAAGTAGCCAATCGGCATGGTCACACATGCCTCATGATAGCCTGCTACAAGGGACACTATCGAATTGCACAGTATCTGCTTTCACTAAATGCGGACGTGAATCGGTGCAGCATCAAGGGCAACACAGCGTTGCACGATTGCGCGGAGTCTGGTTCATTGCAAATACTCCAGCTGCTTTTGAAACATGGCGCCACAATGGACGTGGACTATTATGGTATGACGCCACTGTTGGCGGCCAGCGTGACCGGACACATGCCCATTGTGGAGCACCTGATAACTTTGCCGTGTGTGAGTCGGGTGGCTAGAATTGATGCATTGGAGTTATTAGGTGCAACATATGTGGACAAGAAACGGGATATGGCGGTGGCTCTATCGCTTTGGCGACGAGCCCTAGAGGAGCGAGCACAGGAGCCATACCTACATAAAAAAGTGCAGGAACCGGTTCCGGCCTACGAGCTGGTAACAGAAGTAACTACTGTTGAGGAATTGGAGGAGTTAGTGCTTGATCCAGATGAGATGCGTATGCAGGCGCTAGTTATCAGACAGCGTATTTTAGGACCAACGCATCCGGATACCAGTTATTATATTCGATTCAGGTTAGCGGTGTTCCATTTGAATAATTATTAAAACGTATTTATAATTAATTCTCTTTTCGTTTTAGGGGAGCGCACTATGCGGACGCAGGCCGCTTTGATCGCTGCATTGAACTGTGGTCGTATGCGTTGACCATGCAACAGAAAATCTTACAGCCGCTTAGCCCTATGACGCAATCCTCGTTACTTTCCTTTGCCGAGCTCTTTAGCTTTATGTTGGTCGAGGCGGGGCGTCTGCTGCCACGTGGGCGGATCGTGCCGCCCATTGAGGCTGAAGGCATGCTGACCATCTTTCACAAGGCTGTTCTGGAAGTGGAGCGGGGTCAGGCTTTTACATTGGAACAGCAGCAACTGCAAAGTCAACAGCAAATTCTTCTTCCTGCTACAAACAAACAGCTGACTCAATCGTCATCATCGTCATCGACATCATCATCCTCCAGCTCTTCATCATCATCGTCCAGCTCAGCGTCCGCCTCATCATCTACTACATTGTTGTCCGCGCATCAACATGACTGCAATCATGATCCCAATGCACTAAGTCGCACTCTGGTTAGTGCTCTGCACATTGGTTGCCTGCTCAGTTCACTGCTCGAAGCGGACAGTTTTTGTCCAGATATGCGGCATCAAGTCATGAATGCGTTATATCGCCTCAACCGTCTCAACTTACACGTGCGCTTCGGCCGCACGGCTCTGCATTACGCCTGCTATCGAGAGGGCACTCTGGTTGGTCGATATCCCTCCTGCCAGTTCCCATCGGTGTCGCTGGCAAAGGCACTATTGGAAGTCGGAGCAGATGCGAATGCTGTAGATGATTCGGGCAACACGCCACTTCATTTGGCAGCCACACTTCAACCTTACGTCGAACCATTAGCACACACGCTGCTGGAGGGTGGCGCACATTTGGTTAGTTTACAAAAGAATGAATTTGTAAATGTTTATCAGTTACTATTTAAGCGATTTCTGTTTTAGGATACAAAGAACGATGCCGGCGAAACATTCGAGACACTGCTGGCGCCAACACCTCTGCACAAAATTATTGATCCCATGAAGTACACGACGCTGGCGTGTCTGGCGGCACGCACCATCAAACAGCATAGCATCAAGTATAAGGAAATTGTGCCTCCAGCGCTTTATCCGTTTATCGAGTTGCACTAGGCGAGGTGCAGTTGTAAGCGTTGAACAAGAGAGTTGTTAGGATGATTGTCGTTGACTCCTTCGGACAGACACAGACTCACGTGATCAGACGCCAGCCCGCCCGCCATCGTAGCCAAGCCACGTGGACTCACGTGGATAGATATAATATACCAACACCAACTACCTACTACTACTACTATTATTACTTATATATAGAGCTGATGGGAGAACGTTACTAATGACTAGAAACTGACTTGTGATGTTTGCAAGCGTACTGCCTAATCCTGAAAGTGGATCAGGATTGACACCAATGACGATAACGATGATGATGATGAAGATGATGATGATTCTGTCAGTAATCAACGATAGCAGAAAAGAAAATAACAACGACGACAAAAAAAAAAAACAATTCAAATTCGCCCTTTGTTATTTTGCTTGCAAAATGTATTTTTATTGTGTTTTTGCTAATTTCTTTTGTATGTATGAACTATGATAATAATATTATGCATACGCCACGTGGCGCCGTCAGGCAGCTAAATCAATTGCACGCCTTCTTTGGGCTTCAGCAAAGTCCTCATAGTTGCCGTGACCAACCCAATGTTGTGTATTATTATGCATAATTAGCGTGTAATATATCAGTTCTCCCCTCATAATCTGACTGATCCGTTTGCCAGAGCAATAAACGTGGAGTTTGAAACAAATTAACATTTTGTTTTGTATTTATTGAATAACTTGATTCTCATTTTACTAACCGTATCGTAGCTTAAATCCGAAGCTAATTTCTAAAAATTAGGCATAGAATAGGAATTACGAACATAATAATAATTTACGCACTGTAAAATGCAAATTAATAAAAAATATTGAACCACATACAAGGTACTCAAGTGATTTAAGGCCTTTTGTTGTGTAAATAGCTCTGAAACAATTGTAATTGTAAATATTATGCATTCTGCATTATGCATTAGGGCGAGTCAAATGGAACCACGTGCACCTGCTGTGAACAACACATAGAGAAGTAGAACGCTGGTGGCCAGAAAAGTTGCTTGAAGAAACAATTTTATGGCATATTTTCAGATTAATTTAAACATACAATTTTATAACAATTAATAAATTTTAAAAAATGTTCAAAACCTAAGTTTCATTGATTGATATTTTCGGTTTTGGAAAATAAATATAAGCGATTTCATATAATGAAATGTTTTAAAAAACAATAATAATATGAATTATTTTTAATATGCATCATAACTCTATTTCACAAGCTTAAGTTTGAATATAAGTATTTTAAATTTGGATTTTACTCAAAATTATTTTAAATTTAGGATTATATTTCACACAATATATTTGGATTTTCCTCAAAATACATTGGATTTTCCTCAACAATGTTTTAAATGTGTGATTGTATTTTGTCATTGATTCAGGAATAGAATACAGATTACAGATATTTAGGACGGAGACTTGGTGCCACTTTTTCTGATCTTCAGTGCTTGTATTGTTCGATAAATTTATAGCCTATGCAAAGTGCATTACTGTCATTCAATGTCGCAGATAGTGGATAATATCGAATTTATTCCGCGCAAGGGGAGAATAGGTTTATCTGGGGAATAAGTAGCTGCATAGGAATGTGTTTCTAAGTTGTAAACTTACATATATAGCGTAATCATACACATATGTACATTTATTTTTGTGTACACTTGTTTATTTGTAAATAAGTTAATCTATGCATGTGAAAAACTAGTTTAAACACTTTTAATGCAAACACAAATTGATAATTACATTTGAAGAAAAACAACATGGAAAATTCGTTTTCACTCGGTCCTATAAAACAGAGCCAGTACCGATAGACTCAGCAAAAATGTGGTTTCTTTTTTTGGGCCTAGTGGCCATTGTCGGCGCACAGAGTTCAGAGTACTTCGAGAACTATTACAACGAGATCGACATCGATGACGAGCAGGCGGACATTAAGACCCGCAATGCAATGCGATCACCGCTGCAACTGTGGCCTAGCCGAAGACTTTATTATTCTGTAGCCAAAGATTTAAGTCCTGAAGAGGTGGCCAATGTGCGGACTGCCGTGGCCACATTTAATGAGAAGACTTGCCTACAGTTTGTGGAACTATCGGGACCTGCTCCGGCGGGCAGTCGTTATGTCTATTATAAAAAGTCGCCCAAGCTGTGCGGCACTCGCATTGGGTATAATCCCATTCCCCTGTTAGGATCAGGTTCGCATGATGTGCAGCTTTCGCCGAGCTGTTTGGCCAAGCCCGGAATCATACAGCATGAGACACTCCACGTTCTGGGACTGTACCATGAGCAGAGTCGTCCGGACAGAAATGAATTTGTTGTTATCGATTACGATAACATTTCACGCAAGTATTGGCCGCAGTTTATGGCTACCTCAGAGTCCACTACGACAACTTACGATGTGCCCTATGACTTCGAGAGCGTTATGCACTATCCAAAAAATGCCTTTGCTAAGGATCCCAGCCAGCCCACAATTCGTGCCCTAATCGGTGGAAATCCAGTGGAGCGGGACATGGGCCAGACTCGCGGTCCGTCGGAGGGTGATTTATTTAAAATACGCAAGATGTACAAATGTGAAGAGATATTGTAATCATTGAAAACAAAATACCCGGGAGAGAGAGATGACAATAAAATTGATGTGCTCCTGTATTATTAAAAAGAATGATAAATCCTTGAAAGAAAGTTATAGATTTTATTGGACTTCAATGGGTGAATTGTAATGTCGCATTTGTCTAAAGTCGAGTCGCTACACCCAGAATTCAATTTTGAAGGACGGATATTTGGTTGTGCTTAAGAAAATAAATTAATTTTGAATGTTGAAAAGGTATAAGGTATCCAACGCGATTGATGTTTTCAAATAAATGTGACATATGCACATACATATGTATGTACTCGATAATATTTAATATGCGTGATATTGTCATCAGAATCAAAAGTGTGATTTGTATCCCTTCAGAATTTGAGTTTAAAATGAAATTGATCTGCACTATAATCCGATATAACATTATTTCTTTGATATTTTCTGGTAATTTGTGGTATTTTGTTTCACACACTTACGCTTATTTCATTCAAGTCCCTAACTCTTTTGAAAATATTTTATCATAGAAATGTAGAAATGTAATGGTAAAATAATTTTGAAATTTCAAATTGGTTCACTTGTTTTGGAACCTATTCAAAGTTATAAATTAGTGTACATAAATATATATATATGCGAATGTAAATATATCTCTAATGCGCTTGTGCACCTATGTATGTATATTCAGAGACGTTACTGCTGCCTAAATCCTTTTCATTTTTATGCTAAAGTGTCAAAATCAGTTAACTGAATAAAAAGTGGACGGCAAACTATTGTAGAGCAGTGTGAGCTTCGGTTTGATTTGGGCAGACAGCCGAGGAAATTTCTGTCCCCAACCTTCTTAACTGGTGTATGTGCCAAATGTCTGTTTTAGACCAACTGTGTGTATGTCTGTGGGAAAACTAGCAAATCATTTTCTTTGTGTAAATATTTCCAATTGAAGTTGAAATTATTCATTTGTAATTGTGTTTCAGTACATTTAAGTTAGAAATGAGTGAGAAAAAAATAACCAACGGTGACCCTTACTTCAATCTTTAAGAGCATTTGGACATGGAATGCGAGCCGAAACGAATGAAGAGAGATTTCTCAGGCTACAAATTGAAAGTTGAAGAGCTCTGGAAGGAAGAACCTCCTATGTTCGTTAAGCGTTGCACCACTGTGCTGTCTATGGAATACCGAAAGCTCGCTCTCTTTTGCGCTCTCTCCTTTGCGCTGTGGCTTTCCCCCTGTCGGCCTTCGTGCTCTGCGCTGCTTTGGCCAACGCTCGTTTTGTCGTGGAGTTCGAATGCTTGCCTCAGTATATATAGTGCAGTCGTATCGTTCGGTCGTTTTAACGGTGGAGCCGCACAGTATTGGCCTAGTGTAAAGACAGTTGAAACACATACAACTACTTAAGCATTCAGCTCCCTTACACTTATATGCGCAGCACTATGTGTGTACTTTAGGTGCGGCAACGAGCTAAAAGTAAAAGTTATTTAATGTAAAATAAATAAATGAATAAATAATTAAGTTTAAATACCATTCTCGTCACAAGAGCTAGAAGGATAGAGAACGCGAATGCCCATGTAAATGAATTAAAACATTAAAGTGAAGACAAGTGTGTCTAGTGAATAAAAGATCAATTGCTAATGGAAATCCGTTAATCCTTTGTGACAGAAAACAATGTTAAACCAATTGTTTTAAAAAGGCCTTGAAATGTTTTATGTTTTACGCTCAGTGGGAATAGTGGCTTACATAGTTTATAATACGTCAGCACCTATTTCGCACGTGGGAATGTGGGCGGCCAAGGACATTGCTGAACGAAATAATACTCAACTTTGTTTTGGTTCTGTGAATTTCCCCAAGACCGTAGCAAACCTTTACCCGAGTATGTCTGTTTTATTTAATATTTTTATTATTGTATACCCTGGATGCGGTATTAATAAGTGAACAGTGAAGTGGAATAAAATTTTGCTGTACGATTTTTCAACACAGTAATTGAATTAATGTCAATCGGCAAAGAAAGGCTGTTAAATAGACATGAACTCTAATTGAAATCCTAGCTGTCCGTTGGCTGTTATACTGTTTCGTCGGAGCTCTAAGATATTACATGATTTATGGGCGAAAAGAAAGCCATAATAATTTGAAATTCTAATGAAATTGCTTGCTCGATAAAGAAGACCGATACAGTGCCGAAATAACAACTTTTTTGGACTAGCCGTCAAGCCCAATTCCTTTTCGCAGAAGCCTTATCCTTGTTTCGCATTTAGGTTTTGATTTTCCAGGAGTATTTTAAAGCATTTCAAGGGTTTCAGCGCTGTATCAACTGGTTTCACTCCTTAAAGCTTTACCGACATTGCATTTAACACATACATACATATATGTACTTCCTATTAATAGATGAGTATAACAATAGAATTTGAAAACATTATCAACCCGTGCCTCCAACGAAAAAAGGCGTAACTTCTGATATCCACAGACTGCGGAAAAGGTAAATTCCATTTAATTTATAAATTCATTACAAAGAAGTTTCTTTCTTTATTCCTTAAATAGTACAGATAATAACCTAATGCATTTTGTCTCACCTGAGATATAAAAGGAATACGACCACAATTCAGAAAACGTGAGCATGGCTTCTAAATTTAGGTTGCTAAATTTCGTTTGCGGTTTATTTGATAATGATAGAAAGCGGTGGTAAAGAGTCGGGAAGTGGAAGTGGAAGTGGAAGTGGAAGTGGAAGTGCTTCTCGTGGTCGAGATAAAATAAGGAAATTTTATATTTTGCTCAAGTTATTTATGAAATGAAATGACTGGAAAATAGTCGATGAGCTAATACTCTCGCAGGCATATTTAATTAATTAAACACTCTATTGTTATATAAAACGAACAGTTGACCTCTTTTCACAAGCTGTAGAACTTTAAAAGAAATCCTTCTTTTTTATTCTGTTGTTAATAAAGTGAACTAAAAAAGTTTTGTAGCAATTCGTTTCAACTTTTATTTGATGGCAATCTGATGCATATTCTTGTTTTCATTGTCAATAGAACTGAAGGATAGTTGGAAATCATCACCAAAATTAGTTCGGGTTTTGGAAGCAAAACAGTTATAAACTTTTCAGGAATGAAATTGAAGATATTACAGCTCAAAGTCATTAAAACCTTTATGCAATTTAAATGTTCTGGTATATAAATGTACCTCTTTACTAATATGAACAGGGTATAAGCTGACATAAGAAGTAAATAGGAATATTCTTATTTTAGAAAACGGTTTGTTATCGATCTTTTCGATCTGCGCGTGCTATATAATATGTAGCGACCAATACAATATGCTTAAGACTGCACGAGCAGGGAAGAAAATGCCTATTTAAAATATAGCTACACTTACAGGGTGCGTGACTAACTGGAAAAACTATATACTTTTCAATTTTATTTGTTAGCACGATTTCTGCGACAACAGTTATGATTTCTAAGATATATGTATACTATGGTATGGAATTAAGCAAAAAATCAGTACATGTTTAGTGTAGACTTAAAACGGAGAGATGGACTGACATGGGCATGGACATGGACCGTCCGTCCTTCCGTCCATATGACCACAGTTTTTTTCGAAACTAGAAATTTCAAACTTTATATAGAAACTATATACTTATTGGTATCATAAGTAGCAAATGTGTTAAGACTTTATATATCAGTCTTCTTCTCAATTTGCCTGAGGAATATTGTATTTTCAGTTACTCAAGCCATTGAGCCGTTGATTCTAATGAAGCTAGAGACTTAAAATTTTGAATATATGTAGGTGTACTTTATATAGAGGTTTTAAGATAACAGTTTTTCATCTACACCCAAAGGGATCGTGGAAATCGGACCAAAGCATGTCTTCCACAGTTTTCAAACTAAATTCTCAGAATTTTGGGAGGAGCTTACTGTTGACCTCATTTACATATCGCATAAAAAATTATATATATGGAGTGAATCGGAGGTAAATGCGTCTAATTAGTACATTCACAAATATTTTTGCAGCTTATAAAATTGCAGACTTGAAATTTGCACTGAAGATGAAGTTTGACATAAAAATATAATAGGCTTATACTTACGCCACGGAAACCAAATTTTGCATTGGGGTCGCTTGAGAGCTCCCTTATTGATCTGCAAAGATATAAAGTTTGGTTCTTTGAGGGCGTGGTCAATTGGAAAATAATATGAGGATCATGAGATGGGATGCGATACAGAGCCATTAATTAAAAAAAAAATAAAAAAAATGAATTTTCTCATCCGGATTCAAACACAAAGCCCAAAGATAAAAAAAAACAATTTCGTTTTTGGTTTTCAGATGGACTCAAACCTGATTTCCTACTCTAGGCCACACCGAACTTCAAAATTAATGCGACTTTACGCAACTAAAATAATAAATTCAAAATGTGATTAGAGTTCCGAATTGCAATTTATAGGATTCAAAGAATGATCACATATGAATGTGTGTATGTGTGTATTAGTGACAATGTCAAAATCAGAAGTTATCCCTGCTAACTTCAGTATTACTCGGAACTTGCTTTGCATTAAATATTTTAATAAAAAAATTATATCTTAAAAACCTAATTTAATTGGTATATAGGCTGATTACGACCGACATGTGCGTAAGAGCTTTTAGAAAAAAAATATTCTTCACTATTTTTATATACCTTTGAAGCTATATATAATAATGTGCTCCCGTTAAGCTGAAACAGAGTCTAACAAAGTCGGTAGAGCCCGACTGCAACGTTCTAACTTGTATTTAACTGTATTCCAAAACGAAATAAATTATGGAATTCGTAAGTTTTTATATGATTTTATTATTTTGCTTGGCCCCAATCAAGGATTAGCTGTGAATGCAATTCATAAATATTTGCATTCAACATGCTTTAATCGGATTAATAATTTGTCATGGCGAAAATTGATATTTGTATGCAGATCGAAATAGTTTTCCATGGAATTGTAAGTCTTTGCTTTCATTTTTGCGTTGCATCAAACTGTTTAAAATAAGAAAAACATTTTTTGTTCAATACCAACCATTTTAAATTAATTAATATGTAAATGTACTACAAATAACAGGTGGAATTAAACAAAGAACACAAACAATATACGGTGGAAAAAACTTATATAAATAAAAGCTCGCATATTTTTTCATGGAGGCCATAAAATTTATTATGCATATGATAAATATGAACAAGCAACAAAAGAATTATTTCATGTATTGCAGTATGGGAGTCTCATAATTTAAGTAAATTATTATTGGTTTTAATCAGATATAATTAAACAGGATACATATTTCATTAATTAACTGCAGGCAATAGGGCGTGGTCACTGCCTCTTTCTGACCATTTTCATGCTGTCAACAATATCTTTGACCCATATCCATAATAACATCTAAACTTCGACACATATGTTGATATGAGCATTTGCAAAGTTCTTTAGAAAGTTCACAAAAGGAGAAACCAATATTTTTGAAGCAACAAAGACAATGTTTGTATAATTGAAAACAAATTGGAAAATTTAAGAGAGCGATTTGGTAATGAATTTATGTTACAAAATTTCTTAATTTATATACATTAATAACAACATAAATAACAAATAACAACGTTTTCATTTGCTTTCTGGTATAATTAATAATTAATAATTAAAATATAATATAATTATAAAGAACCATTCGGTTTTAACTATTGATTACCGGTGGGTAAATGGGCGAAGGCCTCAGAAATTTTACAACTTAATGCACCATTGGCGCAATCCATGCCTACACATACATAGGTACGTGTATGTGAATTCAGAATACAGAAGTCGCGTAAAACTTAAGTTATACAATTTTTTTTTTCAAATTTCCAGCACATGTGTATCAATGTACACGTATACAATTGCATCTGTGTGTGTAACCCGTCAATAATTTTTTCCAAAACCGCCAACGCCCTTTCAGTTAATTTACGTTTACGTTACGTTACGTTAAGTTACGTTACGTACAAAAATATTTTTTTACGTTATCGTGGAAACAAAAACAACATACAAATATTCTATATTTTAAGAAGAAAATAATTGCGATTGTTGTGCTATTTGAGAGAGCGAGAAGCCGTGATTTAGTGTGCCCGAAAAACAAAATGTTTTCAATTCTCTCGATCACACGTAAACATGCGGGGTTCCCTTGAAAAAACCCCGAGCAATTACGAAGTCGGGTGGGACCCGTCGCATACATTTTTAGTGGCGAAAGAATTCCTTCCAGGTGTTCAGTCTATTTGCTATATGGCTAGTGCTGTAACTAAATTCATAATTGGTCGAAGTTTTTTCCACTTGGGTTCTGGTTTACAGTGTTGAACAAAATAATGTACCTTACACCTCGTTTAATAGTATTCTTTGCTTTGCTCTTTTGATAAAATCTTAATAGATTTAATGTACCTTACACCTCGTTTAATAGTATTCTTTGCTTTGCTCTTTTGATAAAATCTTAAAAATTTAAGGATAAGCTAAGATAAGATTTTCAACAAATTAAATTTTTATTCAGTGGGTTGCGAATCAGAATTGAATTAAATTGAATTTTAAATTATATCTAAAACAATAGCCACAAATTCATCAATTTTGCTGTTAAAGTAAAAAGAGGACTAAATAAAAAAAAGGTTACTTTTGTTTTAAATTCAGTTCACAATTAAGATAAATCGGTTACATAATATATTAAACTGTATTTAAATAAAATGTTTAAAAATATATGTCTAATGTAACGTCTTTTTTATTATGTAGTTTACAAAAGGAAATGTAGTAAAAATGTTTATTTATTTTTTTAGGCATTTTATAAACACAATTATAAAGTATTAAGAAAAATCCCAAACCAAAACCATGCTATGAGCAAGGGGACTTAAGAATAATTAAATTGTGTGTCAACATTGACGGTAGATTAAATATTCATAACTATATATTTTTTTTATGACTTTGCTGGGAAATGAACCTTAGACTTCCCGCCTGTGCGTCGGTGCACAGCTTACTGAGCCGCGCACAATAGTTGGAGAATAAGTTTTAACCTTTTTTCTGTGCTACAATATTTTTTATAAATTAAAAATGTATTTTCGAAATATTTTTCTTATTTCTTGCGAAAAAATAACTTAATAATAGAATCTTCAGAGTCGAAATTATGTGGCTCATTTGAAACTCTTACCATTGGAATTCCACAAATTTTAATCATAACTATTTACTAGGAGACTATAGATTTTCATTAAAATATTTATGTCGAAACATTTTGTACTCCCTCGTCATCTTTGATTTTCATTTGCAAAAGTCCATTTTCTTGGGAAGAAAAAATTTGGAATTTTGTTCGATATACGGCGAGTTACAGAAATATGTCCATAAATCGAAGAAGCAGAAGGGACAGCGCGTGGCATGGATAATATATAAAATATCTGCGTCGCACTGCCTCCCACTGACTTCACCTAGATACGAAACACATACAAATATACAGGATACACACGGAGGACAAAAAAAGAGCACGTGCCGAGACACACACAAATTTCCATTTATTTTGGCTCTGACATTTGAATTTTTAATGAAATTCCAAATATTTTAACGCTCACAGCACACAAACTGACTTTTGGTTTTGCTTTCTGTTGTTGCAGCTGCTGTCGACGCAGAACGACGCAGGACGACGAAGGACAATCGCAATCAGAAGGCTGCGCCGGATGGAAGCGGCCGCTAATGAAGATGAAGTGATAGCCAGTGATGTCGCGTTAGAGTGGAATTAAATAGAATATAAATCGCTGGAAAAATGACAGCGATTTCTCAGCACCAACCGTGCAGAACAAATGCAAAGTAGTTTGCCAGCGCAGAGGACTTTGGCAGGCTACAATAACAACTAAAACAAAAACAACTAAAACAAAAACAAAAACAAAAATAAAAACAACATAAACACTAACTTGATCTCAATCCGGAACAGGAACAGCCCAAAGCAAGCCCAGCAATTTGTAAGCCGGCTCGACAATTTCACGCATCGCGGCAGTATGGTACGCGTTAATAAGGCGACCAGCCACGCCTCAAAGTTATACTGTTGCCAAAAAGTGGCCACTCTTGACTAGATTCAAGTCCGCCAACCAACTGAGCGAGCGAGTGAATGCCTAGGCCGAATTGCCACCAACAAATACGAGTGAAATATTATGGCTACTTTTCAAATGGAAACGCGCCAGCAGCAGCAGCAGCAGCAGCAGCAGCAGCAGCAACGGCCCAAACAAACAAATTTAAAACAACGACAACGACAGCCTCTGCCTCCAACTCAGCCTCAGTCTCAGCCTCAGCCTCAGCCTCATTCAGTTCCGGCAACAAATTCGAATCCGGAAACGCAGCCTCTGAGGGGGGAGGAGGGCGGCCAAACGACATTCACAAATTGCACACGGCTGTGGCCAACCTGCTCCACGGCATCAAGCGCCACATCAGTGGACTGCTGCAGCTGCCAACGAGCGCTGATAATGCTCAGCATGCTAGTTGTTGTCATCGTTGTGATATCCGGCAATGGAGGTAAGTGACAGTCGAGCCAGTTTATTCCCATTTTTATTGTCATTTTCATTTTCATTTTCATTTTCATTTCCATTTCCATTCCTACCCATTCGCATAAGTTTGCGCTGAGAAGCGCTCCAATTTAATCAAATTTGGTGGCCCAGTTTTCGTTCGAGCCTTTTCCCAAGCACAAATTGCAATTGTTGTCAAATTGTTTTGACCAATTTCATTTATTGATTTCGATTTTCGATATCATTCATTCTGTTGTCAAGCCCAATGAGTCAGCAAGAAAACAGAAAATAGAAATCAGCGCTGCCGACTTGGCATTTTGCAGCGCTTCGCTCGGTCTTATGTAATTTTTGTTGCTGTCTCTTGGGCTGACTTTTTAGGTTAGGTAATTAATTTTCTGCGCCTTCTAAGTCTGGGGAAATCAATGTTCGGCCAGGACCAACCTATGGCAGACCATGCACAAGTCCTTTAGTTGTTGCTGGGGTCATATCCAACTCCCTTGCGATTTTCATTCCCTGATTGAGTGGGTGAGAGCCAGTCCGTGAATATCTGCATGAGTAACTGCACTTCAATATGTGTGCGTGTGTGTGTGTGTTGTTGTTGGTATTTCATTTTTCATATGCCGTGTGCTCGCTTAATGACGAGGCTGCCTCCGGACTTTGAGTTTTCAGGTTTTGGGCCATATGAGCGATGAGATTGCAGTATATGTGATAATTCTTTAATGGGCTGCCAAGTCAAACACAGCCTTCAGTTATTTCGATGATGATGGGGCTGAATAAAGAATTGTTTAAGGATTATTTCCGATAATATTGAAATGTTGAATAAATATATTTATTGTTTTTCAGGCTTAAATAATAGCGGGATATTCTGTGTAAGGCTTATCCACACATATTAAAATCATATCCCACATATTAAAATCATCCATAATATCTTATTATATGTACTACTTTATGTTATAATGTTGATGAAATATGCGTTAAATAACTTGATTAGGACTAAGTTTGATTCTTGATAAGTGGTGTAAAATTTCTCCAACTTTGACAAGGTATAATTTATATAATAATATTATGTTTGTAATAATATGTGATCTTACGGTAATATTGTTCGGCATTTATGGAATGGCAATGAACTTGGCAAATATTGTCAACTTAACAATATTTTTTAAGTTTTCAAAACGATCAATATTAAAACTTTGAATTTGTCAACTTCTGCAAAGGAAACAAAAAACTGTCAACAGTTGCTTATAACTGTCAAAAGTCAGAGTCTCAACCACGAAAAAAATATAAAAATCGGAAAGAAAGAATATTTAAATAACAGCAAATAACTTCCGAGTTTCAATTTAGAGCAAAGTTCTTTGCACAACGTTATGTTCTTATAAAGCGACAGCCATAAAAAGCCGCGAGAAATGCTCTTAAATATTTAAAGAAGTATTTCGTTGTCGGTTCTGTTTTTTTTTTTTAGGGGAGGAGGTGCATAAACTGAACAACACAGATTTCTAATTTAAGTGAATTTAAAAATTTAAACTTTTTCAGACGTCATTTTAGTGATGGCAACTTACACAACCACACATTTATAAACACACTCACGCATACGAATAAAATCCACAGACACACAAACCAGAAAGTGAGCAAAAAGTTTTGACATTTCAAATGTTTCTGACAACAACAAAGCCATGTTAATAATAACTACGCGGGTGTAACAACTACAACAACAAGAGCAATGAAAACAAGAAAGAAAACTCTAGTAAAGTGTGTTCAACTAGAGGATACTCTCAAACCCTACAATGCTGCCGTTTAGTAAATTTGTTTATGTTTCTATATGCTTTTATAAGAACTGGCATGCACATGCATGCCAATATTGAGCACTTCAGCGCTACACTAGCGATTAAATTAAATTTTTTTTGGCGTAATCAATCCCAATAACATTGCCAAAAGGTCCGAAGTTTTATTTTTTTTTTGTATATTATTATAATAAATATATTAATGAAACTTTTATTATATGTTAATGGTACATAAATAACTTGCGTAACGCAACTTTATATTTTTGCAAGTGAGTTTAATCCGATTTTGGGGGAAATGGTGGGAGGTAGCTGAAATCTAAATTAATTAAAATGTGTGACTCCAGATATTTAGATGTGCGAATAACTAAGACGAGTTATCGATAACAAACCAATAGAAGGAGTTATCGATTTTTTAATAAAATATGAAGTCTACAGCTCTTATACGCGTTCATGGATTCGGGCAGACGGACGGACATTATGGCCTTTATGCCTCCTTCTGGCTGTTCCGTACATTCACAAAACCATTATACCCTGTTTACCCATTTTATTGCGTTCAGGGTATAAGAAGCTGAGGAGGAAACAGCAACAGGAACATGCCCTGCGGTAGCTTCTTATTCAACGCTGACGTTGAAGTCTCGACGTCGACGTCGACGTCGACCTGGCATATGACTTTTTGATTTCTGCAGGGCGATTTTAAGCAAGTTTATTGAAGCTCTAATTTATGTTGTTGGAATCGCTGTTGCTTTTGTTGTATTTGTTGTATTTGTTGTTGTCCTGGCTGCCATTACCGTTGCGGTTGCCGCATCCCAAGTACTCAATTTATTTTAATTTCTAGCCAGCGGCTCCTAATTTATCATGTTGTTTTTCCAGACAGGCAGACCATGACGCGGTGAACGCAATAGCAGGAGGGGGTTTAGTGGCGGGCAGCAGGGATGGACGTCCAATAGGGATTTGTGTGTTGCAGCGACTTATTAACAACATTGTTTGCCTTGCCAATTGAACATTGGATAGGGAAAGCCAACGCACAACCTGCGACGATGCCTGGACCGACATACTTTGTAGCCAAGAGCTGGGGACTCGTACGAAAGCAATTTAGGGACTCCACACCTATATATACAAATCATTAGGACCAGGGTTTCGAAAACAAAATACAAATTGTAAAAATCGTCAATATAAAGAACCATTTGGTGTTATTGTTTTTTTATGTATTAAATTTATCGTAATTATTAATTATGCGTATTTACAGTAATTAGTCCAGCAATATTCATAGATTCATATACACATAGGGAACACTACTTAGGGAATGAACAGTGTAGGGATTGTGAATATCAATAAACTACTGTTCTGCACAGCAGCAAGAATATAACGTGGCGATGTCGATAAGATGGGTTTGTATGTGGGTGTAAGCGGCTGACAGTCTAGAGGCAACATGTTTAATCTAATAAAGTTGCTAGCTGTCAATAGTCGCCGGCGCATCTCGTCAATTAATAAGTACCAAACACACAAATTCACACACATACACATGCACTTAAATATATAAAAACAAACACAATCACAAGCATATGTGTGCATTTGTCTTAACCAGACATTTTGGCCTCGTCGTCGCTTCTGGCTGCTAAGTGATGGGATAAATGGCGGTGGATATACAGAAGTTAGTCGTAACTGAGACAATGGCAAGCTTCGAAGTGGGTTTCACTGTTATGGTAAAGTGGTGTGTGTTGCAAAAACATGAACATTTGATAAACGTAAAACACAAAAACAACACAAAAAGCGCACACTGAAAGTTTATGCCCCACATGTGATATGCGCACGTGTGTGTATACACGTGCTTGTGTGTGTGGTTGGGTGGCTGCTTTGGTGTGCGTAATTGCTAATTACCTAAATGGTTTCAAGGTATTCCACCCAAAACTAGATGTGTGTATGTGCTTGCGTTATCGATGGAAGCCAAGCAATGTGTTTGGGTTTAACGGAAAAGCTTGACGTGCTTATTTAGGTCGGGGTAAAAAGTTATACCCATTTGAGTCTGTTAAGGCTAAAAGCGAGCTAATTTAACAATTATGGTTACGATATTGCATATGTAGTAACCACTTTATTGGATTTGAGTAGTATATTATCCATTCTCCTGTTTATGTAGACATTACGAATCAGTTTCTGCGATGGATATTTTGTTTGATAATTTTGCTTTAGATTAAGGTTAGGTTAGGTTAGGAGTTTTCGACTTAGTTTATTATATGTATATAGTTTTCATTGGCCATTCAGGTAATCACCTAATTAACATTTGGCTTCTGCAATCTTAGAAAATTAGGTTAACAAACTCAGATGCCTGAATAATGATGTCCGAAATAATAAAAAAGCTTAAGAGGCTAGTCATCAAACTTACTATATGTGTATATATACTCATCTAATGGGGATATACATTCTGGATATTTAGGATTTTGAGCAACTCTCTTTTTTTATTATTAGGGAAAAACTCATATTTAAAGATTGATAGTTTCGGCTCGAAAGATATTCGTATTTCAATAAGATCTGATAATCAACAAAAAAGTATTTTACAATGTTAACGCTGAGTCACCAATTTTGAAATTCACAGGGTATTTCTAGTGAAGCACACTCGACTAGATTTTCTTACTTGTTTTCATTTTTGTTGTTATAAACGAACAGACTTTAATATGATTAGCAAACTAAGGCCCTTGGGACAGCACATCAATACATGAGATTGGGATGTGAACGCAGGTCCTCCTTGTTCAGTGGCCTGCCTGACTTAACAGAGTCAGCTCAATGGAATGTTAAACACATCCGTAACGAATATGTGCATCAATAGAAAATAAAAACAATTGTTGGAAGGTTTCAGTTGTGATATGTATTTTTTGATGGTTCTACTACATTTGAATTGCCAAACGTATTTGCAGTTTCCTCTGATTAAATCGGTTTTTCTTTGTCTTGCAGTTGTGGCCGTGCAGCGTGACTCGTATAAATCGAAGGATATGGGTAGCAACAATAATGCCATTCCGCACGAAGGCGACGCTCCAGTTGCTGCTGGCAACAATGGTGTTGCCGGTAGCGGAAGCACGACGAGCATGACCACTAGCAACGGAAGTAACAAAAATAGCCATGCGACAACCACGGGTCACTCATTGCTAACCGATGGCAGCGTCAAGCCTAGCTCCGGCTCTTACTTCAGTTCCAAGGCCAACTCCAGCTACGGCTCCAACGTTTCGACATCAACATTAGTAAGTGCCATAGGCAGCAATAGTTTGCTTAGGGCAAACTCAATCGCATCTTTGGCCGGCGCTTCCGTCATTAATCGTAACAGCATCGATCTCAGCGAGGACTCGCGCAGCAGTGGACCCTACTTCGACAAGGGAGCCTCGAAGAATATCACTGCCCTGCTGGGCAAGACTGCCTACTTGAACTGTCGTGTCAAAAATCTAGGAAACAAGACGGTAAGCAGAATTCCGAAAACTGAAGTCACGAAACACTAAAAAAGCAGCTCTTTTAATTGTTATGTACCGAGAATTTAATGGAAATACAATTTGGGTTTTGTGTGTGTTGGAGGGTTTGTAGTCTCTTGAATGTTATTTTTTAATTGTTTTTTTTTTTTTTTTACCAAATTAGCACGTAAACTGCGCCCACATGGCGGCTTTGGCTAATTGTTCCGCTGCCGAACAAAATGATTAATTATACTGAAACAGGAAACAGATTTTACTTTATTCCGCTCTCCCGCTTCGAATTCGTGCTGTGTGCGGAAGGAAATTCCGCAAACATTTCGAAAACATCGTCATCCTTTTCCCTTTCCACCAGCAAACACCACAACACTTCCGGCTTCACTCAGCCTAGCAAACCTGGCTAACTATTCAAATCGACTTATGGTACGCTTTCCTCTTGCCAGCTCCGCAAAAACCAAAGTAAAAGTAATTAAATTTATGTAGCAAACCTTTTACTTAGTTATTTTCACAAACAAATCCGAATGAAATAGGTAAAAATAACATATTGGTGCATTACATATATTATTATTTGGCATTAACAACGAATTGATTATTTTGCTCGAATTGTTGTTGTCCCTTTAATATATATATATATATATATATATATATATATATATATATTAAATGTAGGTTATATAACTATTTTTGTTAAGCACTGAGTTGTAATGTAAATGTAATATTTTTGTTTCTCATTAATTCAATTTTTGATGACTGAAATTATTGAACTGTAATACAGTTAAGGGTATCTCTTAGTCAGACACTCCTACTTTGAAGACTCGCACACGTTTTGGGAATTGTGTACTTTTTGGATTTTTCATTTTCTGGGTTTTAGTTTTTCAACCGGCGCGGTAATCATTTGGTTTGGTCCCCGCTGCCGCTTGTCCGGACTTGTTTTCCGAAAATAATATGTTACATGTCTGCATGTTAGCTCACGGTCTTTGGGACCATCTGCTCTTGTTAGTGGAATGAATGGCATAGACTGTGGTGCTGCGGCTTCGAAAACTAATTTGCCTCATTATTAAATTCGAGTAGCTGTGGCTGAGCGCTCATTCCGACCTATTTGAATTTGGGAGTGAAAAGTTGTAGGTTCCCTTTTAGATAGGCTGTCAACACATGAAGATGTAGGTCAGGTTGGCCACTGAGCCTAACAACTTCATTAGTGTCAATTAGTGGAATAGGTTTATCGATCATTAATAGACATCCGCTGAGTTAATTAGCTATTTTTGTTCTCAGGCTCTCTTCTTCTTAGGGATTCAAATGGAATCTTAATAATTAGATAAATTCTATATAACCTAAATAAATAGTAGTGGGCATTAACATATAATAAATTATTTATTCCGTCATAAGATTAATTAGTGTTGATTATTGTTGCAATTGCATTTTCTGTTGAATCTTGCTGTTTGGACTTAATTTACAAGTAGTTATTGAGGCTCTAAACAAATAAAGGTAAGACCATTTACAATTAGGATTTAATTTAACTATTATAGGCACGGAAAATTACAATTCAAATGATAAACAGAATGACAATCTGAAAACTCATCACGTAGAGAACTAAAATCCAAATAAGAAAGAACGAGTGAGACAATCAAAATAGTTGAAGTAGAATAAAAACAATGTAAAGCAAAAGAAAAACACAACGTAATCAAGCATTACAGGGAAGCTCTTACTCCTTTTGCATTATCGGTTCTAGATATTGCTGTTAATTATTTGCGTTCAGGTGCAAACATTTCAGTATATTCCAAATGATAAAATTGAATGGATATACATGGATATATGTTTAAAATTACTCACGCCCAGATTTTAAGCCGTAATTCATCTCTTTGGACTGCCAGCTAAAAGTCTAATTAGCTCCCACCTTGTGGCATACCACAGCAGCTGCAGCAGTTACCGCGAGCTCAAGTCCAAACTGAAGCCTAAAAGTTAGCTTGTAAATTTAATTTATATTTTCGGCAGAGAACACCATTGCCCCACTCCAGCATACCAATGAAGTAATACGTCATTGGAGCTGAGATTTCAGAAGATCTGGTTAAACATAAGCCAGCCGACAGATAAAAAATATGAGAAGTAAGGCATCTTCTGTTTTATGTGTGTGCTGTGTTATGATAAACAGGCAGCGGATGTTTATGTTTTGCACATTATTAATGACGCTTTTCATTAGAGGCGCAGTCGAGTCGACTTTTTATGGCTGCCGTTGATAACAGCATGCGGGCCAAAATGATTCTAAGGGGTCGGAACACACCAACAAAAAAAAACCAAAAAAAAAAAACAAAGCGTTTCTTAATCAATTCAAAGCTAAAGTAAAGTTAAAGAAAAAGTTAAGTCGCTTAAAAAATGAATGAATAAATTGTGGTATGCGACTGTGTATATTCCCTGTAATAATATAAAAGATTGAATAATGTGATAGGAATAAAATTATAATACATTATACATTATACATCTGATTTTAAATTTTGTATTAAATACTGATAGATTACTAAAATTAAGAACAAATAGGGTGGATGAATTGTACTGCCTAGAAATATCTCCTTGAGCATGGCAAGCGGGTATAAAATTACAAGTGTCTAACAAATTTAAAAGCATACATTCGCGCGCATTGTAAATTGAGTCATAAAAAGTCAACGATTTGCTTTAATATTGTTTGCCCATCATATAAAAAGTTTATATTTTAGCTCCCATGCAATCGATACACAAATTTTACGATACAGTTAACACACATAGCGTGAATAAACTTGGCAGAAGAGGGCGTTGATTTTGGAATTGGGTTGCGTAAAGGTAGGCGTAAATTTCGCGGTTGTTGGCAGCTTGATTTAGGCAGCATTTTAGCGGGTGGGGACTATGAGTGTGTAAGAGTGCTGCTACATTTGTTGTTAATTACATGCAGCTTTTTCTAAACAGCACACCAAACTTTTGGCTTACATTACGTATTGCAGGAGCAACCTGTTCTGCCATTACTGGGTTGTCCGTTGCCGAGTTTCTCGTCCATTAACTTTGCCGTCGCTCTCGTCGTCAGGCAGGATGTTGCTTAGCTGTTGTCATTGAAATTGAAAATGAAAATGCACACATCTTACGTCTGACATGCGGTGCAAAGGTGGGCAAAAGGTGGGCAAAAGGTGGGCAAAAGGTGGGCAAAAGGTGGGCAAAAGGTGGGAGGGGCACCTGCAGAGTGCGGGTCTGTCTCGAAGACATCCCTAAATCAGTTACTTTAAAATGTTGGGCTTAGACACGTTAACAGCAAGTGGCTGCCAAACAGGTGTGCATTAGCGTGGGTGTGACACATTCGTGTTGCTTTCAATTTGCTTCAGGCAGAATGTTGCCACCGGCACGAGTTAGCACATTGATAAAGGTAGGTAGTCTTATCTTGCCTGCCAGAGAGCAAATCAACCCTCCAGCTGTGTCGTATTCTTATTTGTCACATGTGTTGTCGTTGCGTAAAATTTGTTGCTTCTCCCTACCTTGTGGAGAAGACAAATAAAAACATTTCAAGATAAATTTGCATTTTCCGAAACCAATCTAACAGAAACTCCTCTCATATGTCATTACAGAGACTCAAATAGATTTTTTTAAGCTCCCTCCCCAATGTATTAAACTACAAGTGCAAATATTTATGTGGGGATGAGCGAAAGATTTTCATGCGAATTAACTTTGGATTTCATTTCATTTTAGATGCTGTTGCAAGTTTCGTGGGTGCGCCACCGGGATATTCATTTGCTCACAGTCGGACGATATACGTATACATCAGATCAGCGCTTTCGAGCCATTCATCAGCCTCAAACCGAAGACTGGATGCTCCAAATTAAATATCCGCAACACCGCGATTCCGGTATCTACGAGTGCCAAGTTTCGACAACTCCGCATATGAGTCACTACATCCACCTGACTGTTGTTGGTGAGTGTGTGTAATCCTTATAAGACAACACAAACCTACGAATGAAACGATGATCCGTGATTGAAATTCCTAGTTATGTCATTGTCGATGCTAGCTTGAATAACTATTATTATAATTTGATGGCAATAGTATTAATAAATATAGTAGAAATAATAATAATAGTAATTATATAATTAAAAACCAATTGCTTAACAGTACCTATACTAAGAAGCTTTGACAATTGAAATATCAAAACCAACATATAGGAAATTTGAACTCTTTATAAGAATAATTTTAAAGCACACTTTTAGGCATTTGTGTGCCATTATGAAAGGAAGGATATTAGCACACAATTGTTACACACTTTTTTTACTTCAGAGTTTGACTCTTATATTTTAATCGCATATTTTAATGATGATTTCCATAAAATATCATACCAATCAGAAAATGTAAGCCAGACCATACTTGTTGGTATAGTGCAGGAAAATTCAAGTGCTGGTGTTTATCTGAGACGGCTGCAAAGGTGCACAAGAGAAAGCGGGCAATTCAGTCTCATAGAAATTTCAATAAAATTCTTTTGAAATGTTGCGCATTTAAATTACACTTTTGTTTCTAATGAGGCTGCTCAGACAAGCCAGGAATGTTTACTTACCTAATTGCCGTTTTATTTAAGCTCCGCTTGTGCCTAAGATAAATGGTAATCCCATTTTATTAAATGTGCCTTTAAATATACAACATTTAAGAGTTAGGGACTTAGTTAAGTTGTTGGGTACTTATCATCATTTGCTACATTGTATTAAACAAAAGTTTACTTTCTATTTATTTATGTTTTGAAGAGCCTTCCACGGAAATCATTGGAGCACCCGATTTGTATATAGAAAGCGGCTCGACTATAAATCTTACCTGTGTCATACTCAACTCGCCGGAACCGCCAGCCTATATCTTCTGGAATCACAACAACGCTGTAAGTGTAAGGACTCTTATATTTGGGTATGCTTAGTTTTTTGGGTTTTTGTCAATTTCGACAGGCAATTACTTTGGGGTATCATATTATTGCGCTGTTTATAAATGATGAGGGATCTGAAGCGCTGCTTCATTTTAGTAACTTTTAAATTAGCTTTGCTAAGGCAAAAACTGTTCAACTTTTCTTTTTATTTTTATTTTTATTTTTATTTTTTTCACACTCCCTCCCAACCCCTTCTTATTTGGTGTTTCTATTTTGTTGACTGCTAGAAAATGCCATTTAAGCACTATGCTAAGCGTGGGACCCTAAAAAATCCGTTGATACAAGGATTTTAAATGGATTTTGGCTTGGCATCCTCTTCGCTGATGTTGCCTCTCCGCTGCGCTTGTTGCTGTTGCTGTTGCTGTTGCTGTTGCTTCTCCTGATATTGTTGTCAGTGGCATCCCAGCGGCTGTTAAAGCTACGTTTTAGTTTTCCATTTTAGGTGTTTTTCTTCGAGCTATGGGACTTTAGTCACGGTCATGCTTTAGCTTATTGTATAGGGAATTCTTAAGGGTTCCTGCCGTGCACAACCCCTCTATTGTTATGTGTTTTCTATAGAAGGGTAGCGGTGCTTTTAAGAAGGGTTGAAAGGTTGAAGGAGTAGGAGTTGAATTGGGTAGAGAGTTGCCATTAGTGCCAGTTTTGCCATGACCAGATTTAATTTTATTGTTTTGCTTTTATTTACAATCTTTCTTCTTGTGCCTGTGTGTATTATTTGCCCAGCTTTGGACCGACCAATGATTTTAATTTTTCTGGAATTGTGCAACAGTGCATATGCGTGATATGGACGCAAACTGTTTTATGGCACAGAGAATGAATGTCGCTTTTCTCTGTAAATATTCTCCATACGGCGCTGTAAAGCCGTTAATGTAAAAGTGCGTATCTTTCTTTCCCTTCTTCTTTTTGTACCCTAAATCCATTGGAAATGGGTAAACAGGGTATAATGTTTTCTGAAGTAGGCCACAAAAAGTATATATATTCTTGATCATTATTAACAGCCCAGTTAATTTAGCTTGTCCGTCCGTCCGTCCGTCCGTAAGTATGAACATGTCTCAGAATCCATATTTTACATGGGATTTTATCGTATATATCGAGTTTGTTTTCGATAGTCGATAACTTTTTCCGCTCACTTATTATCAATAACATGTATTAGTTTTTACAGCATATCTTGTACATCTTAAAAGGTAGAGTCTCTAACCGACTATACATATATATTCAGCTAAAGGAGCTTCTTTAGATTGATTTTAATTTTCCATTATTGTGGAAAATATATTTTTAAAGTTAGAAATTGCGCTTCGGGAGATATACGTATTTTAGTGTCAATAACACATTCCAAACATTTTATTAAGGTCGCCTTATAAACAAAAAAGTAATAGCCTAGCGCATTTTTGCAATGTCGGGGTTGAAGCAGCACAGCGACAGCCGAAATTTTGTTGTTAGTGATGTGCGCCCTGCGCCGTTATTGTTTCGCTATTGGCGTTCGTTCGTATGTGTGTGTTTGTGTGTACAGAATTCGTATATACTTCGGCGGCAACTCTGGCCTCCAAAGAGACTTCAACATCCATATGATTCCTAAGGTTTCAAGAGTGGTTGCTAAGAAATACAATGCGAGACTGGACGCTTACCCCAACCACCTGGCGAAAACCTTGTAGATATCAGCTTGTAGACTAGGCGCCCATTGAATTCATTCCATTCCCATTTCGCATTCGTTTCCCATTCATTGATATGTTATAAGTTATTGAGTTATTAATATTTAAATCCACTATCAATGTTATTCTACAATAAATTAATTTTCCTATAGAACATATCTTAAATGAAGAAATATAGCTTTAAAACAAATGGTTTGTATCTCCTAGTTGAGCACACCTGATTAGAGTTTTATTACTTGTTCTGTATGTGTCTTTTTAATGAATGTTTTCGGGCGTTCCTTTCCAGATAATTAACTATGATTCGCCGAGGGGTGGTGTCTCAGTAGTTACTAACAAGGGTGAGACGACTACTTCGTTTCTTCTGATTAAGTCGGCGCATCCATCGGACTCCGGGCATTATCAATGTAATCCATCAAATGCAAAGCCCAAAAGCGTAACGGTACATGTGCTGAATGGTAAGTAAAATCAACGACAACCAAACACAATTCCCAAGCCAACATAAAAGATAATATTCTACAACACACACAAAAACATGGAAAATAAGAATAACCTTTGCAGTGCTCTTTTTTCTCGGAGAATATGGGAAATTAGATAAATCAACATTTGATTTAGAGCGTTACGGAGATGAATATAATTATCACCCTTAAGTCGTACGACATGTCTAATTTAATTTTTCTGATTTTGTTTTTGCTAACATATCGACAATCAACTATTGTAGTAGCTGATTAAAATCTCTTGTTATCGACCTAAATATATAATATATAACTTCTAACGTCTTTTCGCATAATTAGATACTGCAGCATTAATAGATACTGTAGTGGATCACACGATCGGTATAACTAAGAGTAGCTTTTGTGCTTTGCAGCGTAATTTTAGTCGCTAGCTTCGTGTGTATGTGTATGTGTGTACGATATTCTTGCTTCTCGTTTATGTTTTGCTGTTCAAGTTTTAAGTAAAGGAATTCTATCACTCATACATATTTAGCTTTGCCTTTGAATTCACTTAATTTACATTGCACATTGTTTATTCAAATACAATTTTTTTACAGATATTTCTTCAATAACTTTAATTTTAATTAATTGACTTTGATAATCTTTTCAGTAGTATATTTTGTTTTAAAAGATTATGCTTCCATTAAATGAAAAAGAGTCTAACTAAGACGTTAGCTCCCTTATTTATTATTTATTTTTTATATATTTTTAATATTAGTAAAAATATTACATCTAAAAACATAAGGCAAATTTTGTTTGGTTACAACTTCCCTGTAAAAGATGTTAGATGTTATATAATTTTGCACTGCGAAAAATATTGATTTTCGGGAGTCCCGACTCATGAGTAAAACATTCTTTTCGTAGGTGGATTCATACTAATTGGAAGGTTTTGACTTTGACTTGTTAACATTTAACGTGTGTGATATTTTTAGCTGAAGCGCTGAAATTTCTTAAAAGCAGGATTGGAATTCCGACTTTTTGAAAACAATTCGTGTGATGACAGATAATTCATGTAGATAATCTATTGAATAATTAAATTGAGAACAAAATACACAATTACATATACACAACGTTAATCCTTTTCGTGGAACAATTTTCTAAGCTATGGAATATTTGGTTACAAATATTCATTGTTGTGTACATTAGTAGTTGTTGTGGAAAACTATTATCAGAGATTCCATGGAGATGACCTCGTAATTAGTACGTAATTTTAAATTTTTAATCGAAGTCCATAAGGAACAATTACAAAAACTCTATGATGCATTCATCCCCTCTATGCAGATAAAACATTTAGAACATAATTTACGTTTGCGGAAGTTAGAATTGGCACATTTTTCATTCTTTTAGATTATTCTCATATTATCAAGTATTAAATTTACAAGAAAGGTATTTCCAGTACCACCTAAATCAGCCAGGAAAAACTGTATCTATTGCATGCTTTCTTTGCGAACTGAAGAAGGTAATAAAATAACAAAATAAGTTAGTTATTATCTTTTAGTTGTAATAGCTTATTTTCTATTTGTATCAAACCTTCGTTGTAACTTTCCTCACTACTTGGTAAGATTTGATTTTGCTGTATGATGCTGTGTCTGATATCTTCACATAAATCGTCTTTGAAAGCCTTCCAAAGCATACTGACTACAAATAACAGTCTTTGTTGCATTGGAAATAGCAAAAACGATGCTTCTTTCAGAATATTTTTCAACGATCATCGTTTTGTATCATTTGTTACGGCAAGCTGCTTGATAGGTATATTTGAGAACTCGGACAACGTTTTTTATCCTTAGAAGGAACACTCTGATTGAGAAGAATGTGAATGCTCCGTACTTGACTGTCGTGAGTGGACTTGAAGGGTTCTTATATCTTCACAATCATTCAGCTGCATTAGTCAATACTTGACTCTGTGATACGCGATTGCGCGATATATCCGTTCCAATTGATACCCTCGGCTAGAAGCTTTTTCTTGGTGGCTGGGATTTTAATCTCTTGGGCATTATAAATTAATAAACAGAATTTTTAAGGGAAAGATAGCTGATCTGTGTGAGAAATTAAATTTATTTGGTATTTTTTATAACATTTTTTTTGTTACATATTTTTGCTGATTTTACTGGATTACCGTGTTTGGCTTTCATTTATTCAAGGTTTTCACAGGGCGAATGGGAAATGAACAATAGATTTGAAGTATTTAAGAAAGATAAGGCTGCTATAATATGGGAATTCGAAGGCACATTTCTTAATTACCGATGCCAGCCATTAGTCCGATATGCAATATTCTCCACGATAATTGTGACAATTTAAATTAGAAATATATAAAAAATAAAAACTGTGTTTGCCTTTGCTCCTATCATCTCCGTCAAGTACTGTGCTATTATTACTATTAATTTTATTATTATTATCTTAACTGTTACAAAACTCGCACTAAAGTCGTCCTCACCCCGGGAACTGATTTGCAGTCGCTTTTTCTTTTGTTTTGTTTTAGTTAACGCTGCGACATTTTTATGTTTCTGAATGGCAACGGATGCAGCGGCAGAGCAAGCGGGCGCGTGGCACATGAAAATTATATTTATGTTACGCTTGGTGTCTGCGGCACAAGCAAGTCGCTGCCTTCCCTATGCTTGACTTTATGCTGTATGCCACTTCCCTTGCGACTTTCACTAATGTCAAGTTGTCGGCGTTGTCGACGTTGTCGGCGGAGCGGTGTCTGCTAGATAATGCCACCGCGTTGACAGAACGACACCACACACACAAATATACATACATATATAGTTAGATAGGTGTACCCATCCCATATTGTGCATGCAATGCGCGTTGTTTCCGTTAACTCTTTGGCACACTTGTTTCTGATTATTATTATGTTTTGTGTCTAGTTGTGCTATTTCGTATTGTTGCCACCGCTGTTACTGCCGTAACATTTTGTTTTGTTGTTACTTTTATTACAATATGCCCATCGACATTGTGTCTTTTAGTTGTAGTTGTGTTGCTTTTGTTTTCATCGCGTCTCGTGCCACACAATGACAGTTGCTTGTTTGCTTTTCGTTGCTTTTCGTTGCTTTTCATTGCTTTTCATTGCTTTTCGTTGCTTTTATGCATTCTTTATATCCTGAACCCATTAAAAATGGGTAAACAGGGTATAATGCTTTTGTGAAAATGTTTGTAACAGCAAGAGAAAGCGTGGCAGAGTCCATAAAGCATATGTATTCTAGATCCGCATCAGTGTTTAGAAGATATTTTCCTGGTGTGCCAGTACTTAAGGTCGAATCGAAGAAAAATGTTATAGTCTTACGCATTATTCAATGATTTTAGTGCTGGAAAGGCACTAACAGCATATTTGTGTATGTATGTGTGCGTGCATTAGTTACTAATTTTTACATTTAGTGGACATGGAGAAAAATAACATTTTGTGCTCCATAATTTTAAAAATCGATTAGGTAAAGCGGAAGTTATTGACGAAAGGTGTAGTATTCATATTTTAAAAAACTAGACGAGTATTAGAGCGAAAACATTTTGGATTTCGTGTGGACCCATATGCAGGCATTCTTGGAAATTTATTTAATAGAGACTCGTAACTTCGATTATATTGTGAATTTGAATTTTGATACTCTAGTTGCGGGTGAACCACACAAATGGATATTGTCGGTTTGACGTAGTTGAAGAAGTGCTGAAAATTCGTGCTTGATTCCTGGGTTCTTGGAAGGAAAATGTTTAGATACTTTTGTTTATTATTTGTTGAGATCGTGGCTTCGAACCTTGCTGTGTTTATAACATGGCTCACGTGTCCCAACAGTAAATTTTGCTGGTTTTAGACCTCCACGTCTGAAAAAGGGACGACTATACACATTTATAACAGATCTAAAGAGAAGCTTAACAAGTCTAATGCAAAATGTTGTGGTTCCATTTCTTAAATTGCGGAAGATATATTTTACCGCCAGGGGCGGGGATATATATTTTTTTGTGCGATGTGCAGAGAAGGTCAATAGTAAGCAACTCACAAAATTTCTTAATGCTAAATATGAAATATAGTTTTTTCAGATTTTCCACGCCCCCTTTGGGTGTAGATATATAATCAAAAACTGTTACTGCCCCGAATAAGGGGTTACTTTTAGATTTTGTTCAAAGGAGTCGTGTGCGCCTCATAAGGTATATACATATTTGATCAGGATGAGCCACCAAGTCGATCTACCTATGTCCGCCTGTCTGTCCGTCTTTCCGAATGCGATAGTACTGATGAAGTTGAATAAGAGCCTAAAATACTTATATTTAAAAAGGGGGATTAAGGGATAACTTAAAAACTATATAAGCAAGAGACTAACTAACAAAAGAATCATGTTGTGTTTAAAAGTAAATTGTACACAACTAACTTACATACATAGTTAAAGAAGAAAAAGATGTCTGCTCTTATACCCCGTAAAAAAACATTTGAAATAGTTAAGTCTTGGACTTAAAGCATACATACAGTATAATGTTGGATCTCAGCTGAAAATGTTGTAGGCAACGGAAACTCAACTCCGGCGTTTGTTAACAACTCATTTCCGGAAAGAAAGAGGAAATGTAACTGTGCGAGCGCGGGAGTCAGGGTACGTCCTAGCCGGATACGTCCGACTAGTCCATACATTCATATTTTAACTGTTTTATTTGAAACCAATCCAATGAGTATAAGAACAGCAATAAAGATGTAAATTAAACAGGTGTTTCTCATTCCGTTTCCAGGGGAGTTCCCAGCAGCAATGCAGCACGCGGCACCAGCACATCCTTCCATGTCTCCAAGTCGCTATCTCTTAGTGTACCTGTTTGTGTGCTTCTGCAGTTTGGCATATGTCAGGCACTCTATGCGGCACTCAGGTGTGCAGCAGCGGCAACGACGTCGACGTTGCAACAGCGACGTTCCGCCAGCAGACAAACTCGGAATGCCGCCGTCAAAGCAATTTTGTCGGTATCTGGGATGGGAAACGTCGTCGGATCAGTTCTAAGCCTGTTGTCCCCGCTGCTGAGGTTCACATGGCGTTGGAGGGGGCGTGGCCCACTCCAAGAAGAACTCCCCCAATCATCAATAGCAGCTGAAGCAGCAACGTTTAGACAAATATATGAGACGGACATAAGGTGAGCAGCCCGTCAAAATAAAGAGTAAAAGTAATTTAATAAATACACAAACACAGTTTTAGACTCTAGACTAACACAACGTAAACACATTTAAAACATATACATACACTTATATGGTAACATCTAAGCTTAAAGATCTAAAATATACACACTACAAACTCAACTACATACATAAGCTGTAACTATATGATAGTAACTAATATGTATAATCTTCTGGCTAATCTGTTTTTCTATGAATCCGTGACGTATAGGTAATAATCGACACACAACAAAAATCAGTATGTAAAACGAAATACACAGCCAAGTTGTCGCCTTTTCAAGTACAACTTTTAATTATATGTTCATTCCGTTCTGTTATCTGGATTGTTATTTCGAGTTTTGTAAATAAACAGCATCGCATATTTAAAAGTGCTTGCTGCCATAAGACGTGTTTTAATTATTCTTACAAGAGTTTTTCAAAAACAACTAAAATCTTTTTGATACAAACGTATAAAGTGAATGCTTGTAAGCATTGCATTCGCTATAACTTTGTGAAGGGACTTTTTTCTCGAAAAGAACACTGCTCAAGCCTGCAGAATATTTTCAAAATATGTGAAATCATAAAAATCAAGCTAAGTATTAAAACTAGTGTTTAGCGCTTTTCCAGATGCCATACTCTGTGACTTTTCCCAAGGCAGAACTCAAATAGTCATAAAATTAATTGTTAAAATAAAAACCCAATCTACATGATACAAAAAAAAGAAAAAAGGTATAAAATGAAGAAAAAAAATTTAAAAATTAACTGAAGAATGTTCTAAATGCTAAAATTTAACTGCGCATAAAATTTCAAGTACTGACTAAAACATTTAAAACAACTTATACTCATAAATACATATTTAAAAAATATGAAAACACTGTAAAATGATTTCACAACAAATGCAAAAATGAACCTTAGCAAATAAGTTTGTCTAGATGTTGAAAACCGGAGTTAAGGTTAAATAAAATATTCCTGAGCATCATTCACGAAATTATCGCATTAAGATAAAATATTTGTATTTTTATTATTTTAATTTGATGGATGTGTACAAATAGCATATATTTCAGCTTTATTATTATGGGATTGGCATAACAGAAGGCGATAAAGTGGGGAGAACAGGTTAAATAAGAAAGAAATCATGTTGCATAGCTAAATTTATATGTTGTTAATTGATGGAAAAAATATATTAAAACCGATATGGCAAAAATAATTCATATATTAAGAACAAATTAAATACAGAAACGAAATAAAGTTAAAGTGCATTAGAATGCATCAATTTCTCACAAGTTTCAGTTCAGTTTTAAAGAACTTAAAAGTGCTTTACTGGACATAATATACATTGTTTTCATATTTATTCAACCAAAATCTTTAATGTGCTCATTTTAATTTGTCTTAGTAATTCGATTTTAAATATTATTAGAATAAATAATGCGCTAAAGAAGGAAAAACATCGAAATATTTTTATTTTCGTTCGACTTTCAGTTTGAAGCTAAAAACCTTTACTTCAGTTATCTGTAGGAGTATTTATAACGGCTATTTATACAAGTGTTATTATTTGTGTAAATACAAGCTGATATATCAATATTTACACATTTTCAGGAATTAGCTACAAATTGAGTTAATTTATTTATTTGTTTTTTTTTTTTTCAAAATGTATGTCAGGTATTAATCATTTTTAGCTTTAATTAATCGCTGTAAATTACTTTATTTTTTTGTTAAAATACACTTTATACTTGATATTTAAAAATCTAAACGGTCGACTGTTTTACAATTTTAATTTGGAGAGCTTTTAAATATGTGGCCCTTTAACCACACTTTATTGTTTTTACAAGCTACGTTTGTCATAGGATATAAATAAATAACCATACCAAAGTTTTCCAAAGTATTTGCAATTAAAACAAAAGAACTGGAAAAACCAATTTTATTCAGTGTTTATATAAAGGTATATTCAATAAAACAAACATAATGAAAATAATAAGCATTGAAAAAGTTGATAATGCAATCGATAGAAATATATATACAAAAAAAAAGGAAAAGCTGAAACAAAAAAAACTCTAGTCGAGTGTGCTCGACTAGGATATAGCCTGAACCCCTTGCACACATTAACACACATACAAACTCACACCGCTAGCGACAAAAATTATGTTGGTTATAACTTCTGTGTTTTTGATCCGATTATTATTTGTGTTAGTTATACTTAAATGCATTTATCTATCAAAGCGAAACTTTCTATCTTCAGAAATTAGGTTTAAACAATGGGGGAAGTATCCAACATCTGAAATATCGAAAATGAATATATAGTATGTTTGATGCCTCTGCAGTTTAGGTGTACAAGATATGCTCGACAAACTAAATCGTGTTATCGATGACAAGCAAATGCGATAACTCTATCGATTGTCGATAGGAGAGCCTACATGTAAAATTTCTGCTGAAACGACAAACGGACGGATGGATAGACAGACGGACTGAGCTAAATCGACTCGGCTGTTGATGCTGATCAAGAATATATATACTTTCATACGCCGCCTTTCGCCACGCCTCCATCGGGTTGTTACATACATTTTTACAAAATATTATACCCTTTTTATCCATTTTGAATGGGTCTAGGGTAGAAAAAGTTTCATTAAACATAGTTTACAGCAGCAAATATCGAACTTCAACTACGAAACCTGCGCAGAACAGTTTTTCATCAGCATTTCAACAACTATGTAAAAAAATAGAACAAAGCCAACAGATTCAACAAAAACATAGTCAGCTATTCATATTTTTAACATTCATGTTGGACATAAAATGCATGTGCATTCTCTATTTAATTAATTTTTTACTATAACAGACATGTACATTAAAATTGTGTTGGATGTTTATACTGGACATTTAATAATACGAGCAAAGGCTGTCAAAAAGAAGTGAGGGAAAATTTAATACTTTTTAAAATTAATAATGACATTTTTTTTTCTTCACATATTTTATTTAAACATACACAATTTTGTTGTGTAATATTTCTGAAATATTTCCAAACACTTAGTATGCTTTCAACAAACCATTCCAGGCCATTTTCACCAGCGTTTCCACACCTAAAATAAGCCGTAGCGTTAAGAATAGCTACACAAGTGACAAATTCTTAAAGTATTTAAGATCTTAGCTAATTAATATGAAACAGGATGAAAACTGCAGACGACAGACGTAAATATTCTATATGTAAATGTGTATTTATAATTATATTATAACATAAAGAAAAAGAAGCTATATATATGTATACATACAGAATAGTCTATTTAACTCGGAAAACAAAATTGAATTAATGACGTTATTAAAGCTAAACAGAATTTGAAAGAAACTTTCAATTAAATACGAGACAACCCCCAAAGTAAATGCAAAGACGAGTATGATGAAGAAAAATGACTCTTTTGAGATTGTAAGAATTTAAAATGCAAAAAATTGTGAAAGTGCAGAAGATTAAGCGATAAATAAAAAAGAACATAACTGAAATTAAAAAAATAATAACTAAAGAATATTATGTCAACTGTTAATTAACTTGTTTTAATGGCAATGGGCTCATACAAAATGGTCATTAATTATAAGCATGTGTGTTTGTGTAAATAATTGCTAAAGAGTTTGGGCTCTGCAGCAAACCAGGAGGTAAATGCTAAGAAAACAAAAGCAAGTCATTTTTCATGGCTTGACAGTCGAACAAAAGCCACACAGCTGTGGGCGAGCCATAGATCTGGCATTGGTGATAACATTACGAAATAAGATTAATCATACGCCCCGTGGAAGCATAATGAATGCATAGCAAAGCAATCGTTTACATTACATTCTGTTTACAACATGTTTCTATTTACTCTGTTTGCAGCCGGATTCTGGGAGGTTCATAATTTTAAGAGCTTTCTGTGACTATGAGTCGTTAAGTAATGCGTATTTACGGGGTTTAATATATATTAGCACGTAGTTAAACACTTGAGCGCACGCTGACGGAAAATCAATAAATGTGCCAAGCGATGTGGAGCGCTGCCCGGTGGACCAGCAGAGTATGATACATATATTATATGCATAGTATATGTGTGGGTATACATATTATTGACGAAATGTGACGCGTCCGTGCGCGGAATATACCACCATCAACATAATTTTCTGTATCATCATGGCCATCCCCAGCTCTCCTCTACCAACTGCCATGGGAGCGACCTGGCGACTTCATGCAAAACCACTCTAGGACAAGTGGGCAATAAGCGAAAAAGTTTTATTGTTTTATGTCCAAAGTTTTCTATACGTCAGTGTGTTGGTCGCTGTTGTTATTGTTTTGTGTCAAGTGCTACAAAGCAGCAGCCGGGGCATCGCTATAATCATCGCATAATGTTCCATATACATTATAGCCAGAGGCCATATGATGGGCTATTCTATATGGATGGGATCGCAATGCTTCCTTGTTTTGGCCATTTACTGCTTTGAAGGAATACAGAAAGTCTAATAATCGTGCTCTGAACTATTCGGTAGTGGCGAGAAAGGGACTGAAGGGTCCCAGTTATAATATTCATTGGAAGCTACTGAGTAGGCCCAATTGGAATGCAGGTTTAAATGATTATGGTACTATGCTGTGTTGTCAGAACTGTCATTAAAATTCACCATGGCCTGCGGTCATTTATAAACTGTTGCCGTTGATTAGTATCTCCAGTTATTTATAATAGAGGATTCTGAATATGTATATATCCGGAAGACATATGATATATATACTGCGCGTCGTCAGGTTAGCCCACCCCTTGGCTCTTGGGTTAACTATTTTCTGTTGAGCTCCAGCCAAATAATCTAATAAAAAAATAAATACTGAAATTGTTTATATGCATAGTCTTTTAAATTATTCATTACATACAACAAAAATATTTTCACTTATGATAAGCAACTCTTCTTTAGATGTATCAAATTATTGCAGTAGCTTATATATAATATATATATAGCACTATATGGTAGGTATAATATCATATTATCAGCAATCTCTTATTTAGGAATTGATTAAGTTCAATAAATTTGAGGAGGATTTGCAATTGATAATGCAACTCTAACACGATTTTTTACATTCAACATTCTTCCTTTTATTGCTTTAGCAACAAAAGGTATGTAGGTATATAGTATTTTTTAATTTTTCGTTTGCTTGTAATTGATAGAATCTTTCAGTTTTTCAACCATATCGTGTATATCTTAAGATCTAGAGTTATCAAGAGACATATGTTAGGGGAAATATTCGTCTTTGTGTGAGTGTATATGGGCGTCTATTACGAATACCGAATTAATTTATTTTCCAATCTTAATGAACTCCTTCTCCTTGTTAAATAAATTTCACAAAAACATATACTATTATACCTTTTTACCAGCTTAAAAGGGGCTAACGCTTGACACCTGGAGTGGATATGGCCCAACACAGTTTTCTGTAATTTAGCCTGGCAATCAGTTAATCCCCAAATTAATCGGTCTGAAAACATCTAGCATATGGATGAAAGTAAAGACGTTTGTGTTGGCCCACTTGAACTTGGACGAGGAAAAGTGTGCTGCAGTTTATGGCTGTAATAGATTTTCGGTTACTATATGCGACTTTTTGGCAGTCAGGCGCTTCCTGGCAACAGTTATTGAATTGTTATACAACCTACTTGTGATAAATCAATGACAAACCACTAAGCGAAATCTACGTTGACAAATAGAGCGGACAGGTCAACAGCTTATTTAATTTTCTATAAGCAAATGAGAATTTATTCTAATGCCTGGTTAGGGCCAAGTTGTGGGGAAACTCAGCTAAGCGAGCAAAACTAATGAATCCTTAATTTAATCTCTACTTGCCCACACAAATTTTACTGTTTTTATCGAAATATGTCATTAGATAGCTCTACAGAGAGATTGGACCGACTAGAAAGCACCATTAAAAAGTTGTTTAATTACTTTACTGGTTGTACTTTTCAGACTTCGGTCCGGTTTGTTAATACTTGAATAATCTGCGTAAAGACAGAGTGCAATATGTTTCAGTGAGTAAGGGAAATGCGAATGCGAGAGTGTTTGAATGTAACTGTGTGTGATTAAAAAAATACAATGGCATGCTGCACAATTGCTTACGTTGTTGCATACATATATTACAGTCATAATCCTTGGGTCTTATGCGTTCCTATGCTTGGGGTGGGTGCAAAACATGAGTGCTAATGTGCCTTTCGTAGTCTTTCTGTGTCCACAAATGCAATCGTAATTAAATTAAAACTTTAAAACTTTCCGCACAGCAATTACAGCGCAGTGAGTAAAATAAAATAAACAGCTTAAATTGCTGAGAGCCAAGAGAAAGAATTTTAAAAACTCTAGACTTTAAAAGCTACCAATTGCTCTAAATGGCACATTCTTGATGCAATAACGGGTTGTATGGCTTAGGTTGCGGGCCAAGAATACGAATGTTGGAACGATCAAACAAACAGCGTGTGAGTCAGAGCATTAAAGTAATTAACTAAAACGATGCCATACATGTGCGGTTTGCTATCGAAATGTCTTACTATTGAGTCACTCGAGCGTCGGAGCTGCAAGCACGAAATCGGTCGTACGTGGGCGGTAGTTATATATGTATAGGAGAGAGTATGGTAATCAATCAATAATGAACTGGACAATTTTCAAAAACTACCAAGAGGTAGGCTATATTTCTGGCGTACTATAAAGTTTGGCAAGTACAGAACAAAAATGTAGAGCACGTGGAGACTCACCCTATGGGTGGGGCATATTGACTAGAACTCATATATGGGTTTTTGTGCTATCCACTAAATATTCTATGTATCTGTACATATATATATATTTTTTTATTTAAATGCAACAGCCTACAAATTAATTTCTATTTGGAAATCCACAAATAGAACTTTTTCATGCACTCAACTCAGATAAGTAGCAGCTGTGTTACGAAAGCATCGTCTCTCGTCTCGGTGTCTGTGGATTCAACTTCGGTTGAGGATAGTTTGGTGGAGTAAAGCGGATTACCACAAGAAGGGGTTGTGCCAGCAGCGGGCCAAAAACTTGGACACAGAGGGTACACGATCAGGGAGACTTCAGTTGGGGCTTCAGTTGGTCAGTGTGATTGCGGCCCTGTCGGAGTGCAAGCGTTTTTCAGCACCCAAATGCTCTAAATGCAGAGATTAAAGTCAAGCGAAAGCAATCAAGAAGAAGAAGCAGCATAAAAACGCTTATACACAAGTAAGTATATATGTAGCAAGATGCATATCTGTTGTTATTGTAAGGAGGTTGTGTCTGTTAAATGGGGGTCAGTCTTAAGCTCGGGGCCAGCAAGGATTTGGAATTGCTTGGTGTTCGTTGTTGCTGTTGTTGTTGCTGTTGTTGTTGCTGTTTGTGCAGTTAGTTACAACACGTTGTGCATGTGCTGACTATAAATACATATGTTTTAATTTTCGCACATTTGGGTGAGACTACCCCGGATAAGAGGCGGTTGGATTAAAGGCGAAGAGCGTTAGTATATTGTATATATATATATTTATATATATATATATATATATATATATATATATAGGTCTCCATGTGTGTGTATTTGTGTGTTTGTGCACATCATTTTGGCTCATTTTCATCATGTGAAAGGCGCACAAATGCTGACCGACTTAGCAGACGTTGCAAGTTTTTATTTTCCTTTTTCGATTTTGTGTTTATGTTATTTTGCGCAATTCAACAACATGTCCAAGCAAACACATACCCACACATCAGCACACAAATATTTAGCTGTGTGTATCCTGTTGGAATTTCATAAACATAATCATGTCCTTTGCGACAATCACACACACATACACCCAGAGCCGCATTCACGCAAAATTCATCGATCTTTTTTCTGCTGCTCACTCAACTTGGTTTAATGACACATGAAATTGCTGCTGCTACCCATTTGTTGGTATAGTACCGTATAGTATGGTATAGTATGTGTGTGTGCGTGTGAGTGTGAGTGTGAGTGCGGGCCGTATAAGTTTTAAGTGCTCACTGTGTGCGCTCATGACAAAGCAATAATTTTTGTGCGCCTGCCGCTGCCATTCGGTTAATAATTTAGGCTTAAATACAAACGAGCTTATGCTGTGTTGTGTATGCACGGACATTGGAAACAGGAAACGGAAGGAGGGCAACGGTAAAGGGAGTGGTTGCTTGTTGACACACATGTACGCGGCATACATTACGGAAGGACCTTGGCAGACCAAAGTTGCCGCAAAGCCAATTATTGGAAGCGTTAGAGATGCTCGCGGTGTCATCGAATGTCAAATAAATCTAAGCGATGCTAAAGTCCGAGTGCGGGCGTGTTAAGTGGGTTTAAGACAAGGTCTATTGGGCTCGAAGCTTACACACGATTGCAACGTTTACGCTTGAAAAGGGAATATGGCCGACAATTACATGGAGCGTAAGGTAGCAAAGTTAAAGGAAAGTTTTGTTTGGCATGTGCTAAAGTTGAATTTCAGAGCTGTCTTTGGACAGAGAATATGAATGAATGAATTGCAAAGAGAATTGCAAAATGAATATAGACAAAATGAATAGAGACAAATGTGACCTTTAAGTCCTTATAAAACAAAAATTTTTAGTAAAATAATTTTGTTTACAGGCTTACCAATATTGATTGAAGGCACAATTGAAATGTGTATATGATTTTTATATTGCTTAAGTTATGCGGAGTTAGACAGGATACGGCCAGCATCAGCTCTGACCGCAGTCAGGCTATTTTTGGTTACAATGTGGTGCCATCAAATTACGGGTCTCATTTTCTATACTGAGTCTATTATAGCCTCAAAATGAAGCCGAGGCAAAAATGCGACAAAAACTGGCGTTAAGTTTCGCACTAGTAAAAATAAAAGAAGTAAGAAAACGTAAGTCAAGTATGCTCGACTAGGAAACACCTTAAGCCGCGTGCATTGATTCTCTTAAATCTCTACATGCCAACACACACACTCACATAAAAACGTTACAAATTTACGCCGTACTGTGCGTTGGGAAATAACTTTATGTTTATTGTACGATCTAATAATATAATATCTACAGCGTTTGATGACTCCGGCACTTACGATGTACGAGATTTACGAGGTATGTTAAAAAAAAAAACTAAAGCGTGTAGATCCACGCGATCATATATACGGACAGAGCTTAATCGACCCAGCTGTTGATGCTGATAAAGAATATATATACTTTATCTGGCCGGCCACGTCTTCTTCTATATGCTATGCATTATACCCTGCGTACCCATTTTTGGTACGTGCAGGGTATAAAAAGCAGAAAAACATAGAAAAGTATTTTGGGTCTCACATGCGATGGTCACGCAGCGGCAACAAAACCGCAAATATGCAAATTCCTGACAGGAAGGTAACAGCCGGAGAGCCAGAGTCCTGTCTGAGATGGAATGTTCAACTTTGAGCCAAGTCCTGACTTTAACGCTAATGCAAAGAGGAAAAGTGAGAAAAAACCCCGAAACGCGGTATCCACGAATAAAAATATGTACGCATTTTAAATTTGCACGCTTCTTCTTTAAAATTATAGCTGAGGGTCTCGCCTTATATATTTAACGAAAACATCAGCTAGACAAACAGAACTAAGAATACTGTACTCGAGCATGTTCGACTATCTGTTTTTTAAAAATTACTTTTTCCTCAATAGTGAAGGCATTGAATGGGAAAAATCTAAAGTTGTGAACAAATATGTTGTAAATTTGATGGCCTAGGTTTTAAGATGTACAGCATATGCTCGAAAAACTAAAATACCGATAACAAACACATGGTAAAAGTTATCGATTATCGAAAATAAACTTGATATGCGAACTATAGGAAACCCTACATGTAAAATTTCAAATCCCCAGCGTTTATGTATGTCGAGGTATAAAAAATAATATATTTACTTTTTAGGGCCTTCTTCTGCCTGTCACATTAATTTTTACAAAAAAAAATTTTACCCCACATATACATTTTTACTGGGCTTTGTGTAATAGGAAATATTTATCGAAATCAAAAATAATTGTTATAAATGCCAACATAGAAAACGAGAAGCGATGAAACGCCGCTGAAATACTTAAGAAATAAAATTATTTGAAATGAACAAATTTTGTAAGTTTATAAAAAAAAAAAAACAGTCCTTATCTAATGAATTCTAATAGTATTACATAATTTTTTTAATGTTTTTGTTCTCATTTATTTATTTATTTTAATATATTACTCTTAATTGTTTGACGGAGTGCTTGATTTCATGTAAAAGCATAATTTTCAGGAGAATCACATCGATAACCCTTACTTTTTGGCACAGTATTTGCTGGCTTATATAATGTGTTTCGGTTTTCCTGCTTATGTCAGACAGCTGCAGCAACGCTTATTCTTCATAAAAGGAAGAAGTACGCAATGTCTATGTCTATAGAGTTGAAAAACTTAAATTAGTTTATTTATGCTTTGTTTGACGTGGATTTTCTCTTATTAATTTGTCGTGGCTGATAACTTTTGACAAACTTTATGTATTTCACCAAGTTTTGTTGATTGAGTTGGTTTTCTGCGATTTTGGCTTTAAGTTGTCAGCGGCGATCTTTACAAGTGGCTTAGACGAAACATAAAAGCCAAACAGTGCGTAAAATGTTTGCAAAACCCAAAATGGAATTAATTACAGTTAACGGTCGAGCAAAGAGGAAACTCAAATCCTTTATTATTTCTTTTTCCGTTGACTTGGATATTTCATTGTAAATAGGGGACGACTTTTTCTTTTTTTTTTAATGTTTCGCGCCATTTCCGGCTGTCTGGATTCTGGTAAGCAGCCGGCAATGTCCAAAAAGTTGCCTTGACTATTTACTTAAGGCAGTTTTTTTTACCCTGAACCCTTTAAAAATGGGTACAGAGGGTATAATGTTTTTAAGAAAATGTATGTAACAGGCAGAAGGAGGTGTGGTCTAGGGTCGGCCAATAGTATATATATTCTTAACCAGAATCAAGTGTAGAGTTAGTTTTATATTTTTACTTGAACATATCTCGTATTAAACATACTATATTTATTAGCTAAAGGAGACACATATTTTGAATACTTAAGATTTTGATTTCCTTTTCCGAATTATTAATAAAGCGTTTTTTTTTTTAAATTTTCAAGATAGAAAAAACTTAACGCATTTGCCATTAACGTGTGTGAAAAATTTTATTGAGATCGGATAATAAAAAAAAAGATATAGTCTCGCGCGTTTTTCAATGCACTTCTTAGGGTGGACAGCACTGTCCGAGTAGGTAGCGTAATTTTCTTCGCACCGTGTATATTGTTGTGTGCAATTTTTTGTGAGAGCAATTAGAGAAAAATGTAAAGTTTGTTTAATCTCAACACTGCACGATGTTCACTGTATCTTCTAGTCGAGCACACACGACTAAAGTATTCTTCCTTGCTTAACTTTCATCCATTGTAACTTACTCTTCAAAAGTCATATGGTAACTTTGACGTAAAGCCTGCCGAAATCATGAAAGGAATTTAATACCATTATAAAATATATATTTACGAACAAACGCTCATAATGAGGTCGACTAGGAAGTAAATAAATTCGAAAATTAAGTTTTTGTGTGAAATTAAATTTCCTTAAGTATCTAATAGAAATTTGTATTCTTTTATTTACTTATTTATTTTTAAATCTTAAAACAATTATTTTTATTATTTGTTAATTTAGATTGTGCAATTTTCGACTTTATAGGCATAAATTTGTTTTTTTTTAAAAGAATTGCTTGTTCATATATTTTTGGTAGGTATTAAAATGAATGAATGTTATTTTCGCGTGCTGCGGCTTTAAATCAAACTTTATCTGCCCTCCAAAAATTCGCATCCTGCTGAGGGGTGCTGGCAAGATGACTTGGTTTTGAAATATATCACTCACCAGGGCAGGTAAAAGTGACAGATGTAGTTTTGGTCAAGTGACGAATTGGTCATATCAATTACAGAAATTTGTTTTACCGCTTTCTTCGCATTGCCGGCGTCTAAGAGCCCCCAAACGCCCTAAAGGCGCCTAAAAACTCATTTGTTGTATTTAATTTGGCATCTCTCTTTAGCTCTTTTCCTTCCTATTCTTTTCTCTCTCATTCCCTCTGCTGTATTGTAATTGTTTATTCATGAAACGAAAACTGTTGCAAAAGGGCTACGATGTACGCTTTGGTATTATTTTTAGTCTTGATCAACTGCGGTGTCTTCATCCTGTGGGTCCTGCGGACGAGCTCCTTTTTCTTTATTCTAGGGCGTTTGAGTGTGGAACCAAATTAGTTTTATGATGAGCTGTTGCGGTTGGACATCCACTGTTGGTTTTTCTGCTGTTCTTGATTTAGTTTCTGTTGCTTGTCAAACTGCTTAGAAGGCAAAATCAACTAACAGTTTTGCGTTTTTGTTGAGCTCAAATGACCACAGATAGATATAAGAGTCTGCGTCAAAATTGACCCCGAAGCTGCATTGGTTGTTCACTGGTGGAGCAATACGCACCGGAACGGAAGTACA